>BSBK01004152.1:3540000-4140000 GCA_027943335.1 Chamaecyparis obtusa | reverse complement strand
AAAATACATGTCCTAGAAAAGATATCTTGAATAATAGAAGAGAGCAATAGATAAAAAACTATCATAATACAAACCATCAATATAAATGAAAGAATAACCAATTAAGCTCAAAGCAAGAACATAATGGAATCTAGAAGACAGGAAGAAATATACCTCTTGCCCCCCAGTCTAGAGGAGAAAAGATCTATGCTATATCAGAATGAGGGGTAAAATTATGAATAAATCTCAAAGGAGAAATGTCTTTTCTTTTATCTTTATGGATTGGATAATATGGAGAAGGTACTTTGAAGAATCTTTGCACATCTACATCATGAATTATAGTTTGAACCTCAACATAAGTGTGGGAAGAACTAGGAGGAGAATTAGGAATCAGATTAGGAAAGATTAGGAACACTAGTAAAAGTGTAGGAAGTGATATGAATGGAAGACACAACCAAAGGAACACTTGGAACCATAGTTGGAAAAGGGTTTGAATAGATATAAGTAATATTATGGTAAGAAGGTTGTAAGGTAGGATCTTGATTTCCCATAAGATCACCACTAAGAGGAAGAGCATTAAGGGAATTCTTATCTTTCTTTGCTAATGCCTCATCACTAGAAGGAATCCTAAATTAAGGTGAAGGATTTATAATTTCATCTTCTTTCGCACGAGGGAAGTGTGTTCTAAAGAATATGTCATCCTTTTGTATCAAAAATTCTTCACAAGGAGGAGATAAATCAATGTATTTATCCAAGGGTTCATCCCAAAAAGTAGAATTATCCACAATGGATTCATGAGGAAGAGAGTAATCCAAATCCAAAGGTTCATCCCAAATATGAGGATTATCCATAATGGTTTCATGAGAAAGAGAGTAATCAACATCGAAATCAAAAGGTTCATCCCAAATAGGAGGATTATCCAAAATGGTTTCATGAGGAAGGGAGTAATCAACATCAAAATCCAAAGGTTCATCCCAAATAGGAGGATTATCATCCCTATCCATTAAGCGCATTATAGGATCATCAAAACTCATTAAAGCTTGATCCCTAAAGGGGAAAGAAGGTAAATTGTATTCCAAAGTAGGCTCATAGAAAAGATATATATTAGGAGAAGAATTAACATCAATCCCTAACTCATCTTTGTAAAGGTCAATTGAAGAGGTTGTAGAGGAAGATGAAATAGTAATAGGATCAATGGAGATCTCATTCAAACAATTTTCATCCTCACTTCCATGTACCTCATTAAGGGATTTATCATCTTGAGGAACAAAAGCCTCATCAAAGTACTCAAAACAAGAATCATACATGTTGAATACTAAAAGCATGAAAATTTAAATGTTTTTGTATTTTTAAAGAAATTTTGCAATTTTTTTGGATTTTTGAAATGTAAATGCAAGAGCATAAAAGAAATCTAATCTTAAGGCAAGAAAACAAATGATCTAACACCAAAAAGAAAGAGAGTAAGTTTGTCAGGCTCACCAAAATGTATAGTGAAGGTGAACACACAAGATAATGCAAAGGGAGATCTAACACAATAGGGCATCTAAATCCACAAAAGAAAAGGGGTAAGTATGTTGGGTTCACCAAAATGAATAGGATAAAATATGGATGGGGTCCTAGAACAATGGCTTGCACATAAAAGAGACCCCAAAGCCAATATTTTACACTTACATGAAATTGTATTGATATGGAAAGAAAACATAGATGATTAATATTGAAATGAAGAAATAAAGGTACTTACCTCTAAAAAAGAATTGGCTGAAAACCCTATCAAACAATCTAAAAAACTACCGATTTCTATAATTTTGAACCAAAACTGTAGATCTACAAAACCCAAAAATCTTTTCCAAAATGAGCTCAGGTCAGGTTTGACCCTCATAAAAGGTCAAATACTACATTTTTTATTTGAAGTCCGAATCAAATTCTGTTCACAAATCCCGAAAGTTTACCAAAAAGGGTATCCAAATTCGCTCTCAAATCTGAAACTCCGCATCTATACTTACAAGAAAAATGGTTTTGTTTGTTTGTTTGGGGGGTTTGCCTTGGTCAAACCCCGGTTTGGAATCAACCTTAATATTGAAATTGAAATAGGAATGCTAGCAAGTAGTAGAAAAGGATCTAACAATGAAGCTATGCAATTCAATAGATATGCAATTATATTTGAAATGTAAACGAGTATATTGATATGAAAGCTTGAACACAAAAATAAATGGAAATCAAACCTCCATGGTTGTATGCTTGGAATTCACCTTGGTAAGAGAATGAAATGGATCTTGAAGATGAACAAAGGATCTTGAAGGAAGATCACACCATCATGATGGCTAGATCTAGGGTTTGAATGATAAATCTTGAATGCTTGAACCAAATCCCTTCAATGGCTTGAATGCTTGAATCCTTGATCTTCAATGGACAACTTGGATGGAGAAGAAGACTTAAATGCTTGAATGAATGCTTGCTTGATCACCTTGAGAACTTGAGAGCTTTGAGAGCTTGAAAACTTGATTGAGAGATATGTTCTCACAAAACTTGATGATGAAAATGAGAGAGGAAGGCCTCCTTTTATAGTGATCTAGGGCACACTCCTCTAGATGGGCCACCTTGGAGAATTAAATCCCAATTAGGTCATCACTTTTGATTATGATTTCAATGTGGAGGTTGACCTTGACCTAGTTAGGGTCGACCTAACACCTTGACCTAGTCAGGGTTGACCTAAGACCTTGACCTAGTCAGGGTCAACCTAAGACATTGACCTTGATCCTAAGTTGACTCAGAACCAAGTCAAGAGGTCCCAAGGATGTCTAGAAACCTAGAATTGATGCCAGAATAGGACATAATGTCAGGAATAGACATAAAATCCTATGATTACTAAGATGAAGCCTAGGAGGATCCATTTCTAAATCCTACCTAGAAAATAGAGCTATGGAAGAGTGAAATTCAGGAGAATCCTTAAGATCCTATCCCTAATTTCACCTAGGATGAAGCAGAAAAGAAGTAGAAAGTGGGGAAAAAGGCAGATCAAAGCAAAGATCAATTTAAGGCATCTAATATGACACCAAACCACTTACTCAGAGGGCTAAATTCTCTTAACATGGAAGTGCTTCCATTTTAAGAGGATACAATAAATAAGACATGCACCTTTGTAATTAAGTATGAGATGAGAGATAGAGTTGATAGCAGCAGAGCAGAAGCATGTGAAGAGTGTACACACTAAATAGTGCACTTCTCTAAGTCATTACTTCCAAGGGAATCCATGAATGGGAAACCTTGAGAAAATGACCTAGAGCTCCCTAGGCATGGAGTCACAAGATTGTTTGAATATTGCTCTCAACTAGAGCTATTGAAGCATGCAACCTTACTAGTAAACCACACAATGGGAGATTCAAAGAGACAAGGGCAAGAATGCCAATATCCTCAAGAGTCAATAATGAAAATGCAATGCAATGCACTTATGCTAAGAATGAAGATGCAAGCTAAACTATGAAAAGAAAGTATTACAAACCCTTGCTAATTAAGCTATGTGAGCTAATCTAAAGCATACAGAAACTAAGCTAGATGCCATGAAAGCTATGATGCAAGAAATGAAACTAGAATGCAAGAATGATCTCCAAAAGCTTCAAAGTCTCCAAGAAATCCTATAGCATAAGGTTAGTATTCAAAAGATGGATCTAAGAATGAGAAAAGAGCTCTCTTTTTAAAGGAATTGAAAAGGAATGGACCATGGAGATTAAGAGGCAAAAGATTTAATCAAGGGTGGAGCTTGAAAGAAGAGCAATCCATGTGCACAAATATCCTCCAATGAGGAAATAAGAGTTAACTTTTGTGTCCATATGAGACAAAAAGTTCTTTTCTTCTTTTTATAAAATAAGAATAATGCTTTATTTGTGCAACTTAGGATAAGATGAAAAGTGGGGGCTTTTTATTTAATAAAAAGGGAGGAAATTACTTTTAATAAATAAAGACTTAGGATAAAATGGTTAACCCGAGGGAAATAATCAAAAAATAGGATTTTGATAAAGGAAATTGATATAATTGAAAAATGCTGATTTTTGAAAATCTTGATTCAGAGATTTGATAAATTGCTGAATGGGGGCCCAAAGTCTAGGCAACCATTTTAGGGTGCATACATTTGCTCCTTTTTGACTAATGTGAGATAAATTTGGGATCACATGAAGTCAAAGAATGGAATTGAAATGTGAGATCAATTTGGGATCACAAAACAATCCAGACATGTGTTCGACGGATGGGAACATATTAGGACAAGCATAAGCAAAAGCTGAAAGACAAGGCCAATCAGCATTGTATATAAGTAATTGTCAAGTCTGAAATAAGAGATAAGAATCTCAAGTTGAGCTGATTGATAAGTTGAATCAAAGATTAAAGCTGATAGGTGCTGCCCCCTTGGAATTGAAATCAAAATTAGGTAGAGGAGAAACACCAAATTGATAAATTTGATCAAAGCACTAGAAATCATAATAGAAAGTGAAAGATGATAGGGTAACCATCAAGCAATGAAGAGATGCCCCAGTTTGACTAAAAAGATGAAGTCAAACCTTAGAGAGATGAAGTGAATGAAAATTAATGAAAGACTAGAAGTTTGAAAGAGATGGGGATGAAGGAATGAAGGTGCCCCAACAAAGATCCAAGGATCAAGCCTCAAATGGTTAGTCAACTACGCAGAAGAGGGTGAAAGTTTTGAAATATGATTTTGACTATCAAGATGAACTTAGATTTTGATTTTGATTCTGAAAATGGATCCAGGATGTCGAAATTAGCTAGGGGTGCCATTTTTGCGCAAATCTGAGGTGTTTTGAAAATTAGGTCAAAAAGTCAAAATGCTATAAAAGGGGTAAAAAGGTCATTTTCAAAAATCATTTGTCTTTTAGCGATTTAAGAATCTTAAGAGCTTAGAGAGAGAAAATTGCCTAGCAAGCAGCAGTCCTGATTCATAGGCATCAATTTGAGTGTGCTCGATTGCACAATCAGCCTCCACAGTATAGTGCCCCGGTATGTTTTCAGAAAAACTTGCCCTTTTTGAGTCATTATGAGAATTTAATGCATTTTGAAACATGTTTTTAATATTTTTGAAATTTCAAATTTTTAACTTGGGAGAAATATCGTACGATCTTTCACAAGTATTGCACTTCAAGATACTATCACACTGCTATAGGAAGAAGCATCGTACGATACTTTATCAAAAAATAGTATCACATAGTTGAAAATTTGACATGTTTGAATGTTTCTTTGAGAAAAATGACATGGGTCCTGACAATGTTTGCATTTAAAATGTCTTGTATTGATTTTATACATCCATCATGATATGTTCTGACATCTGGCTTTGGATTGATGGCTTGCAGGAGTTCTTCCTAGCACTATTGGCCAAAGCAGCTCGAGTGACTGGATTATGATATGTCCAAGATCTAGATGATCCAGGTCAGGCAGACTTGAGAGTAATGGGCTTTGGCTACTTGTTGAAGTTGCCCCACATTTGAGCGAACCATGGGTTGTTGACTGCACTAGCTGAGAGATGGCACATTAAGCACAACACCTTCTATTTGCCTACTAGAGAGGCATCAATCACTTTGGAGGATGTCTATCAGATTCTCTGATTGCCTAGCCATGGTGATCCTGTAAGGATAATCATGTTTATAGATGGTCATAGATGTAAAGTTTCCATATAATAGAAACTGACATGATTGTTTATTGGCACAAGTATACTATGACCAGGATCCTACCAAGGGACGACAGGCCATCCAAGGCATGTTCCAGGATGTTACCATTATTGACAAACACATCAGCTGGGATCGACTGATGGATGATTTTGGCAGGGACTTCCCAGTGATTTGCATTGTTGCTTCTATTATTGCACAGGCCCTTATCACTGATAGGAGTCAGAAGGGTTTTTCACTAGGATGGGGTAGGTTGTTGGTGGATCTAGTGGCGCACCCATGACAGATGGCATGGGGCCTGACCATATTGGCTGATATGTACCATGAGCTCCACAAGATAGTCTATCGGGAGAGCAGGACCTAGACATGCAGTGCTATCTTAGCACAAGTATGGGCATGGGAACACATCATTGTGGTGCATCCACGTCTATAGCTGAGGGAGAGGAGACATCCCTTTATCTACAAGTACGGAGGGTTCCTGTCATAGCCTCATAGTGGGGATGTGACATATTATAGGAGGGCACTAGATGAGCTCACCTCATTCCAGTGGAGGCCATACAGGGCTGTGGAGGCATGGAGTGATGCGGAGGATGAGCTGAGCTATATGCTATGCAATCAGCCACTGGTAGGTTGGCACTTAGATATTGTGGAGAGGTTTGTTATTACTTGTGTCAGGAGATAGTTTGGGTGCCAATAGTGGGTATCTATTGAGACCACTACCTATGCTCGGGTGAGAGATGAGGAGGGCCAGGGTTGGCTACTGATGCTAGATTACCAAAAGGTAGTATAGGATATGATAGTGATTCATAGGGAGCCATGGGACTACCTCCCAGATATGGTAGATGTAGGGGCTGATGCAGCCTACAGAGCAGAGTGGTAGTAGGCTCCATTTCCTAGATTCACTGTACCTAATGCACAACCAGCAGCACAAGGAGATGAGGGAGATGATGGGGATGAAGGAGATGGAGGAGGGAGAGGGAGAGAGACTGGATAGAGCTCTTGATTAGGTGGCTAGAAATAGCCACAAGGACAGGGTTCTACAAATGAGGGTGATGACGGGGGGAGACCAGCTCACCACTGAGTGGATGTTAGGCATGATCAGCCTGCAGGACGAGAGGACCTGAGGGCCAGGATCTAGGCTCTGGAGATGGAGATGCAATAGTTATGCATCACCATAGCATTCAAAGAGAAACAGCTGACAGATCTGAGAGCTAAGCTTGAGCGTCAGGATAGGACTATATAGGTTGCTACCACAAAGTGCCAGAGAGAGGCAACATGAGTTGCATACTATCACGGGCTCTATATATAGGCAGTACTAGTGGGTCAGAGAACTCCTCCCTACTCAGCGATAGCTAGCAGATCAGATATGGTACCAGATGTAGCACCACCTCCTCCACCACCAGCTCCACATGATGGTGGTAGCAAGTCCTAGGTCTAGATCTTAGGATGGATGTATAGAGACATATCCTAGGATTGTATCTAGATTTTTGTATCTCACATTGTATCATGGCATTTTTATATATATGTAAGATTACTGGATTAGTGATATATTATGTGTTTTGTCCCACTTGTGATGGATGTTTCAATTTTTATATTGTCTTGTCATTTTGCTCAAAATGTATGTTATAAATGCTCATGTATATTCTCTCTCATAGATGTATGTTTAATTCTCATGTTTGTGATATACAGTCAGGTTTTTGAAAATGATCTCTTTAGGATAGATATGATGACAAGATTAACCCCTTGTGATGACAGGAATAGGATGTGATGTGAAAGACAAGGAGTGAAAGACATGATCAAGAAAAGGAAAGGTGAGCGCAATTGACCAATAGGTCCTCAAAAGATAAAAGGAGAGCTCTCTCCATATGCAATGTGCAAAAATAATCTAATATGAACCTAAAAAATGCAATCTACTATGAAAAGTGGTTTACTTGCAAGGTCACAAAGCTTATTAGACTCTAATATTCATCATCGAGCATTAATGGTAGCGTCACAAGATCATACAATACACACTAGTATGACTATGGGTATATGAATATGATCTATATCAGATAGCAATGTGGAAATCCCACCTAGGAACCAAAGACATATAGGTCAAGATGGATAGTGCGGTGAGATTACCTAAGTTTAGTATAGCAAGATTATACTCGCATCGAGACACAAGGAAATTCAAGATGACTAGAAGTATGCACTTGTGCAAACAGTCAAGGATAATACTTTGTAGATCCCCATGTCAAGTGGAACAAGCATAAATGCTAATGACAATTAGGATCAACAAAATATACCCACAAGCATAAAAATTAATAAAACATGTCCTCATGCCCTCAGTCTTTTAGCTATGCATCATCAAAAACTATCTTTGAGAGATAACACTCATCAAAGAAATCATCATAGACAACACACAAAGAAAACAAAGTCAACCAAGTCTCAGTGAGTTGAGCCTTTAAGTGCATGTGTGTAGGTCATAGAATCAATCTTTGAGTATCACATTTGCCAGTGAGAGATATCATATCATGCTAGACTGTGGGGTAAGACATCTGATAAGTGTTGAGAAACACTTGACGCTAGGGTAGTGTTGAAAAACACAACTTGGGGGTGGTGTTGAAAAACACTATTTGCAAGATGTCCTAAAGACCAACACATCCTAAAGACCAAAGCTAACACAGTTATGCCCCCTAGACAAAGACAAAGACCAATTCCAAACCAAGGAAACAAGGTCAATGTATGATGGAGAAAGGCTAAGTGTCGAAGATGCATGCTAAGCAACAAGGGTGCAAAGGCCTCAAGTAGCGCCTGTTTCCAAGTTTTCACCACTTGGAGATTTTTTAATTTTTCAATTTTTTTGTATTTTTGCTACCAAGGCACCTGTTTCTAGGTTTTCACCAAGGCACTTTTTCTATTTTTTTTTGAATTTTTTGCTCTTTTTGATTTTTTTGTATTTTTTTTCAAGACTTTATATGCTTTTTAGGATTTTTTTAGCATCATATATGAATTTTATTGGAATTTTTTTAGGATCATAAAATATGTACAAGGGATGCCCCCAAACAGAATAGGCATCATGGATAGAACTTCTTGAGGTGCAAAACATGATAGGATCAGGGAGCTATTCCCCCTCTGGATCAGATAGTAAATAAGCACCTGTACCAAAAGCTGCAGTAATGATGTATGGTCTAAGCCAATTAGGTTCAAATTTCCCCTTTTTCTCTCTATGTTGTTGGTTCTTAGGGTTTTCTCATAGGACAAGATCCCCCACTTGAAATTCTCTAGGGTGAACCTTCTTGTTAAATGCTTTAGACATATGCTTTTGGTAAACTCTCATGTGATCAAAAGATGCTTTATGCTTTTCATCTAGAAGTTCTAGTTCTTGTAACCTCATGGCGCGGTAGTCTTCATCTGTCACTAGACCTTTAAGGGAAACTCTAAGAGAAGGAATCTCCACCTCTAAAGGTAACACTACTTTAGCACCATAGGTGAGGGAAAAAGGAGTAGCCCCTGTTGGAGTACAAATACTCATTCTATAGGCCCACAAGGCCGAATTTATTTGTAAGTGCCAATCTCTACCATTCTTGTGAACTATTCTATGGAGAATCTTGAGAATGGTCTTATTTGAAGCCTCTGCTTGTCCATTTCCTCGCGAGAAGTAAATGGAGGACCAATGCTATTTTATCTTGAATTTCTTACAGAGATGTTTAAGGTCCTTGTTTTTAAACTGACCTCCATTGTCAGTGATTATCTCAGAAGGAACTCCATACCGATAGATGATATGGTTCAAAATAAACAAAGAAACTATCTTTCTTGAGGCAACAGAAAGTGGAACAACTTCTACCCATTTGGTAAAGTAATTAGTAGCAGTGATGATGAATTTGTGTCCACCTGATGAGTTGGGATGAATTTTCCCAACAAGGTCAAAGGCCCAGCGCTGAAATGACCAATGAGAAATAGAAGGAATAAGCTCCCTGCCTAGAGCATGTATCAGGTTTCCATGTTTCAAACACTTTTCACAAGATTTAGCAAAAGCTACTACATCTGTCTGCATGGTAGGCCAATAGTACCCCACCCTAAGCAACCTTCGGGCCATGGCAAGACCATTAGAATGTCCTCCACAAATGCCCTCATGAATGTCAACTAACAATTGGTTGGACTCATCCTTTTCTAAACACCTACGAAGTGTCCCATCTAAACCCCTCCTATACAAATCACTAGAGATAAGGGTGTGGTGAGAGGCATTTCGGGTTAGGTTTCTTCATTCAGAATGATTGAAGGTCTCAGGGATAGTACCATCATGGAGGTATGAGTAAATGGCACCATAGTGGGATGACTCATGTCCAATAAGGGTACAAACCACTTGGCTTTCTTGGGAGTCATAGACAGGGTATCGTAGCTCTTCCACCAGGAATTAAAATCTAGACTCATACTATTCTAGTTGAAGAAGTGAAGTTAATGTAGCCATAGCATCAGCTACTTTATTCTCTTCTCTAGGGATTTGTTGAAATGTAACAAAGGTAAAGTATCGTCGCAATGAATCAACCATTTTCTTGTAAGGTATCAATTTTTCATCTTTTGTTTGATATTCTTCATTAACTTGGTTGATAATTAATTGCGAATCCCCATAAATATGCAGCTCTGTGATTCTCCACTCTATAGCCATTTTTAGTCCATTTGTCAAGGCCTCATACTCAGCAATGTTATTTGTGCATGGGAACAATAGTTTGTAAGACTTAGGAATTGTGTACCCATGAGGAGAAACAAACAACACTCCTGCACCTGAACCATTTTGCATGAAAGAGCCACCAAAACACATCTTCCATGTTCTTGTAGTCATGTACATTTTGTGCTCATTTGGAAATTCAACTTGAATTGGTGCTTTGTCTCGAATTGGAAAATCAGCCAATTGGTCTGCAATGGCTTGTCCTTTTATAGCCTTACACTCAACATACTCTATGTCAAACTTTGAAAGAATCATCATCCATTTAGCAAGTCTACCAGTGAGAGCAGCCTGACCAAGTAAGTATTTTAGAGGGTCAATTTTTGCAATGAGGTGTATTGTATGCACAAGCATGTAATGCCGCAACTTTTGGGAAGCAAACACCACCACTAGGCAAGATTTTTCAATACTAGTGTAGTTGACCTCATATGACACAAGAGTATGACTGATGTAATATATAGCTCTTTCTTTTCTAGTATCATCAAATTGAGCCAATAATGCCCCCAGGGAAGATTATGTTGCTGACACATACAATATGAGTGGTTTTCCTGGGATAGGAGGCATTAAAATTGGAGGATTGGCCAAGTATTGCTTGATTTGGTCCATGCTTTGCTGACAATCTTCATTCTAGACACATTTAACCCCTTTGTGTAAAGTCTTGTTAAAGGGTTGAGCTCTATCAGCCATTTGTGAAATAAACCTCCTTATAGATTGAAGATGTCCTTGAAGACTCCTCATTTGACTGATGTTTTTAGGAGGTGGCATATCCATTATTGCTTGAACTTTTTCTAGGTCCACCTCTATCCCTTTAAATAAAATGATAAATCCTAGGAGTTTTCCAGAGGTGACTCCAAATGCACACTTTTTGGGATTTAATCTCAGTTGAAACTATTCCATAAGAGCTAGAATTACTTCCAAATCACCTAGGTGTGTATCCCTTTTCTTGTATTTTTCCAAGGTGTCACCACATAGTCTTCCATATTCTTATGCATCATGTCATGGAATATAGTTGTCATAGCTCTTTGATAAGTAGCTCCTACATTTTTCAATCCAAATGGCATAACGTTCCAGCAATAGGTTCCCCATGCGCAAGTGAATGCAATTTTCTCTTGGTCTTCAGGAGCTATTTTGATTTGATTATACCCAGAAAAGCCATCCATCAAAGAATAGATCTCATAACCCGCGGTCATGTCCACTATCATGTCTATGTTTGGAAGTGGAAAGTCATCCTTTGGGCATGCTTTATTAAGATCTCTAAAATCTGTGCAGACCCGAATGGACTTGTCATGTTTTGAAACTGGTACAATATTGGATATCCATTCAGCATAATCAATGGCTCTTATAAATCCTGCACTGAGGAGTTTCTCTAATTCAGCTTTGACAAGAAGAGCTATGTGAGGATGCATTTTCATCAATTTCTATTTTACTGGTTTAATACCTAGAGCTATGGACAAGTGATGCATAATGAGACTAGTGTCCAATCCTAGCATGTCTGAATAAGTCCAAGCAAAATTAATCTTCTTGGTTTGTAGGAACTTGGTATATGCTTCTTTTTCTTGTATTGATAGAGACTAAGCTAAATGTACTATTTGTGGAGCCTCTGGTGTATTCAGATTAACTGGATGTGTAGGCTCAACAAGCACTGAAGACCTGTCTTGAAAATCACTTGGAAGAGGATCAAGTACCTCATCCTTAGGTGCCTCACAGAGGTTTTCACCTTCAGATACATCCTTTATTTTTACTTTTTTAGGTTCTGACACCACCACATAGTGGTTTTTGCCATCAGAACTCTTATTCTTTTTTTTTTTCTTCATTTTGTGACTAAGGTACTTGATATCTAGTTTTTTCATGCTTGTAGTTGGTTCGCTAGTGGAAGAGACTACAGGTTCAAGAGCTTTTAGGTAACAAGCTATCTCATAGTCATTTTGAAAAGTTAGGAGTTGAGGCTCTTGATAGCGCTAAAACCAATTGATTAAGTGAGGATTGGCAAGGGGTAGGTCAATGACTGGTTCAATATTGTGTATGTGAATGGCATCATCTCTGGTGATTGTAGATTTAGGATCCATCAAGTATCCCTCTAAGGTACCTAAATCAGGACTTATCCCACCGACTGAAGCATCATCCACTAAAGTGACTCATGGATTCCAATCTTCTAATCCTACACTAGACTCATTAGCTACCTTAGGTTGGGAACCATATGCATGGACAACATCAATGTCCATGTCAACTATAGAACAATCAGAAAGAGTCTCCCACTCATACTCATGTGAGTCTGTATTTGAATCCTGGCTGGGATGTTTACACCAAGCATGTTTTTTAGGCCTTGAGGTAGAGGCTTGGATGTCACCAAGGGTAACACCTTCTTGAATGTCATTTGTGTATTGAGTTTCTTGAATGGGATCCTCAACATGATCTTCAATAGTGGATTGTTCTTGTTCTAGGTTTGAAACTATTGGATTGATAACTAGAGTATCTAAATCTCCCCAAAGGAGATTGGTGGAAGGGACCCAATCTTCACACCTATCTTGTTGATTTTGAAAATTGGGAATGTAGCTAGGTTCATCATCACTATCCATCACAACAAGGATAGGAGTAGTTTTCTTATTCTAACTTTCAAAACCTAGGCCAACTATTGTCTTAACTCTGGGGCCACAAAGAGCATGATTAAGTGGTTCAACCTTAGCATCTAATCTATGACTGAGAGGACCATGACCTGGGTAACCCATATTTTTGACCAAAGTATATCCTCTCCCATAAGCCTTAGGAGATGGGGAGAAATTTTCATTATGCTTGTATTTTTCCTCCTTGTAAATCCAATTTCTAACAGCTACCTCTTCTTTTTCATCCTGCATGGGTACTGAGGACTCCACAAATGTATCAAACAGAGTCATTGCTGAAGATGAGGGATGCATCTCTTGTGAAAGTTTACAATAGGACCTAGGTGAGACTAGTAGTTTTGTAAAGGAGTCCATTTGATAACCCCTCATACCAAGGTCTATGGCCTTAAACTTGTTCTTGCATTGTTCTAGAGTTGCATCAAAATTTTCTGCTTCCCTATTAAGAGGAACATGAGTCCCTGCTGAAATTGCATTAATAGATAAAATGCTATCCCTGGGTATACAAACTTCTACTCCATTGTAGGGGAACTTGACACATTGGTGGTAGGTGGATGACACTGCTTGCATGTCATGGATCCACGGTCTACCAAGCATAATATTATAGGCTAAAGGACCAGCATCAACAATTTGGAACAAAATGTCCTTTTCAACGGGGCCAATCCTGACAGGAAGGATGACAAGCCTTTGGAGCTTCTCTTTGCCTCATCATAAGCTTTGATGGTTATTTTCTTATGAGTATCAATAAATTGCTCTGAGTAAACCAGTATCTTCAACAAACTCAAGGAACAAATATTGAGCCCAGCACCCCCATCAATCAACACATGCATGACACGGGTCTTGTGGATCATGACTTCAATATGAAGGGCAAGATTATGTGGATGACTCAAGGCTTTGTAATCTTCTTCTGAGAATGTGAGGTAATGTGGATTGGCAAGGTGGTTAACCATGTTTTGGAATTGGTCAACATCTATGTTGTTAGGGACATTGGCTATATGAAAAGCATCCTCAAGGACATGCTTATGTCTTGGAGACAACTCTAGGAGCTCAAAAATTGAGATTTGGGCTGGTGTTCTTTGTAACTGGTCAACAAGATTGTAGCTCATTTCAGGATTGACTGCTAACTTGGTGGTGACATTCTTGGATGTCACTTGTTTGGGCTTGCTAGTCTGGTTGGCATTAGGACCTCTAATAACCATATGACCTTGGCCTTGGCTTTTGGTGACAATGTTAAGAGCTTGGGATGACCTTTGAGAGTGAGGACCCCTAAGCACCACCATGGGTTCTTCATCAAATATAGGAGGAGAGCCCGCATCATGACTATAAGAATCTTTGTTTCACATCATGTTGACATTTTCCTCAACAATCTCAAGCATATTAACCACTTTTTTTGCACCTGTGTAGGTATGGTTGATTGTAGCTTTTCCATTCTTGGGTTGAGAAATTTCTCCCTTTTCATATTTGGGCAAAGGTTCTTTGAATGCCTTGTTGTCCGCATTTCTATTCAATCCATCAATATGAAGTTTACCACTTTCAATAAGATCTTGGATGAAGTGCTTAAGCTTCCAGCAATGTTCAATGTCATGTCCAATGCCATTGTGGTACTTACAGAAAGATTTTTCATTCCACTAATGTGGCTTAACATCAGGTATGTGAAAGTTTGTTGGATCTTGTGGTTGTGCAAGATTATTGGCAATAAGGGTCTTGAAAAAATCCTCATAGGAGTCACCTAGTTTAGAGAATTGTCTCAACTTTTTCTTGGGCTTTTCTTGATACTTAGGTTTATTCTCTTGTTGGTTAGAGGATGTATTGAGCTTCATAGCTTGGACTGCACTAGACAAATGTAGGACTCCTTGATCCTTGGGTTGGGAAGAGTCCACAACTCCATCATTGACTACATGCTTATTCTTGTTCCAGTGCGAGTGCTTGCCTTTGTCCTTATTAGCATTGTTATTATTTTGACCATTATTGTTGTTCTTATTGTTGTTGGTCAAAATGCCTTGTTCTTTTAAGACATCCTCTATTTGACATGTTGTCTCAACCATAGTATCAAAGGAATCAAAGACCATTTTTTGGACCTCATAACACATTTCAAGTACCAAATTACTAACAATGATGTCAATCCTTTCATGCTCAGGAATAGTCCTAGAATAGTAGGAGCACAATCATCTCCACCTTTGCAAGAATGTCACAAAGGATTCCCCTTGGTTTTGTTTCAAATTTCATAAGTCCAACATAGTGACTAATCTTGATAAGTTGTATGCAAAATGTTGAACGAATCTGTGGACAAGTTCTTAGAAATTTTTTATGAGAGGGGTTATGTTGGTAAACCACTCCATGGTTTGGCCTTTGAGGATTCTTGGAAATAATCTCATAAGGTAAGAGTCATCTTGATGGAACTCAAAAATCATGCTATAAAATTGACACACATGATCATGTGGATCACCATTGCCATCATACTTATCGTATTGGGGAATTTCAACTTTCCTAGGAAAATCCGTCATAAACACACTTTTTTCAAAAGGATTGGGACAAATAAAATCAAGTGAAAAGGAATTTTTAGGTGCCAACACCTTTTCCATCATTCGCTTGAGTTGCTTGATTTCCTCTTCTTGAGAGGGTCCTTGTTTCTTGATCCTCCTATCCACATCAAAGTTGTAAGGGATCCTAGCACCTTTGTTAATCAGACTCTCTGGGAACCTATCTTTATTTTGATCAAGGTACTTCTCCACATATTGTTGGAATAGTGGCTCTTGTTGCATTCTCATCATGAAATCTTGATCATCAAAACTTGTACTACTTCCTCCATGTTGAGAGCCATGATGAGCTCATTGGGAGGGTTTTCTTGAGTTCCTAGGAGGTATTCATCTCCTATGTTGTGAAATTATTCTTCCTCTAGGAATAGGAGATCTTGAAGGGGTTCTTCACCGCCTTCTACTTCTTGGGGTTCTTGAGGGAGTAGAGGGTGGAGAGTTGTTTCTACTGTTGGTACCCCTGTTGTTGAATTGGTTGTTAAGTTGTTGAGCTAACAACCTATCTTGTTCCTCTTGGAATGCTTTTCTTCTTAATTCCAACAAGGCTTGTTGCTCTTCCTCTAGGTGTCTAAACCTTTCTTCTTTAGCGGCTTGTTTGTCCAAGAAGGCTATCTTTTCACACTCACTTCTTTTAAGCCTTTCATTAGCATATCTTAAGGTTGTTTTGTGCGAAGAGTTGGACCTTGAGTGTTTGAACAAGTCATTAGTGAATGCGGTGTTCACATGAGCATCACTAGATTCGTTGTTTTGGTTTTCATGTTGTGACCATGCATCTTGGTGAGCTTGCCCAAAATGTCTTTCAGCTCTTTGATGGGCATCTAAATATCTTGAATTAATAGGGGGTGATTCAGGTTGATTGTCATCACCAAATGACATGTTACCCCTATGTCTTTGGAAAATGTCATCAAGAGTTTGATCCATTGCTTCTCTTTGTCTCCTAGTCAAAGTGTAGCTCATGTCCATATTTGATTGAGAGGATGGTAAAGAAGTACTCAACTCACTAGGATTGCTCTTTGGGTCAAACCAAGCCTTAGACTCACTCCTAGGTGATTGATCAAAGATGGGTTTCTTTCCCTTTTGCTTTTGACGAGTTTGGACTAAGGGTAATTGTTCAAAGACAACTTGAGGTCATTTTCCTTGATTAACTTGGTACCTTGTTGTAACCGACATGAAAGAGAAAAGACCCTTGGTGATAAAATGACCTTATGAAATGTCAATATCAAACTAGGATAGTGAAAGTGTTTAATTGTCCAAAAAGAGATGGTAAGATAGAAAGTTGCAAAAGGTGTAAACCAATCCTACCACAGAGGTTCATAATAAAAGGATGAGTATCCTAACACATATGGGCCAAGAAAATGGATTTAACCAAATATATAATTGAAATTGAATTTTGATGGAAGTGAATTGGACAAAAGAGTACTAAAAATCTCCAAGCGTGTTACCAAAGAATCTAAAGGTGTACTTCTTCAACAAGGATAATTCCTAACTTATCGATGTCAAACAAGACTACTTTGTAAAATCAGAGAACACTAGTTCAAGGGGCCTAAAATTAGGAACCCAAGGTACAAATAGGTTTCTAGCAATAGAGTAAGTCACCTACTAAAATTTGGTTGAATAAGGAAAGATTGAAAATTGCATAAATTAGGCAGACAGCAAAAAAGACTCTGTGCGATATTTTCCAGGCTAATAGGGTGATAATTTCTCAATAGGCGATAGTTCTCAGTAAGCAGGGCGATAGTTTCCAAGCAGCCTGCGCGATAGTTTCTAGGCAAGCGGTGTGATAGTCTTCCAGTGATGAACTATCGCATGATATTTCTTAGTACAAGGTGCGATACTGTTCCAGTGTCGTATGATTCTTGACAAGTGAGTGCTAAAAAACTCAGTTTTAAGGGCAATTTATTCAAAATTTTAGTTTGAAGGTTAGATTTTTCAATTTCAAGCACAGTGACAGTAGTAAATAGACAGGTTTGCAAATAGTAGGTGATCAAACATGTCATAAAACACTTGAAATAAGGGCAAAAGCAACCTTGCCAAGACAAGCAATTGTGATATCAAAACAATAAAATCCTATGAATGCTACCATGATGTTTGATGTTTGAGAACGTTTACAAGGGTAGATCACAACGAGAACACTTCAAGCACTTACTAGCCTAAAAAGTCAATGGCTCAATACTTTACAATTTGGCCCACACTTGATGTCCCATTGCCTCACACAAAGTGGTTACTCACAATAGATATTGGCTTTGTCATGGAAGTGCCAATGACACAACCAAAGGAACACAGATGGTGAGTAATCTTGGGGTGATTCGGGTTATTCCACTTGGATCAATCCTTGCACCAAGAAGCTATGCGAAAAAATAGGGTGGCTTCTATCTATGGTTCTTAATGAGGGCTTCCATTCGTAATACCCCTCTTGCTCCCCAAAAGGGACTGGGACCTCCCAGCCACAAGAGTACCTTAAGCATTCTTGATCAACACTTTCCTCATGGTCACAATCCCACAAGTACTCACATTAAGCGAAGACAAATACTACGTCTACCAAGGTTTTGTGTCCTTGATAGCCTTGAGTTTATAGTGGGTTGGAATAGCCAATGAAAATCTTGTCCCCACTTGGGTCGTTCCTCTTGATTGCTCAAGAGCAGGCCCGCTAAAGGATTCTAAGAGCTAAACAAAGAGTGGATCAACCTTTGAGTGTCAGGATTTCTGTTTCACCTCAAGGGTGAAGATCATAATCTCCTAGCTCAAAAATATCTCCCAAACATACCAAGCAAAGGTTCAATTACCCTCTTGCTTTCAAAATCCAAAGATGGGTCAAGATTTTCTGGTTCACCACAAGGGTGAAGAGCATACTTCTCCTACCACCCAAAGATTCCTACAACAAGATATTAAGTGCCTACTAAATGAAGCAACTAGTATATGCCACACTCAAAAGAAAGTAATTAAACAAGCACTTGATTTGTTTTTATGCTTTGGGAAGCCCTACAAAAATTGTTAGTAGCCCTTGTGCATTTGAAGCTTTGACATGCGTTCTTTTAAGCAAATAATCAAGCAATAGGAGCACCTACAAGCACCACTTGTTATCCCCACAAGGGTTAGCAAAAACTAAATGAAATCTGCAAATAAACTCTGCCTAACCACATCAAACTAAACCAGCAAGCTAATTAGATCAAAACTCAGCAAGAAAAAGCTAATAAACAACTCTCTGCCAAGCACAGGTGATAGTATAGTTACCAGAAATATCATGTGATAGTTTCCAACATACGGGTGCGATAGTTTCCTCCTGTGTGATAGTTTGCATTACCTGCAGGCGATAGAATATAGAATACTAGTGTGACAAAATATCTCACAGAGCGTGATACTTTAATTGGTAAAGTATCACACTAGTATAGGACAAAGTATCTCACAACACTGGTGAAGTATTGTACGATAATCTTTCAGAGAAAAAAAAAAATCTGCCGAAAATAGTAAGCTAAAAAGTGATGAAAAAAGTGCGGAAATGCATAAAAATGAAGGACAAAACAAGAGTGTTCTACCCCATGGTGGGTGCCAAAAATGTACACACTAAATAGTGCACTTCTCTAAGTCATTACTTCCAAGGGAATCCATGAATGGGAAACCTTGAGAAAGTGACCTAGAGCTCCCTAGGCATGGAGTCACAAGATTGTTTGAATATTGCTCTTAGCTAGAGCTATTGAAGTATGCAACCTTGCTAGTAAACCACACAATGGGAGATTCAAAGAGACAAGGGAAAGAATGCCAATATCCTCAAGAGTCAATAATGAAAATGCAATGTAATGCAACTATGCTAAGAATGAAGATGCAAGCTAAACTATGAAAGGAAAGTATTACAAACCCTTGCTAATTAAGCTATGTGAGCTAATCTAAAGCATAAAGAAACTAAGCTAGATGTCGTGAAAGCTATGATGGAAGAAATGAAACTAGAATGCAAGAATGATCTCCAAAAGCTCCAAAGTCTCCAAGAAATCTTGCAGCATAAGGTTAGTATTCAAAAGATGGATCTAAGAATGAGAAAAGAGCTCTCCTTTTAAAGGAATTGAAAAGGAATGGACCATGGAGATTAAGAGGAAAAAGATTTAATTAAGGGTGGAGCTTGAAAGAAGAGCAATCCATGTGCACAAATATCCTCCAATGAGGAAATAAGAGTTGACTTTTGTGTCCATATGAGACAAAAAGTGTTTTTCTTCTTTTTATAAAATAAGAATAATACTTTATTTGTGCAACTTAGGATAAGATAAAAAGTGGAGGCTTTTTATTTAATAAAAAGGGAGGAAATTCCTTTTAATAAATAAAAACTTAGGATAAAATGGTTAGCCCAAGGAAAATAATCAAAAAATAGGATTTTGATCAAGGAAATTGATATAATTGAAAAATGTTGATTTTTGAAAATCTTGATTTAGAGATTTGATAAATTGCTGAATGGGGGCCCAAAGTCTAGGTGACCATTTTAGGGTGCATACAAAGAGCAGTTAGAATGTTGTAGATATTTACAAGAGGTTAAAGCATCAGCGCACCAAAGGAACTGATCAGACAAGCAGTGTCACAACAGCAGTTCACCTTGCAGATATAGTGTGTATCTGAGATCCAGAAGGTTGCAGCCTTCACCCCTTTGAGCAGTGAGCTCTCGGATAGTGCGTCCTCACCCCTAACATGTTTAATTTTAAAAGACTCCTAACAGGGTCCGACCCTTGACCAGGTCACTGTACTAAAAGCATTGTAAAGATAAAATCCTAACAGGGTTGTAAGATCTTCTAACAGGGATCATAATACACTAGTACAGTTCTTAGTGGGTGTCAATTCCCACCAGGGTTTTTACCTATTTGAGTTTCCCCGTAATCATATTTGGTGTCATGTTTTATGGTTGTTTATCTTACTTACATTGATATTCATTTCAACACTTAAGCAATTAAGTTAAGTTTCAAGATATCAGAAAAGTAATAATATATAGAACATTGATTCACCCCCCCTCTTAGTGTTCCCATTCCTAACATTTTCCACCACCCACGGTGGCCCCCACCCTGCAGGTCCCCACTGTCCCACGGGTCCGCAAGCCTTGCGGCTCCCATGGCAGTGGTATCGCAGGGTACCACGGTCCTCATGGACCATGGGTGTACCATGGCCCCACTGTTGTGAGAAGGAGGGGAGGGGTGAGGACTTGGTCACGCCACCTCCTTTGCCTTTTTTTTGATTTAATTTTGTTTCTTTTTTATTTAAAATTTTATTTATTTATTTATTTAATATAATTTTTGTCAAAATTTCTTTGACGTAAAATCAAAGAACATCATTTTTATTTTTTTTTGTATTTTTTTTAAAACAAAACATAGAGATTTTTTTTTCTTTTTAATTGAAAACTATTACGCAAATTGCTTTATTAATTTAATTTCTCATAATTAGGGAAGTCAATTTTCCAATTGAATACCAAAGATCAAATTGATTTAATAATTCCTCTTATCTTTTTGAATTTGATTTCTTGGGTTTTCTAAAAATTCCACACAACCCTAACTGAATAATTTATTGATTCTTTCTATTATTTTTTCAACCAAATTTTTCCAAGGTTTACACAGAACATTTAAGAAGAGATTTTTCCTTAATCCAAATCAAAAATACAATTTTCTAAAACCAATACAAGCAAAAATTTTCCAAGAACGCCTCGGGTTTCAACATGCATAATTTTCTAAATTTTAAATCATAAAATACTCTGGATCTAGGTTTTCTCTCAAAATTTTCACATAAAGTTTTAATACCCAATTCAACCAAATAATTAAAAATCAAACAATAACAGAAAATAAACATTCAACAAGCATTCCAAACACAATGCAGACAATCTTTTCAAAATGAATTTCACACGGGTTCTTTAAACCCTACTCGAAATCCACGAGAAGAATTTAAAACAATCAAAGGCCAAATTGAAGATTGTACGAATCCAAAATACTCATAAGATTTTGAAAATTAATCTTTCAACAATCCAAGCAATTTCTCTCCAAAATCTAGCCTCCTCCAAACTTGTGTGTGAAGAATGGCTAAAAGAATCCCTAATAATGAAAATCTCCCAAACAGAACTCAACATGCAACTCCTAATCAGGAAAAAGAACTCGACATGCAATTCTAAATCAAAAAATAGAACTCAACTCATAATTCTTGTTTCTATCAATTATGTTGCATGATTAATTTTAATTACCATAATAAAAGAATGCACTTTTCAATTTTAATTCCTAACTCAACTTTAACTTTAAATTATAATTTAATTTTCACTAAACTGAATGTGCAACTTAAATTGTATATTAATTATATATTAACAATGATTATTTTTCAACACATTAATAACTAGCAAATTGATAATTAAATATCAATTCATCAATTATGCTTTTAATTCCAACTTTTAATTTTATAATTAATTTAATCTTTTATTTCCACAATTTGACTTTTTTAAGTTAAATTTTTTAATAAATAATGTATTTAATTAAATATCATTAATTAAATACTCTCATATTAATATGTCCATATTTAATTAGATTTATTTATTTATTCACATAGTCAAACCCATAAATCACCTTACCAATAATAACATAAAATCATACTAACCACATAACATGACAAAATAAGAAGTAACTGACTACACCAAAACACCAAATTCACACTGACGAATTCACGTCTCCTTGATGAATTCAGATAGGAAAATAAAAAAACTTGTCGCTTAATTTAGGACAATAATGGCTTAGGTTGGGATTGGACTTGTATGTTATCTCCCCTCTCTTACCATTTGAGATATTGCGATAGGGCATGCTCATCCTGACAATTCAGGGAAGTCGATGCCCGGTACCTGAAATCTTGCATAAAAGACAAGCATGTTCATACATTTATAAATATATAAAAGACAATGGTGGGGATCAATTGATTGTGTGGATCTCGCAAGCAAGTAACTATGAATTTTTCCCTCAACCACATTAGGCACACCAAACATAAATATAAAACATATACGCCAACCATACACATGCAAGTATGGGGTTAGCAAAACCATAAGTGTAAATAACATCCTAACATATAAATTACTATCATGAAATAACATATACATCATCATAAGCATTTAAATTGAAATGAGAATAACCATATTCACCTAATTGAAAACACATGATATAACACATTATCCAAAGGTTCGTATTTAATCAAATTAATAATCCAAATATCACTGAAATAATCAATGCATGCAAAAAAATGGCCTAAAAGAGTTTGGAAAAATAATTGAAAAGCAAATTATGGGTGGGCACTACAATGAAGATGTGTAAAGATAAGGAGTGTAGTTGTAGAGAGTCTTGTTGTGGGAGATATACAAAGACCAAATCCATGAGTAGGAAGATAGTTCAGTTTGCAACTACAGAGGTCTCGAAATGTCTCATGGTAGTTATAGAGATGTTAAAATCATCAAGTGTAAGGGAAATCTATTCCCATAGATTTCAAATCATTCCAATCTCTATTATTTCCCCTTAATATACCCTTCAAGGGCATATTACATTAGAATAGGCATGAGACTCGACTATGGGGTGTTGGATTCATTCTATGCACCTTGAGGATCACCACCCATGCTCTTCCCTTAGAGGCATGAGAGTGAAAATATTGCATTTTTAAATCCTCGGTGGTACAGATCGTCCAAGTGCAATAATGCAAAGGCTTAAAGGTTTTCTAGATTCATTGAGTTGCTCTGACTTAGGGACAACAAGCAAGCCAACCCAGTGACTGCACTAAAAGAAAAAAGTGGTGGATAATCATTCCATGTGGGAAAAATCCCTCATGGCTGAATGGAAATGGTTTAACATACTCATTGGGTGTTTTTATCTTGTAGCTTTTAGTATCACTTGTTCTATAAAAGGGATTCCAAGGTCAAACACAACAGTACTAAACATATAGTAGAAATGGCATGTACTTGTTCTAGGGTATCAGAGACCAGATACAAAGTTTTATTATTTTTTCATAAGCATATGTATTTCAATTTGTGCTTCAAATGTTGTAATAATCATGGAATTGTCTCCATTGAATGTATTTTGAATCTCATGAATTTAATAAACTAAGGGTTTTAAATTCATCTTTGCAAGTTTTGATTGAAATTTGCATTGTTTGTTCCATAGCTCTCTTTCAAGGATGGAGTTAAATACTTTGTACAAACAATAGTGATTAAAGTACGTGATATGGATTCCTAAGTAGAGTTTCATGCTGGCATGAAAGGGATATGTTAATTTTAGGAATTAGCATACTGTGAATCTCAATGATTCTCACCTCGTTTGTTTATGAGATTCTTTACAGCTTAATGTTTGACTATATAGCCTAGACTAGGCATTACTCCTTGCATGGCCACTTGTATTCTCACTAACAGTCAAAGTAGCCCAAATAATCTTACTTTTTATTGTGTAGTTTTTTAAATTGTAATCTTAACTCCTAATCTGTTATAAATTGTCAAAATACCATATTTGAGCCAACCCTGTGAGTGACTGATTTATACTCTAATGTGTTTTATCTAGGAGTAATTTTTTAAATATACAATATCATGTGTCATTTGATCTTTTAGTTAATATTGTATAATATGGGTACCCACTTGAGTTTTGCATAGCCCAAAGTGAAGGAGATATTCCACATTTGTAAGGAATTCTCAAACGATTGGTCACTAACCTGAGATGATTGACCATAGATGAGGGATAACCCTTAGATGCATCTCAAACATCAATTAGAAACACCAACAAACTAGTGACTCTATTGGGGAGAAACATGAAAATTTTGCTTCATACTGTCCTAGAATCTCTGATACCTTTTACCCAATTCAACTAAAGTCGAGAAATATATGAGAGTTTAAAGTTGGTTTAGGTTTGAAAATTTTGTAGCCAAGGAAAGGTTTCTTTGTAGCTTACATGAAGAAGATTGTGTTACTCTCTTGATGGAACAAACCTAGGATGAATTTGTATTTCAAAGAGCTATTTGTTGTTTTAAATTTTCCTCTACAAAGAGGTGGCAACTTTGAACAAAGAACTAGATGGAGACAAGAGGTTCTCCTAATGTACCATGCTTTCAGTCAAAGAAATATGTGAGCAACAATTGTAAATTTTCTAGGTATTCTCATAAAATATGAATATGTGGAGTTATTTCCATTTGTGTTTATGAGAATAAAATATCTTTAAAATTTCCCCTTTAAATGTATAAGCATAAGTTTGGGGAAGCAGTTATATTTTCTAGTCTTTTATTTCCTTGGTTTTAGTATATTGTTATGCTTTTGGGAGGATAAAATGTATACCCTACCAAGGGTATGATGAAAATATTTGTACCTACCTTAGTAAGTTAGACCTTGTAAGGCTTGAGCATCTCAGTATAAGTAAAGGAGGTCGGTATCATTGTAATGGTCAAGTTGTTTCAATGTTTGTATTCTAATGAAGTCGTGACTCAAGAAATAAATTATACCCAGCCCCAAATCTGTAACCCAAAAAAAGGTTTTAGTATGAAGAGATACCAAACTTTGAGTTTCAATGGTGTTCCTAATTACCCAAATGTTATATTGCCAAAGGTTAGAGACAAACTACCCATGTTTAGTGGACAAAAATTTGAGTTTGTCTCAAAGCAATTACAATAGTTTGCAAATTCTCTTAAGGATTACGGTGTTCCTAATTACCCAAATGTTATACCACCAAATGTTAGAGACAAACTAGCCATGTTTAGTGGGCAAAATTTTGAGTCTTTCTCAAAGCATTTACAATAGTTTGCAGATTTTCTTAAGGATTATGAAATAGAACATATTTTTCATCAACAAACTCTCTTGGATTCTTGTTCATTTCCTTGCTCTTTATTTTTCCTTTCAAAATTTATGCTAAAACTATTGCTAGCTTATCATTATTAAAAATCCTAGAGGACTATGTTTAATGTTATTTTATTAAATTTATGATATAATTATTGCATCTATAGGGATCATTGACCAACTATATCCTTTGTTGAAGGATTAGACATTGATCTAGTAGCAAATTACTAACCTCCAACATTTATTTAAATAAAGGAAAATCATTTTAAACTTAAGTTATTTTAGTTTTTAATTTTATTTTTGTTCCCATCTTACATAGTCCATTGTTACAAATTTATGCTAAAACAATTGTTAGCTTAAACTATTAAAAATCCTAGAGTACCATGTTTAATATTACTTTATTAAATTTATGATGTTGTAATGATTGCATCTATAGGGATCCTTGACCAACTATATCCTTTGTTACATCATTAAACTTGACTAATTCAGGAGATCTGAAAATGATGTAAATTAGAACTCACAAAAATTTGTTAAAACAAACCTTAGAGTCATCATTACGTGAGAACTCTAAAAGATCTCTAGGAGAGCATAGAGATTTTCCTAGTGTTAGTTGTAGCTAAATGAGAGTCCTAGGTTGAGGTTTGACATGTAGAAAAGAACACCAACAAAATCAATTTCAAAAATCATTTAAAATTGACTTCAGACAAGTTAAACAATTTATTATTATCTTTCTATAAAATGTGTTCAATATACTTCAACTTATATCTAGAAATACCACACATTAAAAAGAAAATCATTTTAGGAATTGTAAAGGGAACCTTAATTTGCATCAAATTCATCTACAATATTGCATGCTTGAGATCCATGTTTTCTATATTTTTCCATGACATGAAGTCAATCTAATCAAAGATGTCAACCTAAAAAAATAGGGCTCTTGTGATCCAACAATTTCCTCATGGTATTTTCTAGTCATTACATTTTAATAAATATCAAGAACAGGGTGACATAATCTCCAATAATTCATAGTCATACAAATCAATTCCATGAGCTTTATATCACTTATGTATATTGGGCCCATCACACACAGATCATTGGATTGATCCTACTTAACATAAATCTAATCTATAATAAGTTTTACATCTATTATAATAATGACATATTTTTCAAACTATAAACTTAAATTTTTATCCTATTAATAATTAAAATTTTACAACATTAAAATTGTTCTTCCTCATAGTTCTCAACTAGAAGTAATTGATCTGTGGTTCATGTGTATGCATCCATTTAATGTTAATTTAATTAAAGGAAGTTATTGCCTTTCCATTATTCATTGATGGAAATGGAATATTTTTTCTTCAATGAGTATAATAAGTAAGAGTATTTTTCTTTTACAAATAACCATCTTTACCACTACTCATTGATAGAAATGGAATTTTTTTCATTATTCAGCATGGAATAATAGTGATCATCATTATTTGATTAAAGTTAGTGTCTTTCCATTATTCATTGATGAAATGGAAATGAATTTTTTTTTATCATTATTCAACATTAAATAATAGTGATCATTATTATTTTTTAATTCATTAATAAGAATAGAATCACTTTTGATTAATAAACATGGAATATTTATTTAACACACTTTATTTGGTTTTTCTATCAATTGATATGTGCTTCATATATATACATTTATTTAATATTAATCTGAAAAGAAAAGAAAAGAAAATCCCTTACAAATTATCCTATTTTCCACTATTCTTTAAGTTTGGTTGCTGGAATTAAATAATGTTGGAATTGTCAAATTCCAATATTTGACAATTCTGAAAGTTTTAAATCCAAAAAATGGTTTTTGGAATATGACTGGAACCATTTGGTTCACCTCACCAGGATTCAAATTTCACTTATTTATATGCAAGATTCAAATGCTGATTTTGAGGATAAATAGAAATTAACAAATCCCTATTCCAATTTCATGTTTTGAACTCAAACATGAAAAATATCAATTCCACATTTGACAATCTGAATAAATAATAGTAATCATTAAGTTATCTATTTTATTTAATAATCACTTTTCACTGTTAGAATTGGGATTTGTCCTTACCACACTTTATTTGGCCATTCAGTGAAGGACCTCAAATTCCCAAAAGTGTAAGTTACAGATTCATTCCATGGAGTTTGGAATGCTTGTGCACCGTTCTTTACAAAAGAGAAGACGAGAATTCGGTCTTCACCTACTTTTGACTTTTGACGGATTTTATGCTGTTAAAGCTTATTCGTTCTTAATGTTCACACAATGTATTTGCTTTCTCATATGGGACACGCACATCTAATTCTATGTGCTTTAAGTAATCTCTTGTCTGTTAGAGAAGCAATTCAGGGAATATAATAAAGTGATATACTTTGGAGGCATGAGTAGCAAGTATGGGATTACTTGCAGGCGAAGATTTTACCGTTATAAATGGTATAAGGGATCTCACGCTGAGAGAGTATACTTGAGGTTTCTGTTATTCATAAAATCTGGTGCATTCGGCTAATTACCCATTTTATCAAGTCCAGTTAAAAGTTTTCTTAGCTTTTACCAATCAAAGATGGCATCCATAGTTGGAGAAGCTGTGGCCGGAAAAATTTGTGAGATGGCTATTGAGATGGCAGTTCAACAGTTATCTAAGCAGATGAGCCTTGTCATAAACTTCCAGGAGGACTTCGAATGGTTGAAGAATAGACTTAGATTTTTGAAGGGCTTTCTCAACGATGCCAACCAACAATGCAGGCAAAAGGACACTGTAAAGCAATGGCTGCAAGATGTTGGAGACATTGCCCTGCGTGCAGAGGACATATTTGAGCTATGTTCTGTGCAGCCTCTCTACACTAGCAGATTTCTATCTTTTTCGACTGATAATCCCTTAGCTTTTCGTTACAAAATGGCACGAAGAATCAAGGTGGTCAAAGATAGAATCAACTCCGTTATTGAGGAAGGAAGGCAGTTAAACATAGCTTATAATGTTCTGTCTAGAGAAGAGGCGTCAAGCGGCACATTCCAAAGAGCGTACTCGAAGAGATCAAGTATTGAGGCAATAGATTCACATCCAGTGGGTATAGAGGCCAAGGTTGATCACTTGGTGAGCTTGTTAGACAATCCTGCAGTTTGTGTCATAGCCGTCGTTGGAATGGGCGGCGTAGGGAAGACTTTTCTTCTCCAGCATGTCTACAATTTCACCAAAGACAGGTTTGAGAATTCCATTTGGCTCTCTAATTCTCAAACTTTTTCTATTTCCAAGTTGCAGCATGATTTAGCCTACCATTTAGGTTTAAGAAAAGAAATTGTAGATGGTGATGTAACAGAAGAGCTTGCAGTCCAGTTAATTAATGAGAAATTGAAGGGAAAGAAGTGTTTAATAGTTCTAGATGATGTTTGGAAGCCCATAAAAGAGGACAATTTGATAGAGAGACTTGGTTTGACAATTGGGCATAACTGCAAACTGGTGATCACAACTAGAAACAAAGATGTTTGCAGAAATGTGAGGGCAGAAATTTATGAGATGGAACGTTTGAGTGAAGAAGACAGCTGGGAACTGTTTTGTATTTATGGGTTTCCAGAGTATGCGAGAAACAGAGCACCTGAGAACCTTTTGGATGTAGCTCATGCTATTGCAAAGGAATGTGGAAAGCTTCCATTGGCCATCAAGACAACAGCAGCATCTCTGGCAGGTATCACACTCCGAAGAGAATGGACGTCCAAGTTAAGGCAGCTTAAAGAGGTATCTGCTCTCAATAAACCCATGGAAGTCCTGAAATTGAGCTATGATTGCTTGCCTGCACATCTTAGGGCTTGTTTTGCTTATCTCTCTTTCTTCCCCGAGGACGAGAAAATAGACTGTGAATACCTGGTAAATCTCTGGGTAGCAGAAGGGTTCATTCCAGATGGAGAAGACCAGTGGGACATTGGATGGAATTACTTGTATAAGCTTGCCAATCTTTGTATGGTTGAAGTAGTGGAAGAAGAAAAATGGAGATATACCTATGCTATTCGTGAAGTTGAACTCAGGAAATATTGCATTGTTCATGATTTGTTTCTTGACTTGGCAGTTTATATATCTAAAGAAAATAAATGTGCTTTTGATGTTGAAAATGCCTTCACAAAATCCCCTTCCAGAAAAAACAGTGTTGAATGGTGCAGGGTTTTGTTGCCCAAGAAAAGAATAGAGGATGTCTGGGAGGCTTCACTTTCTCCCAAATTGCTGCGGACATTATCATTGTATAACAATCGCATGGCGGAAATTCCCTCAAAGTTTTTAATGAAGATGGAAGTACTGCGGGTTCTTGACTTGAGCAGTAATGAACTTATCAGAACATTGCCTGATTGTGTTGGAGACATGAAGCTTCTCAAAGTCTTGAACTTAAAGGACACATGGCTTCAGGAGCTGCCAGGGTGTGTTAGAAGGTTGAAGAGTCTTCGTTTTCTCGATGTTTCTGATACATTCATAGAGAAGATACCAGTGTGGATAGGTGAACTGAAATGTCTTCAGCACATCAATACACTGCTATGTCTTCGCATTTATACTTTTCCAAAGGGAATCTCAAATCTCACGTCTCTCCGGACGCTGAGATCTAATGACTTGCGGCTCTCTGTCAAAGATGATGATGATGGAGAGTTGAAGTTAGAGGATGTTGGTAGAATGATCCACCTGCAAGAATTAAGCATACGGCTTGTCGAAGGTTCGCAACTACAAAGTATAGAAGAAGGGATTTTGGGGCAGTTGGTGGAGATGCGCCATCTCACTCTTGAGATATTGGAATTACCCTTCGTTCCTGGTCCTGCTCTCTCTCATCCCCTGTTTCCGGAGAAACTGGAAATTATGACAGATCTTGAAAAACTAGACCTACGTAGATTTTCTGTGACACGTGGTTTATGCAGATTTGTAAATCTTAGAGATCTCAGGCTATATGAATGTGATTGGAGCAATTTTCCAGAATTCCAAAATATGCCAAACTTAGTGAATTTGCACTTGGAGAATAGCAGAAGCTGCAGAGAGATAAGAGAGACTTTTGGAAAGTCAGGCGGATTTCCAAAACTTCGGTTCCTGTTGATCGAAGATCTCCGTGAAGTGGAGGAGTTTCCAGAATTGGAAGATGGAGCCATGCCACGCCTCCAGGTTTTTAAGCTAGCCTACATAATTTAGTCAGCCTGAGAAGAGTTCCCCAAGGGTTGGAGAAATTGAGAATGCTCAAGGAGTTCGACTGCACGGGTACAGGTACATATGAATTAAGGCAGAGATTAAAAGAAGGAGGGCAAGATTGGCAAAAAACTAAAATCTGTAATCCGCGGCTGATCATCACCAGTCTAACGGGTTTTTAGGGTTTATAAGAATATTTTAAAGTTAGTAGTTTTATGGAATTTTCAATTTAGCTTAAATGTTTAGTCCTCAAAATTTTTATTCTTTAGGTTCCGTTTGTTTGCCGAATTGGAATTTGAGTCAAAACTTGATTATCTCAAAATCAGGTTTTGAAATTCCGGTTTTGTATATTCGGAAGATGTTTTGGACCATTTGGTTGACCCGGAAGATGGATGAGACAATCCATCTTCTGCGTTTGGTTGCCATTTTCGAAATTGGAATTGGAAGTAAGAAATTCATATTTATGTGTTTGGTTTGCAATTTCAAATTGGAATTGGAATTACATTATCCATTTTTTGTGTTTGGTTCTACATTTTGAATTGGAATTAGAATTTAATTTTTAGTTTAATATTTTATTATTTTGGTCCATTTTTTATGTATGGTTTTTTTATATTAATTTATATTTTTATGTAATAAATCATAAACAAAATTTAATATATTTTTTTCAATACTGTGAACAGTAAACTTAACTTTTTTAAATAATTTTATACATTATCATAAACAATATTATAACAAAAAAAAAATTATAACATCGCTCGATATCACATCAAAATATAAATAAGCCATCTAGTCCACATATATATCTATCTCTGCATAATGATCCAACAAAATAGTATGATTGTTGCACAAAGTAAACATCGTAAAAACAAGATTTTGGCTTTAGAGGTAGCCTCCGCTTTTGACATAGTTTTCTCAAGTGTTTTGCAATTCTTGCACTCGTCATCTACAACAGGTGTATGTGTAGAACGTGCAGATGATGTAGACAACAACGGGGTGTCATTGGCCCATCGAAAGTACTCACATCCACCACCATCCTACAATACAAATCTAAGTTAGTCTCGCTATAATGACTAATATTTATTCTTTGTAAACATTTAAATATTGTGCAATTAACAACCTTTTTCTTATTTTTGCAACTCCAAAATTTACGGTCTGGATTTTCCGGTGTGTGTGACGTCCTCAACACACAACGCGATCCATCACCACAGTCACACATAGGAACATTCCTCATAGCCATTAGCATTGTATCAAGCAAAAATTTGTTCATTCATACTATGTTCACTATAACAACATGACTATATTCTATGAGTACAAATTGAAAAAGTTATACAAAAAATATAATGACACAACTATAGCATTAGATAGAAGTTGGGGAAGAACAATATCCATGAACTGATTGGTGGTGTGAAAACACACCGTTAAATAAGAAAACGCAAGTAGATCCACGATTTACGCCCTTATGCCCCACATTCGATGATCAATCATGCATCTACAAAGTAAACATGATAGAAAAACTAAAACTTGTTTATTTTTAAACGGAATACACCAAGGAGTACCATCAGAAATATTAACCATTTCCAAACACGAACAGTAAACAATCATCAGATAGCTCATTTTTTTTATCAGCATATGTGGATATTTTTTTCATCAATGTTTGAAATACCTTCTGGATTTGATTGTATAGATAGTTTTGGATCACACTTTGTGATCCATCATCAGGATGAAATAGACCAAAATGATTGCAATAGACCAAAATGATGGACTTTTCTATCAATCATTTTTCTCTCTTCCATCTTGATGAGGGATCACAAAGTGTGATCGTAAAATATCTACAAAATCGAATCCAGAAGCTATTCCAAACATATTTATGTCAGCATATATGTAGTCTCACTTTATCATCATATGTGTATTCTCAAAACTATCCATTTCTATTTCTATACCTATCATGTGGTTTTTAAAAATGAATGAAAAATGAAAAGAAATTGAAGATGAAATAGAGCATTGAACAAAGTAGAATTATTTCACTTAATTTCGTAACACAACAATAATAACAAGATGGTTAGGGTATATACATACAAAATCATGAACAATACAGTCGTCTACCAAAACACATTTATAAAATCATGTTTGCAGAACTAGAAATGGATAGTTAAGAGACTACACCTTAACAATGCATTAAATGAAGCATTCATCATGTGGTACTCCTTCGTGTATTCCACTTAAATATGTTAAAAGCAACAACACTAACAAATGCAAGCTAATATGTCTATAAAAGCACATTAATGAAAACAATGGTCAAGGGAGGGCATGCTTGTTTGTCCATTGATGGACCTCTGAAAGCACTCAAAATTCAAAGGACAAGAGAGAAACAAGGTTTCCTAAGTGGAGAGAAAAACCAAAATGGAGAGGAAGACAAGCACACTTTGTGAAAGCCAACATAATCACTAGCAACACAAAATAATCTTGGCATGGATCCAATGAATTAACACAATAAAAATACCGGCGGGTACTTACTAGTGGCTCCAACATAAATATCCAATACTTCCATTTCTCATAAAACTATATTTTGTAATGGAGATATACTAGTGTATACTGTTATACAGTCCAATCAGTTATATACCAGTGTATACTGTTATACAACCACTGGCATATAGTCCAGTCACTGGCATATAGTCCAATCATTGGTATTTCAAGATTTTAAGTTTATCCACTGATTGGACTGTATGCCAGTGGCTGTGAACATCAATCACAAAGTATTGTTTCTTTTTTATTCATCTGAAAGAAATGATACTTTGTGATTGATGTTCATATTTCTCTCCCGCGGTTTGATCAGTATCTCTGTTCATCTATTATCTCACAATTTACAAGGATGTGGCATTTCAGTTAACAATTGGCTTTAGTATTGAATTCAGTATTCATGGTTTTCTTTAATACCTGTTGTTTCTGAAACTCACTGCTATGAATACCTATGTGTGGTTACCAAATGATTCAGGTATTGAATTCAGTATGTAATATTTTTGGTGCATACTAATTGCAATTCATTGCAGTTTATGTATATGAACTACAATTAGTATGTTGAGAAAGTGTCCAATAACATTGAATTGTAAAGTGCATACAATTTACTTGTTGCTCCTACCCTATTGGTGTGAGATTTTCAATTTAGGTGCATGGTGGATAATTTCTTTCAAAACCAGTGCCTATTTCATTGTGTTACAACATCCAAGCATATGATGAGGAACAAAAAAATTGAAATCCTCTCAACTATGAGCCAAGGAGTCTCAAAACTTCAACTTAGAGTTCTGAGATATATTTTACATTTTACATATCTATATATGCATGTTACTACATTGTTCATTACTAGAGTTTGAGAGTACAATAAGTAGCAGGAGGAGGAAATTAGATGTCAAGAACATGCCTGTCTAATGCAAGACACTGTGGAGTTAATATATTGGTGATTATAATTTCTACTTGTCCCTCAAATAGACCTGGTCAATTAGACCCATGCCCATTACTTAAGTGCACTAGCACTCTTAGATCATATTATGGAGAGTGTGCACGTTTCTGCATAAGTAGTAATATTCATTATGACATAAATTTTACACAGTTTCTAATCAGTTATTGTTGGCTGAAATTTTACTGATCATTTGCATTTTGGGTTCCTCTGAAATTTTACTTCAATCACAATTCATTGCATTAAGATTGCAAATTATATCTAGACAAAATCATAACAGCAGTATAATAACAGTGACAAAATCTAGACAAAATCTGATCATAATAGTGACAAAATCATAACAGTAGTATAAAATGAAGTATAAAATGATAACAACAGTATTATATCATTGAAGTATAAAATGACAAGATCATAACAACCACAACAAGAGCAGTATTAAGTATAACATGAAGTATTATAACCGCAGTATAGAATGACAAAATCATAACAGCCACAACAAATATATCTTGACAACAGAACAACAGCAATAACAGTGGTTTAATAGTAATCCATAATCCAAACATATTTAATTAATTCTGAATCATATTCAGATTTCATGTCATATTGATAAAATGAACAGCAGTATCATGTTAGTTTTATAGCCTTTTATAGGCTTCCAACTCATTTAAAATCACACAAAGATGTCCTTTAAAATATAACTATAAACCACCATATGTGGCTACAATCTAGTCGCTTCTCTCCTCCTCAGTCATCAATAAGAACCATTTGGCTCTTTCACGTTGACCCACGAAGGTTTCATATACCTTCAGGAATACACCTCTACTCAATCTGGGCATGGATTTGAGAGCGTTATATGCATCCGTCAAAGCATTCTCATGAGTAGATTCATCAATTTTGACAAGGTGAATATTGTTCATGCCCTCTTTTATTTTTTTCATTGTTTCAGACATGGAATCCAAGGAAGCGGCCATACTTTCCTTCCTCCTCTTTCCCACCTTTCTGACTGATGAACTAGGAGTCCCTCTAGTACTTGCTGTTGCAGTGGACTAATTGGAATTATAAGGCTCTTCATCCCAATCAACAACACTATCAAGATGTAAATTAAAACCAAGGTCCTCTTCATCATTCACATTGAATGGCTCTTCCAAAGGGTTCCCTTCTTCACTCTCAAGGGTCGTGGTAGTTGCATTACCTTTAGCAATGTCATTATCAACAATTACACCCAATTCATTGAAGTACTGAAAGGGCTACCTCTTATACATTTTGGCAGAACTCTCTTCGCTACATGTTGGCATAAATAAATGGATTAGGTTCTTTGTCTTTCATTATTAACTTTAAAAGAAGGCAATATTATTTCCATCAAAATAGTAGTGAGATCACCCTACCTTGAGAAGCTCATCCCACATGCTGTCCTCAACATCCATGCACTGAGTAGCCTCGTTCCAAGCTAAACCACTTGTATTCCGAAGCTCCTTCATCACTCTATAGGAAAGCTTCCAATTTTTCAACTTATTTTTGAAGTTGTCCTTGGATAGACTGAGGTTCAAATCAGCATTGAACTGCCTCTCAATTGTAGACCAGGCTTCTTTTTTGAAGCCTCCATCACATTTTTTTCCTAGTTGTACTTGCTCAAGGAGCAAGTCTATAAACTTTCATTCCATGTCCTTTGACCACATGATCTTCTTCGAGGAAGAAGATATCTGGCTCGTGTTAGCAATCTCATCCATGTTCATCAATAATTATGTGTATGCCATGTTGTGTATACAAATTGTTGTTAATCAAAGTAGCTTCATACATCAGTTTACTCAAATAAACCACATTGACCATTACAAATCCAATACTTGCAGATTGAAAGAGAAGAAAAAGGAAACCATCATGTATATCAAAGTATCTTCATACATCATTTTACTCAAATAAAACACATTAACCATTACAAGTCCAATACTTGCAGATAAAAAGAGAAGAAAAAGGAAGCCATCACGTATATCAAAGTATCTTCATACATTAGTTTACTGAAATAAAACACATTGACCATTACAAGTCCAATACTTGTAGATAAAAAGAGAAGAAAAAGGAAACCATCATGTAGTGTTGACTCATACAAGAACAACTATTGTCGGGATCTGTACTCTTCCCACATTCTACTTGCTATATCATTTTGGAACTGTGCCCACTGGTCTCTATCATGCTGAGACAACCCATATGTCTCTAGCATTGGTACATCTACCCCATCACGATCATCTTCCTCTTCGGTGACAATTTCTGATGGATTGCCATCCTCTAACGTAATGTAGTTGTGTAGTATGCAACATGCTAATACAATATGGGCTTGTGTCATGATAGGATAAGACGTGGCATGCCTCAGGATTGGAAAATGCTACTTGAGAATACCCAATGTATGCTCTATTGAGTTTCTAAGAGAGGAGTGTCGATGGTTGAACAAATCTTCTGGAGAGTTTATTGGATTTTCTCTTGAAAAATCCTTCAGGTGGTAGCGTGTACACCGATAAGGAGCAAGAAATCCAGGTGCATTGGGATATCCAACATCCACTAGAAAATATTTTCCTACATAAATAAAGTATATTATTAATACGTGAAACGTGAAAATATTTTCCTACATAAATAAAGTATATTATTAAACTATGATTTGGCTTATCGGGGGCAACAACAAGAGGATTTGCTCTTGACAGAGCTGAATCTAGAACACAACTATCCGGCAGACCCTTCCCAACCAGCAAGGCAGTACTAAAACTTATGTTCGAAGGAACACGCACCCATAACATTTTGTGACAGGTTGCCTTTTCTATCATGATATTTACCCTGCATGTCGACATCGACGGTGACTGGTATATGGGTTCCATCGATAGCTCCAACACAATCTTATACAATATGATACAATCATTAATTGTAAGGTCAACCAATAATATGATAAGGATAAAAATCCGTACAAGAAAAATGTAACAACACAACAATTACCTTGAAGAATGGATCAAAGTGTTCGTTCCCACTAATTTCAGGAGGAGTGTTTGGACTAGGTGGTAGAAAGAAATCCTTGTGGAGTCCTAAGATAGCCCTCAACACCTTGTGGAAGTATCGGCTGATTGTCTCTCCTGAGTGGCCAAAGTTGTGGGCGATCTTGCGGTTCCTCAAATTGTGGCCAGCGGTGTGGAGGAACATCACAAGTTGTTCTTCTAACGTCAAGTGTATCGTATCTGTCAAGGATCCTTTCAGCCTTAGGATAGTAGCTAGACGAAAGAAGGCTCCCCTACTCATGCGAATCTGATCATGACAATCCGCATTGTTGGAATGAATAACCATTCTATAAAAAGAATTTCCTTTTCTTTATCATTTACCCCTTTTTGCATTGCCTTCTCGGGCCACCACTACTGTGGCTACGACAACACAAGCAATCAGAGCTGTGAGAAGATGAGAATATGTGGTCTCCACAACTACCTGTCCTAGAACATCAATATTCTTAATAGGATCCATCAATGGCCTGAAATGTGGACAAACACAATGAAAGTAAGCTAAGAACAACTAACTTCTTGACCTTAAAACATAGGTATTCATTCACATTCTTATTGATAATTAAGATTATAACAACTTTATAACAACTTTTTGATTGAATAATTAAAATGATTCCTTTTCTAATCATGACCTAAGCTTATAGGAGTGAGATAATGGGGGCTTTTCACTAGTTAGGTATGTAGAAAAGGGTAGAGTTAATAAAGAACTAGTCTAACATGGAATATACTAGACTTGGATGCATGGAAACTTATTGGATTGGGGAACACGGTTGAGAATAGCCTTGGATGCAGCTAAAGGTCTAGAATACCTTCATGAGCAGGTCATTCCTCCAGTGATACATCATGATTTGAAGGCCAACAACATCTTGCTCGATGAAAATTTCAAAGCTGAAGTGTCATCAACTCGGGTTCTAGGAACTACCGGATATGTTGCCCCCGAGTAAGTTTCTTAACATTTATCAAAGAATATTTCTCAACTAAAAAAGAAGCACAAGATTCATTAAGTATGCTTTGATAATATTCTCAAAATCTACTGCAGGTATGCTTTGACAGGACACCTTACTAAAAAATTAGATGTATATAGTTTTGGTGTTGTGCTTCTAGAACAATTTATACTAATCTATGACAGACTGGCAGTTATTAGCCTCAGCGGTCATTTTTAAACTGGCAGTTTTAATTATGCCCATTGGAGCATTTTTTTCTTTTAAACTGATGAAGAAGAGTTGATTGATTTGGTTAGGCTCTCATGGTATAAACATTCATGACCAAACCGGTAACTTCTAGCAAATATCACTTATTGGGTCTAGCATCACATCAGTCATCATAGTCTGATTCACAGTGGGTTACTATGCTATAAAAAATTATAGGTTAGAAGAGAAAAAATGGCCATGTTCATATGTAAATTATCTGAAATTCAAATTTTATTTCAAATGTGAGATAACTTACAAATTAGTTAGAGTATCATTTGCTAGGTTTTCAAAAGTTGGCACACAACAAACAAACCTTCAAAAGTTGGCACACAACAGATAGACCTTCTGGATACTTAACACACAACATTGGACCTTTTCTGTCATGTCAAACTACTTGTCCACACAGCCTCTATGTCAGAGACCAATTGTCACACTTGTAGGATGATGACCCATTATAAGCCACAATTTAAACCTCAAATATTTTGTAACTATTCTGATGTTACTATCACTTGTAATGTAATGCATACATCAGCAACATGCAGAGGAAGTTAACCAAAAGATAAATCAAGAGATCTACAGATAGAATCTAGACATGGAATTGTTCTTGGATTGATAAAAAAGATGGAGCTAGATGATAGATAGACATACATCTCTGTCAAGAGTATGCTATGTACAAAATGTATGAACTAATATAGTCTATTGTTTAAAGATTTTATCTTTCTTGCACACCTCTAGTTGCCTAAGCATTAGTACTATAGCTAGATTTTCAATTCCAATTCTTGAATCAAATCTGCAGTGAGATTGTTCACACTGGTTGATCCCCAAAAGAAATATTTGATGCCTCCCCAAACAACAAACAATTCATCAAGAGTACTGTCAATGAGTAATGCACTACACTTTTCAACTAGTTCTGCAATCAAGCAGTTGGGTCCTGTCTATTTGATCACATGCTACCATGCATCTTCAGTATTACAACTAATTCAAGATCTAAGTAAATCAAGAGAGTCTTGTGTTTCAAGGCACAACCGACCTTGTTGCATTGAACAAATGGGCATGCCAACTTAAAGTATCTTTCACAATTAACTACCTCCTTGATGCCAAGGTCATTCTCTTTGTATTAAAGATACCCAAATCAATTCCTCATTAGTGGGCAGTCTATAGCACCCAATGTGAGCACAAATTGGAGGCTATTAACAAATGAGAGAAGATTACAAGCATTGTACATGAGGAACACTATCCTCTTGAGCGCTTCAAGGATAAGAACATCTAGTTCCAACAACTGCATTAATGCAAAAAACACAAATAAGTTGACTACTTTGTGTACAAAGATAGATATAGGACCAAACAAGGTGTTGAAAAACATCAATGGACTTTACCCTTAAATCCATGACAAGATGGAATTCCTTGTCATAGAAGGAAGCATAGTGTGATGGAATTCCTCAATGTAGATGGAACAAGGCTATCCCTATGCTTCAAAGATCAAAGCAAAAACCAAGATGAAGCAACTCACTTCGTTGCCATTCAATATTACATATAATGCTCAAATTAACCCTAGTAGCCAAAACTCTCCTATGAAAAAGTAATAGACATTGTGCCAAGAAGGATAGATATAAAAAACAAAATGAAAGGATTTGACACCTCTAACACCACACAAGGACCCACATTAATTCTAAGTAGTGCCACTAACACCACACAAGGACCCACATCAATTATAAATGTCACGAAAGTAGAAGTCATCACTCCATATAGTACTTGTCTATGTGCCAACACTTCTATAGCACTCAATGTGAACACACATTTGAATCTATGAACAAATGAGAGAAGTTCACAAGCATTGTACATAAGGAACAATATCCTCTCAAGAACTTCAAGGATAAGTACATCCAATTCCAACAATTGCATTAATGCAAGATTACACAAACAAGTTGAATAATTCATGTGCCTTCATTGGACTTTAGTCTTAAATCCATGACAAGATGGAATTCCTCATCATAGACAAAAGCATAGTGTGATGGAATTCCTCATCATAGATGGAACAAGATCCTCCCATGCAAAAGAAACAGACATTGTACCAAGGACGGATATAAAAAACAAAACCAAGAAGTCATAACTTCTTAAAATAGGTTTGCCTCCATTTAGCTGAATAAGACTTCACACAAACATGTGCTATTTTGTAATAAGCCCTACTAAATGCACAAATAACAGATGCAAAACACTCCAACAAAAATTATTATTTTTTATATGTTTTTATAATTTTTTACTAACAACATGCATTCAAAGGTAAGACTAACAATCTAATACAAATTTTTGTGTACTTCTAGCTTTCAACCTCTATATCAATTGATATATAGTGCTCCTAAGGGTTTCCCTCTCCAAGATGATAGGTTCTCCATACTACATAACTACTGTGGCAATGACACCGAGACTAAAGTGAGAGTCAAATATTCAACTATGAAGATAGTTGTTGCTTAAAAGGAAGATACAAATATTCAACTATGAACCACTGGAGGACAGAACACTCAGGTACCTTATTCTTAAACCTGAAGAAGACTTCCTGTTGACAAAATATATAGAAACTCATGGTGAAGGACAATGGCGAACCTTGCCTAAAAATGCTGGTATGTTATTAATTTATAGTCTCTGGCTTCATGGGTGTTCATTTGTCTGACAAATTCAAGGTTTTCATTCTTGGTACTACTTCCACACATCAAGTATTGTACTATTACAAATTCTTTCAATACATATGCTAGATTATATTTCATTGATGGGTATTTGGATAGTTGATTAACCATTACAAATTCTTTCAATACATTGCACTAGTTATATTTCATTGATTGGATATTTGGGTAGTTTATTCACTACTACACATTCTTCCAATACATTGTACTAGATTATATATCATTAACGGGTATTTGGGTAGTTGATTAACTTGCAAAAAAACAAAATTTGTCTTTGTAGAATTTCTAGCTATATGTTAGCTTAGTGGGAAAATAACATCAACAGCGGGATTCTTTCTCAGCAGACTTTATCACGGACTACCGAAACCATACAATACATATATTATAGACTACCAAACCATAAAATAACCCCACTCCCCTCTCATCACAGATTGTCGAAACCATAAAATACAGATAATACCAAAAAATATAAACAAGACAATGGGTATTCATAGCAGTGAGTTTTAGAAACAAAGGGTATTCATAGCAGTGAGTTTCAGAAACAACGGTCATTCATAGCAGTGAGTTTTAGAAAACCAAACTTTGAATATGAAAACAAACCTGAAATTGTCGACACTCAAATCTGCAAAAACCCTCCTGCTTATCACAGCTTATCTGCCCGTGGTCGTCGCATAACCCTAATCCACGAAAATTTGCATAACCCCAAAAAATATAAACTGAGAAGTGGTCGGACCCGACCGATTTATAAAATAGAGTAAAAAATTGCCCAAAACTGGATTTTAATTTCGAATTCCACCTCTTTGGTGGGAAGATGGAAAACCTCATTTTGGGGGTATATTCAAGTTTTGATGGTATAACCCGATTTTGACATGAAGCGTTCCAAACAGTGGATTCATGTCAAAATTGGGTTATCATCTTCCAATTCCTGCCATCTTCTAGCAAACAAACGGGCCCTTAAAATTTATGTATTAATAAAAAATTATGTTAAAATAATTAAGTTTCACTCTAGAATCTTCTAAGTTGGTAGGGCAATTTAAGATCCAAAAAAAAAGGGACTCCTATTTTCTAACAAGAGATACCATTTAATCATGGGACCTCCAGCTCCTTAAAAATAGAGCTAAAGCCCCTCCCATGAGACTCCACACAGTCTAAGTGGACTTGAATGCTCTAAAACAGACCCATAAGAAGGAAGGGTTATGCAAGAAGAAGGGTGAAGAGAAGTGGTGGGTGCATTTATATTAGGAGTGGTAGAGATTTATAGTATTTTATCAGTAATGTTATGATAATGTTTGCATTTTATGAGCATGTTCTTTTATATTTGTTTAATTTGTTTTTTAATTAGAAGTTAAATTGTTAAAAGTATATAGCGATAGAGTGTATAAAAGAAGTCCATGTAAAGAACTATTTAGAATGTTAATATTATTGATACTATATCTTGTATTAAGTAGTTTTTCATAGAACACTTACAACAACTTTTGAAAGGTATTTTATGGTAGAGTGAATAAGTACAGTTTATAATTTTTAAAGAGACATTAATTATACTTTTTTTTAAAAAATGAAATAGTATATATCTAATTAAAACTTTGTATTTACTTTTTATAATGTTAATGTTTATTTAAAGAAAAATGAATATAAAAGATTTAAAAATAAAATGTTAAGTTTATTTAAAGAAAAATTAATATAAAGGATTTAAAAATAAAATGTTAGAACTTACATTATAGAGTAAAGGATTAACATTAGAACCTAATATTTTTTTCAATGACATTGAAACATAATAGAAACATACTGTTAATATAGAAGTTGTTGAAAAACTATATTTTTTGCATAGTGAAATAAAGAATCACATTTAAAATATAGTTTTGATATTAGTATCTTAATATAAATATACTTTTAAGATAGGAGTTTTTGAAAATTTATATTCTTATGCATAGATAAATGAAGAATAACATTTAAAATGAAGCTTTGAAATGAATCTAATCATGTTTAAAATAAAGATTTTACATTACTATCGTGTTTTATTTCGGATTATATATAGCCATATATCATTATCAATTAGTATACATCTAATTTAAATTTTGTATTTTTATTTTAAATTGATAAATATAAATAGGCATGTAACATATGAGTTGTTGAAAGTTTATATTGTAATGTTGTTGGTAAACAAATTTGTCATTGTGATATTGTCTTCAAACTAAAAGAAGATGAATAAAAGGAACCTCTGTAGCAAACATATGAATACCAATTGAGATTGCACAATAGAGAACAATCACAAGAGAGTTTTAGCATACAGTGATGATGAAAGAAACACAACGAACCTCAACACATGAAAAGATAAGTTGTACTAGCACATCTAAATCAAGATACCATGATTTGAGTGTGTTTCATTACATCAAATACACAAATTATCAATTCTTTACACATGCATAAAAAGGGTCACCAACTTAACATATGATAAGTTGACACTAATAAAGAACACATTTAGAACATACGAGCTAAACTGTATTCTTTATTATCTTTTGAATTTACACAATCCCAAAATCTTTCTTGTACGCGTTGCAAACAAAAAGTTTTTCAAAAACATCTCTAAAAATTTCTTGAGAGTTTTCCCTCTATAAGAATTCCCCCTATACATTGCAAAAGCTTTGTATTTATAAACTTCAAGCATTAACTACCTAGTAACTACTTCCTAACTACCCTTTTGGAGCACAAAATAATGAACCTTATTTGATTATATTTTACATTTTCTTTTTTAGAATAAGATTTATTTTGTAACTTTTAGTCACAAGAGTTAACATAAATCACTTATAATAACATGAAAACCCATAATTTGAAAAGAAAGTCAAGTTATAAATTTCTTGAATACTATATTTGTTAGAATTATGATGCCTCACTTTCTTTTGATTGAGCATCTCCATAATGGCCATTTTGTGATCATTAAAATTTTGTTTTCCTACAAGTTTCTTAAGAGATAATATCCCTTTCTCCCAAGATCAAATACTTGAATCTTAGAATTTAGCCTCCATTACAATCATATAATTCCATTTACATCTACTGCTTATCTTAAACTAAGGGCATTAGGTAAAATGATTCAAGTTGCCTAGTTTACATTTCTACAGGGTAGCACTCGAACTGTCAAGCATCTCTGTTAATTAATCTAGCTTCATTGTCTATGATTCTTCCTTTTGTATGCATTTCAAATGGTAGTGTCTAACAAAAAAGATCTCCACCAGTAATCCATTCAAAATTTCTATTTTATGCAAATTATGGAGAGGATTGTGGTAAATTTTGTGGATTAAGTCCACGGTAATCCAGTTGTACATGCTTCGGAGCTTCCAAAGTAGCTTCAAAAAATGTGTTTTGTGCATATCCTTATTGCAAAGCTCCCAATTTTTTCGTGCTGGAAAAGTTGTAGAATTTTATTGTACTCTTGCTAATTGCAATTGCTCGATAGTTTTTAAAATAATTCCATTTTGAACATGCTTTGCAATCATTTTATTTCATTTATGGAGATGACTACTCTTTCTGGAAGACTGTCGAATAACCATATGCATTGAACCTATTACACATTTTGTAGTATGGATACCATGTTGAGAAATGGTGATATCAATTTGAATATTGCGAAATATGGTTTGACACCCGCCATATGTATTTGCTGGAAAGATTTGAAAGCTGATTCAACAAATCTATTTTGTGCACATCCCATAATCGTTACATTTTTTTGATATTATATTTTCTTGGGGCGCTTTGCATGAAGTGATTCACCTCTTTTGTATGTTTCCACATTTCAATAAACAATTTTGAAATCTAATCTCTAACAAAACCTTATGTGTATTACTCTATCTTGCATTTTAGTAAACATAACATACTTGGAGGTAATTACTTTGTAGGCCATGCTCAACAAATTGAATGTAATTTACATTGAGTAGATGTCTCAAATCTGAAATACCCTGCTAGAGCGTAAAGGATAACCATGGGCACTGCATAATTTTTTTAAAAATGTTATGATATAGTCAAGAGTGCTTCTTGATTCAAATATTTTGAGGATTTCTATGTCTATCATCCTAAAAAGTTAGTACAGTCCATTAATTTGGAAGCTCAAGGACTTATTGGGCCCCATTTTAGCAATCTCCTAAACTATAAATGGATGTATGCTTGATTTTCCCCTATTCCCTTTCGATTTCTCTCTGAACCACTTATACACCAGAGATCTTTGAGGTTTTCCCTTTAATGGACCCTCTCAGGTATAGGTCCCATAAGTGTGACCTATATTTGGATATAGGTCAAGTTCGACCTATACCCGAGGATTTGATTTTATGGGATTTCAAGGCTCATTTCGGGATATTCCATTTTTTCCCACTCAGTGCAGTTGGCCCTCTCAATTTTGAAGCTCAAAATCTCTATAAAAGGAGGCTTCCTCCCTTTATTTTCACATATATCATCTCAAGCAAGCATTTTCAAGAGCAAGCAATTAAGTCCAAGGTAATGTAAGAATCTTTTGGGTGATTTCTAGCAAGCAAGAAAGGATTTGGCCCCAAGGTTTGAAGGCTTCCATCCATTCAAGGAAAATCTTCTATTGATTGAGTGAATTCCCTTTTCCATGATGGGAATTCCTAGTTGAGCAAGAAGATCCACACATGCTTCTTTCCTCTTTTTCTCCATTTGAGCTATCAAGCATACATATATCCATGATCTATGATTTGGAAATTGTAGATCCATTTCATTTGTGAAGACATCCTACATTCTACATTCTTCACACATACAAGCATTCATACATCTTTGTGGATATAGCGGACCCGGATCCATCCATGAAGGTTTGACAAGCAAGGTGAATACTAACATTTATCTTGTTTTACATGCTTTACTTATTTCATTTCAAGGTTAAATCATAAATGGGGGCTTGACTGAGGCAAGCCCCTTTCCCCCCAAAATTTCCCCTTTTCTTGTGTGTAGGTGCAGATTTGTGAACTTTCAGATTCACATTTTACAAATCTGGAGTTCCGATTTATGTCGCATGTCAGAGATTTTCAGTTTTTAACCTCTCAAGTATAGGTCAAGGTCGACCTATACCCCAAGTCGACCTATACCTAGAAATTCAACCTATTCTTGGGACCTTCATATTTTAACAGTTTGAAGCTCTGGAGCCTCATGGGTTCTAGATCCAGCTCTATTTCAGGTTTTGGTACAGTTTGAGAGTCTATTTTCAAATCTAAACTAGCATCCTCTATTAGCCCTTAGGGTAAAAACAAAAAATTGTGTCACGTTTCAGGCTAACTTATCAGCACAGCTGAATTTGAGTATTTCTAACTAAAAAATATTTTTTTCTCAAACATATGGTCTAGCTAGATTCATTAGATAAATGCTTCAACTTTTCCAATTGTAAATATCTATTAAATGCATGTTTTATACCAATTTGGGTCCAATTACCAAAGGAATAAAATTATTTCAGAAAAGTGATTAATAACTCCTACTCTTTTTAATGATATTTAAAAATAAAAATAAAATAACCCTTTAGTAGAGCTCAGAGTCAAGATTATTTTCATATAAGTTTTATAGTATTTTGATAGATCTAATATACTATAATTTTAAAATATTGCAAGTAGGTATTTTAACATTCGAGAAGATGCTGCTTCAACTAAAGAAAAAAAAATAGTAAATCATATCAGAAAAATTTAAAATTTATATTTAACACTAGAGATAAGAGTCATCTTCAATAATATGTTATTTTTTTTCTGAATGGTGTAGATTTGATAGGGGAAATTTGGCAGGAGATCAAAACTGTCAATTTTGGATAAGTTCGACTTTGAGTAGTTGTATCAGAGAAAATATACATCAAAAATCAATATTTCTTCTTTTCTGCACTAGCTATACATGTCATCAAAAACATATTTTAAAATAAGAGGAAAAAAAGATGATTTGTATATTCTTGGTTGGCGGGAACTAGACCCCCGATTTTTAGCATTTTTCAACAACTGAAAAATGGACTTCAAAAATTAAAAAACTATGTCAATCCTTGTTCAAATTTTTTAAAAAAAATTATAGACATAAACTTTATCCAATTTTCCACATTTCATTAGTTTACATCATCTTCAAATTCTAAACACAAGTGCCACATTTATGTCGTTAAATTTGAATAGTTTGTGTGTTGTTGACCTTTTCCTTTATAAAATTGTGACATGGGTTTGTACTTTTACCCCTCAAGATGAGTACATTTACCTCTTTATCATTTCATAGCACTTACTTTGATACACTAGATTAGATCTCTTGTTGCTTGCTATTGTATGTGTGTTTACTTTACTTGCATATCATTCTTTACATCACATCTCTCAAACGGGAAAAAAGGACCTTAGAATCAACACTCCATGAAAGGACTTGAATCTGGTATTGGCACCCCTACATCCATTTGGGTTGTGCTAATCTGGTTTAAGTCCTCCAAGGGGTCACACTTTAGGGCTCCCTTTTCCCAATGTACATATAATTTGGTGGTCTACCACATTGATCACCATTTTATATGTTACACCTTGTAAATTCCATTTTCTGCATCTTCTACAATGATTTCTTTCCTTTCCTTGAGATGATCCTCTTTGAGGTGTTCATTCAAGCATTCTCATTCTCAAATTAAGCCTTCAAATTTCCTCGAGGAATTTTGTAAAATGTTTCACTTGTAATATTTATGTATCTTGTATGTTTCTACCAAAGCATTGCATCTCATACAATGTCTATCTAAACATTTGCAATTTGAAAGTCTCATCTACACCTCCCAATTCTATTTATATTTTGGCAAAAGAAAATTTGTTGTGTGCTCATCTTATTATCATGGATTCCATGATACAACATATCTTTGGGTATTGTGAACAATTCAATTTCTTTGTTTTGTGCCTCTGCATTTTGCATGCACTTCTACAAGAATAATCACAACTGTAATATCTAAAAAATATCCTCCACCATTATGCTTTGATGAATGTCATTCCTCTATTTTAGAAACTCCATTTGACCTTTGATTTCATATTTGCATCCATGGGAGGGTGCTCATATTTTGCTAAGATTTTGGTCACTTCTATAATGCCATTATTTGGAACATCTTAACATACGTAATTTGATACAAATGTCCTCTTTTTACCATTTGTTTTGAGGTATGTTGTCAAATAATTCCAATGCATTGCTTTGCATGGATTTTTGTGAGTCATAAAATATGAAGAAATCTCTTACCAATGGACATGGACAATAAATAAAAAGTTGGTGGCAATAAGATTAACAACCATGTATTACATATCAACAAGATTTGAAAAGAGAAAATTTTAAACATATTAATGGTGGACAAGATTATAGAGTCATTTTTCCATCTTCCTCTTGTATTTAGACAAAGGTTAAAAGAAATGTTTCAATTCTAACCATAATTATGTTACCAAAACCTCAGCATCATGGGCGTCATCATGCATCCGGATTGGTATTTTTGGAAGATGCTCCTTAGGGGGACTGGTTGGTCTTGAGAGGTATGGTTTTCAATGAGTTGATTTGATTTCTTTAACATAGTGAATACATGTGGCTTTTTCATTGATGTCAAAGGGGCAGAGATAGCTATGTGAGAAACATGAATATAAGGGAGAGATAGCTATGGTTTGTTGTAGGAAAATGCTTTATTTTTTATATTTACAATCTTGTTGCTTTGTGCATTGAATTAGTTTTTCACATCATATGTTGTCATCAATGTCAAAGGGGGAGATTGTTGGGATATTATTGATATTTTTTGGATTATAGCAAGAGATTATATTATATGTGTTGGCATTAATGTTTTGTCATTGATCTCAACATATTTCTTTTCTTGACAGTGTTGACAGTGTTCATTGGAGAGATTTGATTGGTATGGTTTTTATATTATGAATCTAATGGTACGCAGTTGTAGATGGTTGCATGGATGTTTGTAGATGATCATTGTTGGAATGAAAAGGTTAATATGATGACTTGAGTGAATTATATTTTGATGATTAGAAAGTGGTTTTATTGGTGATGACAATGTTGTAGATTTTGGATCGGTATGGATCGATTATGCAATATTTTTTGTTGCTAACCTAGTGGAGTGTTAAGGACTTGAATGTGTATCCTTGGATGGAATGGTTCATGATTTAGAGATGTGAAAGCTATTTTTATTTAATGACAGAGATTTCCATTTGATTTTCATGATGAGCAGTGCAGAGTTGAACTCCTGGATTATGAGGCAGAGATATTTTTTTTGTTGATGTGGTATCTCATGATGCTTGTTTATGTTTCTTAATTGTGTCATAATCTTGGTATGGGATCACATTAAGATATGTGATCAGATTTAGAATATTTCTTGAAGGGTGTTGGTGTATTCCTGGTTGACTTGGTCAGTTAACATGTTGTATTAGATCTTGAGTATAAGTATTGGATCATGTCTGTTGGAAATTAATTATTTGGGTCCTAGCTATGTATTATCCGATATAACTTGGATCATATTGGATCATGTATATATAAATATGGAATTCATTTTTTAAGGAAGGCATGAGGAGTGAATGTGAGAGAGCAATTGGATAGAAGGCAGAATCATGCAAATGTAGAGGATGTGATGCGAAGTGTTATATCAGAGATCAAATAAGAGGTATGAGTGGAATCTATTGTTGAGTCAGTGAATCGATGTACTTCATTGGAATTATTTGGAATATCATAGATGCTATCAGATAGTTAATAATTCAGTGGATTATTGTCCACAGTGGATTGTTGTCCATTCTAGGGTTGTCGCCCTTGTTGTAATCTTAGGGTTGTTTCTATTTTGTATCTTTGAGTAGTGAGCTCTACGCAATGAGCCTGGATGCATGTGCATTCCCATTGTATATATAACAGGGAAATTATTCTAGTAAATTATCTATTGGGTTTGATCCCCATCATAAATTTTACCCTAATAGGGTTTCCACCCAAAAAAATTGAGTGTTATGTGTTTTGGTGTTGTTATTTTATGTGCATCAATGTTTATCTTTTAGATCTAAGTTGTTATTGTTGGATATTGCTAATGCATTGGGGAGATTGTTGGATACATTTTATATGTTTAATCACTACATTAGCTTGGTGTTGGAATTGACATTCATATTGTTGTCATTCGTATTTTGTCACTGATGTCAACATATGTTTCTATAAGGAAAATAGACCGGTTATTACTGTTAGAAATAGGGAATACGGAGAGGGGGGGTGAATCATTATTCTAAAAACTTTTACTTTTTCCTAATTATGGATATAACATATTATCTTTATGCTTGCATAATAGAGTAAACTAAAGAACATGCATAACAATAAAGCAAATGAACTCATAACACATTATTTGTTCTTGAGGAAACCCTGGCCAGGGAAAACCCTAGTGGGAATGATATCGACAAAGATCCAGTAATCAAAAGTATCATGTTAAGGATGTTGACCCTATTAGGAGCCTATTACATGCATATAGTGTCTCAATCCTGATTAAGGGACTACAGGCCTTGTTAGAAGCCTCAACCCTGCTAAGAGTTGGTAGTATTGATTACAAATGATTACAAGATGAGCCCACTACCCAAACAAGTAATGTACAATGATTACTAATTACAAAATAGGGTAAGGTGCATAACCTTATACTACTTTCTTGTCTTTCACAACTTCACATCAATATCTTTTGCTATTTCATCTAATACAATACATCATCATCTATCTTTCACATTTCATATGCCTTACATTTATATAAGTTATTAGGAATAATAACTTTTACAATCAGCTTTACATAACATAAAGCTTTACACAAAATACATATTTACCCAAGGGTTAACATCTAGGATGTCATCCCTTTATATTATTAAGACATTATTTTGATAAACAAAATAATCCCTTAACTCTTTACCAATTATGTCTTCTTCTCTATCCTATCGACTTTAACATTGTCTTTGGTAAAACTATCATAACTTCTTCCATACATGTCGTACAGACTTGAGCTCTTAGGTGAGTCTTCAATAGTCATCATAGTATCTATGTTCAAGTGTGCAAGAACTAAAATTACTCCAATCGACATCGCCAATCAAAACTATCTCGGGTTACACTGGGAAAATACTGCACATACTTAGACAATCTTGCTTTGCGCTCTGTCATACTTGCTCTTTATCATATGTGGTCTTCATGTAGATTATATGTTGCCATAATGACAACATATAGATATCTAACTCAGCCAAATTTCTAACAATCTCCCCCTTTGTCATTGGTGGCAACATATGAGAAAATTGGCTAAGTCTCAAAAACTTCAAAACTCAAAATTGTGGCCATAACAAAAATATATGCGCTATCCTTATAACTCCATAAATCTTATCTATATTCTATACCCCCCCTAAGAATATACTTTCTTATCATACATACATAAATTTTGTGCTACATATCTCTCCCCCTTTGACAACAATGACCAAAAAAAGGGTGCCAAAAACTATGTTCAAAAAAGTTATATACCTTGATTCAGTATTGTAGAGCCGGTAGGCTTGCAACCCAATATGCAAAATTTACTTTAATGCTCTCTATCTCCTTCTCCCATGCCTTCTTAATGGATTTTGCAACACTAAGTAGTGCACACAATCCATAAGATGTGATCTCACATGCTTGAAGGTTTGCAAAACTAAACTTCTCAAAAGATGTCTTAGATGCAAGAAATTCTTCCAATTGTCCTTCAAAAATGCTTATTTTTATTGAAATGTGTTCTCTTAGAAGAGATAATCTTTTCAATTTCATGTCCTTTTCATCATTGAGAATCCTTATTTCATCATTTACTTTGCTGATTCTTTTCTCAATATCCAATATCTTCACATTAGGGCTAGCTAAAAGATTTGTTTCTGATTGAATTTCTGCTTCTTTAGCCTTAATCTTCTCAACTACTTCAGATACATGGTTTTTAGATTTTGTACACTGAATGTACAAAGTTTTACCTCTGTCCAAATTCCTTCTCAAGTCTTTTATACAAATATCCAGATTGTTAATATCATTTCTGATATTCTAACTTATATCATGAAATATTTTGGCCTCATAGGCTGCCTGAACCTTCACTTTAGCCATATCTAATAGGTTAGTAAACTCATTATCAAATGTATTAATAACTTTCTTATCTCTTTCCAGTGGGTCTGCTTCTACTATCTAGTTATTCACAACACTTTATAAGTTCTCTGTTATTTCCAGCAAAGATCCTTCAAGGCTTTTCACCTTCTTGTTCTTTCCAATTATTTTGTTCAGGGATGTGATCAATTCCATTTGATCATCATCATCAACCTCTTTCCCAAAGCTTTCAAATATTGATCCAATTTGAGATTTCTTTGCAATCTCAGGTGTAAGATTGATTTCCTCTTTGTTAGGGACTTATTTCTGTCCTTGAATTTCTATACTTGCTTGATTCTCTATTTTCTTTTCTTCCTCTTTCCTTGATTCTTTCTTTCCTTCTTCACTAGATCTGTCATGTTCTTCTAGAGCTGAATTGTCAACAATGTTTTCAAGATTTTGAAAAGGATTATCATCACTGTCCAATGTGATCTTAGTTCCTTCCACATGCATTGACTCATCTTCAATGTTAATTGATGGTGGAGAGGGACTCTTTTGATGCTCAACTTCCTCTGCATGTTCTGCTAGCTCTGCTGCACTAGAGTGTTTTTCAACACTAGATGTCATTACCTTTACTATTGCTTGCTATGTTTCCTTGTTTATCTCTTCATAGTTTCCTCCCATTATCTGAATGGTTCTTTTCTTTGTTCTCAGATGGGTTCCAAGTTCTTTCATTATTTCTTTAAAGTGATCTTCATCTCTCACATCACATAGTTTTCTCGCAAGATTTTCTTTGATTTTATTGTCTTCTTCAGTTGCTCTCTTTTTCTTGTTAACTAGCTTCTCAAACAAATCATCAAGTATCTTACCTTGAATTGAGTCAAACTTCTTATCTGCTAGGATCATATGTCTCACAACTAAATTCTCCAAATTTAATATTTTTGAATAGTTATAAAGATCATAGTACTTGTTCATCTTAGAAAAATCTCCATCATGAATAATATGTTCATTTACCTTCTCAATCTTTGGTTTCCATGTATTCTTTTTCACTTGAATATCTTCATCATCTTTTATCTTTGCTATTTTCCTTTGTACTGGTGGCACTATTGTCTTCTATCTCTTACCTGGTCTAGTAGCTATTTCTTTCACTCTTTTCCTTGGTGGAGTTGAAGATGATCTTGTAAACTTCCTAACTTCTTGTTCTTCTTGCTCTACTTTCACCTTATGCTGCAAATTTCTAGTTTCAACCGCTGATATGAGTGGAACAGACAAAAATTTCTTTTGTCCAATGTCTCTAATAGCTACTGCTATATTCTTTGCAATCATAAACTCTTGTTATGTCAATCCTGTGTCCTTTAGAATCTTCTTAATTGTACTTTCTACTCTTTTCTTTGACTATTTTTCTTCCTGAATAGACTTTTCGGAGTTGAAGTTCTCCTCAAAAGTCCCAAATCTATTGCTATGTATATCCAACTTTCTCTTAAGAAATCTGTTCATATATTCTTCTGCTTCAATTTCAAAAATTTCATAGCCAAAAGGGTCTATGAACTCTACTCTAGGTTCAATTGCTTCAATGAATGTAAAGTCAGTGTCAACCATAAAACATATCTCATTCTTATACTTTTCAACAATTGATTGAGGGATTCTTGATCTGTTCTCCATCAAATTCTAAAATGTTTTAATCACTAAAACTGCACTCTCATTAACCTTGTCAATAAGATGTCTCCTGAATACTTGGTTTATCCTTTCCATTGTGGTCTTACCATCATTCCTATCATAATCAATTGTAAATGGAAATCTTCTTAACAAATGGAAAAACATATAAGTGATCAATGATGAGAATCTAAACTGGGAGTTCTTAGTCTTCTTTATCTTCTCCAAGTTCTCAAATAATTGAATTCTCAAGATTTCACACATGTCTACTTGTATCTTGTCAACACACATCAAATAGGCTGCATGAATCATTCCAGCTGCCATGTCATCTTCTCTTGAATTAGCACAAAATTTAGCTATAAGGATCTTGCACAAATACCTAACATCATCATGTTGTATCTTGCTAATCACTATACCTCTACCATTGTAAGATGATTTAGTGTTGTCTAATACAGTTTTCTTCACATTCTTTTCATTAAACAGTATGACTCTAGATTTAGACAAACCAGTTACTTCATGAATTAGGTCAATTGTAATGTCTATCACTCTGTCATCTAACCAAAACTTTCCATTATGTATTCTGCTCAGAATTATCTTAGTGCATTCTTCATCATCAAATTCATACTGTAAAGAGTACCTTATGATTTCATTATCCTTCAAATGTTCAAACCCTACTCTCAATGACATATCTTGATAGTAAACCTTCTCATATTCTTTAGTAAAATGACTATCATTGAGGGTTTCAAGTTTACATTCCAAATAGCTTCTAACATTCTCTAAATGTAGAACTCCATCTGGTATGGATGATAAAGCCAATTTAGGGTCTTCTTCCAAGGGTTCTACTGGTTCCCCTTTAGTCTTAGGTCTGATATTATCTCTTACATTGTGAATCAATGAAATATCCATATCTTCTGCAAATTTACTAACTGACTGATAGAATTTCTTAGTAAAATACCTCATTTCCGTAATTTAGGGTTTGCGTAGATCTGACACGAAATTCTTTCACCAAATCCTTGCAAACTACTTCAAATCACTAATCCTTTGATCTCATTAACACTTGTATTCACTTTAATGATCAAATAAAACCAATCATAAACTTTTAACCTTTCAATATCATTAGATTCTGACATCGCATTGAATTCTTTTACCGCTTCTTTCCAAAAAGTTGTTCATGCTTACCTACAAAACTTAAAACTTCTTGCGATCTCGCATAACATCACATTATCTTATGCACTCTTAACCATAGCATCATTACATCATAAAATACCTTGCATCAATTGTGCAAGACTCAATTCATCCTATACTAACTTCTACACTATCCTAAGTTGCTATTCTACTACATTTTTCATGAATTAAGTACTTTGAGATGGGTTAGGTGGAGATTCACTCTTACCATTAGATACTTCACCTTTCTGATTACCTTTAGTGCTAAATGTGACTCCTTGATCTATGGCTTTAATAAACTTCACTTCTTTTGAATTACTACAACAACCTCCATGACTGTTGCTTGCATTTTCATTTCTCCTTGCATGACTTCTAGGGTTAGGGTTTCTCATGTTATTCATCCTGCAAAACCTTGTTGTATGACCAAATTTGTTGCATATCTCATAAACTACTCCATTGTTTCCATAGCTTGATCCAGTCTAATTGATTTGTGATATGCAATTCCTAGCAATGTGTCCAACCTTGTTGCATCTATAACATACAACTGCATTTCTTCTGTTCATATCTTCAGTAGGTTTCTTATCTACATGGTTAGTATCTCTAAACATTCTACTAGTATTATTATTCTCATTAAATTTAGGCTTCCTACATTCAATAGCTCTATGTTCAAAACCATGACAATTATAACAATAACCATTAAGAGGTTTAAATTGCTTACCTGTACAATCTTTCTTCATATGATCAAAAGTATTACATGCAAAAAATCTACCTTTAAATTCTCTTTGCATACCTTTAGGTGATTCTTCTTGTTTAGGTGGTTCTTCTTGTTTAGGTGTATCTTCATCAGATTTATTTTCTTCTATGTTTTCAGAAACTTTTAGATCTGGTTCCTTGCTTTCTTCACTCACTTTAGATGAGTTAAATCCAAGATAAGTTTTATCATAGAATGGCTTTTGATAAGACATTTGTTCATCAATCTTCTCACTAGTAGAATATAGCTTCTCAAGTTGTTGCTTAGACTGAGTCAATTCACCTTTCACAATAGTATTATACTTTTCAAGTTCAGCATACTGCAATTTGGTTTTCTCAAGTTTAGATGTCACTTTACAAAGTTTAGATTTCAGATCTTCTTTCTTAGATTTCAGATTTTCATTCTCAGATTTCATATTTGCTTCATTCTTTCTATTTCCATCTTTCAAACTCAACTTCAGATTTACTATCTTCAGTTCATGTTTAAGGATCTCATTTTCTTTTTCTAGATTATCATCACAATCTTCAACTTGAATTGTAGATTCTTTTTCTGATTTTAGTTCCTCCATCTTATTCTTTAGCTTTTCAATGAGGTTCTTTGCATCATCATATTTTCCTTTCAGAGTATCTCTTTCTTCAGTAAGTATATCAATCTATTCAAGAGCTTCTTCAATATTCTTCTATAGCTAATCCATATCCATAGAGACCTTACTCAAGTTGCTAGGCTTTTTTCGAATAATTCTTTTTTGAGTAACTAAGCTCTGATACCAATTGTTAGAAATAGGGAATACTAAGAGGGGGGGTGAATCAGTATTCTACAAAATTTTACTTTTGCCTAATTATGGATATAATAGATTATCGTTATGCTTGCATAACAGAGTAAACTAAAGAACATGCATAACAATAAAGCAAATGAACTCATAACACATTATTTGTTCTTGAGGAAACCCTGGCCAAGGGAAAACCCCGGTGGGGATGATACCCACAAAGATCTAGTAATCAAAAGTATCATGTTAAGGATGTTGACCCTGTTAGGAGCCTGTTACATGCATATAGTGTCTCAGTCCTGATTAAGGGACTATAGGCCTTGTTAGAAGCCTCAACCTATAACACCCCAAAAATGGGCTATAAGTTCATTAACCTCCTACATCGACAAATCAAACAAAATCGACATCAAAGTCCTAACCTAAGGCACATCTAAACATCATCGAATCATAATTGATTATCTTAAATTCTGCATCGGGGAATATTCCTAATCATCATAATTATCTTTAATTTTATAATTATTTGGCAATAAATCACATTTATCCTAAAAATTTGATTAATTAAATATTTTGTATATTTAATTAATTAGATTTAATATTTGCCACTTAATTGTTTAATTAAATTTAATTCTATCTATTATTAATTGTATTATTTAATTTTGACAATAAATCAAAATTCTTATCTTTAATTGATTAAATTCTTATTTAATTAATTAAAGCATGTTGTCATTATTTAATAATATAATTGTTAATAAAAGTTTGATAAAATAGTTAATTAACCCATAAATTAATTATTTTATTTCAAAAATCAGTTAAGTTGAGCATAAATCACTTTATTATTAAATTAATTCATAAATAAAACATGCACAATCATAAAAGCAGACAATTATCAATTATCAATTAAAGCTAAACTCTAATTTGAGTTAAAACTTAGCTTTTGCATGTTTTTGTGACTTAATTATTTGTTATTATCAGATAACTCAAAAATCAAGCTGAGTTATTTGAGTGATTTATGGCTTTCTTCCATGCACCTCCAAAGCCCTGGATTTCTATAAATTAAAGGCTCAGCTCTTCACAAATTATCTCATATTTCTGCACAATCACGCTGGAGAATTGGAGGCTGAGGAATCAACTTGCAAATTCAAAGCTTTGTGAGATCAATTTCAATTGCATAGTTTTTATATCTTAGCATAGAATTTCATAGTTTTCATATCATTGTTAGAATCTTCATTGTTAGATCATTTAGCATTCATTTCATATCAGTTTTCAATAGCATTCATAGCATATCAATTTATCATTCTTATTGCATAGAAAATATAAAAAATATAGATTAATTGCATTCAATTTCATATCCATCTTTTGCATTCAAATCCTTCATTTAGGTGTCGTCTAGGTCACTGATCTCGATTACAATCTAAGAACATCAATCTCGCACCTATTAGAAGGCAGTAAATCGCTTGGTTAGATTAGATTTCAATTTTGCACGATTTTGATTATAGCTAACCTCTAATGTTTTACTAAAGTGTTGTGTCTACAGATCAGGTACAATTTTCACACACATATTTTTGGCACCCCAGATCAGGTACAATTTTCACACACACATTTCTGGTGCCCCAGATCAGTACAATTTTCACACACACATTTCTGGCACCCACCGTGGGGCGCCAGAAATGTGTGTGTGAAAATTATACCTGATTTGTAGACACAACACTTCAGTAAAACATTAGAGGTTATCTATAATCAAAATCGTGCAAAATTGAAATCTAATCTAACCAAGTGATTTACTGCCTTCTAATAGGTGCGAGATTGATGTTCTTAGATTGTAATCGAGATCAGTGACCTAGACGACACCTAAATGAAGGATTTGAATGCAAAAGATGGATATGAAATTGAATGCAATTAATCTATATTTTTGATATTTTCTATGCAATAAGAATGATAAACTGATATGCTATGAATGCTATTGAAAACTGATATGAAATGAATGCTAAATGATCTAACAATGAAGATTCTAACAATGATATGAAAACTATGAAATTCTATGCTAAGATATAAAAACTATGCAATTGAAATTGATCTCACAAAGCTTTGAATTTGCAAGTTGATTCCTCAGCCTCCAATTCTCCAGCGTGATTGTGCAGAAATATGAGATAATTTGTGAAGAGCTGAGCCTTTAATTTATAGAAATCCAGGGCTTTGGAGGTGCATGGAAGAAAGCCATAAATCACTCAAATAACTCAGCTTGATTTTTGAGTTATCTGATAATAACAGATAATTAAGTCACAAAAACATGCAAAAGCTAAGTTTTAACTCAAATTAGAGTTTAGCTTTAATTGATAATTGATAGTTGTCTGCTTTTATGATTGTGCATGTTTTATTTATGAATTAATTTAATAATAAAGTGATTTATGCTCAACTTAACTAGTTTTTGAAATAAAATAATTAATTTATGGGTTAATTAACTATTTTATCAAACTTTTATTAAAAATTATATTATTAAATAATGACAACATGCTTTAATTAATTAAATAAGAATTTAATCAATTAAAGATAAGAATTTTGATTCATTGTCAAAATTAAATAATACAATTAATAATAGATAGAATTAAATTTAATTAAACAATTAAGTGGCAAATATTAAATCTAATTAATTAAATATACAAAATATTTAATTAATCAAATTTTTAGGATAAATGTGATTTATTGCCAAATAATAATAAAATTAAAGATAATTATGATGATTAGGAATATTACTAGGAATATTCCCCGATGCAGAATTTAAGATAATCAATTATGATTCGATGATGTTTAGATGTGCCTTAGGTTAGGACTTTGATGTCGATTTTGTTCGATTTGTCGATGTAGGAGGTTAATGAACTTATAGCCCATTTTTGGGGTATTACACAACCCTGCTAAGAGTTGGTAGTACTAATTACAAATGATTACAAGATGAGCCCACTGACCAAACAAGCAATGTACAATAATTACTGATTACAAAATAGGGTAAGGTGCATAACCTTATACCGCTTGCTTGTCTTTCACAACTTCGCATCAATATCTTTCACTATTTCATCTATTACAATACATCATCATCTATCTTTCACATTTCATATGCCTTACATTTAAACAAGTTATTAGGAATAATAACTTTTACAGTCGGCTTTACATAACATAAATCTTTACACAAAATACATATTTACCCAAGGGTTAACATCTAGGATGGCATCCCTTTATATTATTAAGACATTATTTTGATAAACAAAATAATCCCTTAACTCTTTACCAATTCTATCTTCTTCTCTATCCTATCGGCTTTAACACTGTCTTTGGTAAAACTGCCATAACTTCTTCTGTACATGTTGTATAGACTTGTGCTCTTAGGTGAGTCTTCAATAATCATCATAGTATCTATGTTCAAGTGTACAAGCACTAAAATTACTCCAATCAACATCACCAATCAAAACTGTCTCAAGTTACATTGGGAAAATACTGCACATACTTAGACAATCTTGCTTTGCACTTTGTCATACTTTCTCTCTGTCATATGCGGTCTTCATGTAGATTATATGTTGCCATAATGACAATATCTAGATATATAACTCAGCCAAATTTCCAACAATTACTATGTATGGATACTGTACAAATGTTTCTGAACATACAAAGTCAGTTGTGAGTACAGGAAGGTGTTGTGATCTTACATCTAAGATCGCATGATGTAATGTTGTGTATTGGATGAGTTAAAAATGTTTTGGTGAAGACTGGTTACTAGACTATGATAGTGAAAGTTGACAAAGTAAGTCTCTGTGTTTTGGGTATATCTTACAGACGGTATGGATTCAGTGTATGCGAGATTAAGGGATGATAGTTAGTGTATTGAAGAATGCTCTTTGGTCTGCGTAAGGTACAGAAAGAAGGATGATGTTAGTTGTGGCGTGTGTTCTGGAGAAGACCTATTTGGAAGCTAACTTGAGAGATGTAGCGTGTGTTATGAATGGAAATAATGGATTGTGAATGTCGATCCTTAATTAATGTAATATTATTATTGTATACTTGTTTTAGATACCATGTGTATCTTAGCAAGGGGTTATGTAATTGTTTGTATATTAGGAAAGCCTAATTGGCTGACCTGATCGTGAAAAATATAATAGGGTATATATGTAAGATCTTTTCTTTGGAAAAGTGAGATGTATGATGTATGTGATGTGAAAGAGAATTTTGGAAGATGTGAGCTTATATCTACTAGATGTAGAGAAGAGGATTGTATGTACTTCATTGGAACTGATCAATCGAAGCCCTCGTCTTATCTCCTCAAGAAAACCCCAACCTATGCCTATAGTTCCCACCCATGTTACGTATATAATCTTTATCTCTCTTGCCAATGTTTCCTCCCACCCTGCAACAAGGGCATCCCTACAAAAATAGCCTATACTACCCTTTGGTATCAGACAGTTCACAAGGATTATGTATTTCCTTATATACACTTGTGTTATGAATAGTGTGTTCTGAAGGTGGACTTAACCTTCTTCAGGTAGTGTGCCTAAGTAGTGAGCCTACCTCTTTTCTTGACTCCTAACAAGGTTTGTCCTCTAACAAGGACTATGTACTCTAATGTTTTAATCAGCTCCTAACAGGGCTATATCTTCTAAAAAGGATACTATACTTTCAGTACATCATTAGTGGGTGCTAATTCCCACTGGGTTTTTTACCTTTAACAGGGTTTCCCCAACAACAAATATTGTGTTATTATGTTGGCATTCACTATGTTCATTTGATTTTCATTTGTTGCTACTTAAAGTTTAAAGTTTAATATTCTTTCATATAACTAATTCACCCCCATCTTAGTTATATTGGTCGACTATTATTCCTAACAATTGGTATCAGAGCTTCTGGTCCTTAGAGAAAAAGCTTAACTGCTTGAGGTGACCTTGGAGATGGCGTACTATAGGAAGGATAGTCCAAAATTTGATCCTGAAAACTTTGATAGTTGGAAGAACAAGATGCGAACTCATTTTCTATATTTGGGCATTGACTACTGGATGATTACAAAGAATAGGGTTTCTATGAAGGCTAAGGATGAATTGGAAAAAGCTATTGATGATGAAAAGAAGGTATTTTCATGTATAACATGGTCACAAGGGAAGCACTGATCAACGCACTCTCTGAAAGAAAATTTACTAAGGTTAAAGCTCTTGATTCAACACACAAGATTTAGGTAAGATTGAAAGCACTATATGAAGGAGTCAAGTTTACCAAGCAATCGAAGTTATAGAACTGGAAAACAACAATGGAGAAGCTACAAATGAAGGATGATGAAAGCATTAGGGCTTATGTTCAAAGGGTTACAGAGGTTGTGATTGGAATAAAAAATTGTGGAGGCACTTATGATGAAGAAGAAGTCATTGCGAAGATCCTTAGATCATTGACACCTACCTACAAGACTAAAGCTCTAACTATAGAAGAAACTATACCTTTGACTCCAAACTTTAGCAGAGAAATGTTGATTGCAAAGCTGACTACCTTTGAAGTTGCAGAAATGGGAGATTATGTACCTAAATTTGAGACAACATTTAAGGCATCTGCACAAAGAATATAACATTTGCATTGCCAAGCACCAACAGTGAGAACTTAAAGGAAGAGCTTGGTGAGTATGCTGAAGAATGGGACTAGATTCAAGCTGAAGAAAGAAAGCTAGATGAACTTGTTGCATTGATCACTAGAAGAGAAAAGAGAGGTAAGGGTAAATTTGAAGGAAAGTTACCTTTGAAATGTTTTTCATGCAATAAGATAGGTCACTTTGCATCTAGATGTCCTACAAGAGTTCCTAAGCACAAGCCTAAGTTTTTCAAGTCTAACTATTCAAAAGATAAGGAATGTTATTATGCTAGTGAAGGTATTTATGATGATGATGACTATGATTATGAGGAGATTAGATTTATTGTTATTAAGGATGAAAAACTAGTACATGATGAAAAATATTTAGTATCTCATGTTGATAAGAAATCTGAATGGGTCATAGATAATGGTTTTTTACATTATATGACTGGAGATAGAAACAAGTTTGTTAAACTAAACAGATATGATGGTGGTGTTGAGAGATTTAGAGACAATGTTCCTAAACCTATCATAGGAGTAGGATTTATTTCTTTGGATGGAAAGACTAATATAGATACTGTATTTCTTGTTGATGGACTTAAGCATAACTTGTTGAGTTTTGGATAGCTAATGGACAAAGAGTTTTAGTTACAATTCATTGATAGTAAATGTTTTATCAGAAGTAAGGTAGGAAAGCTAATTGCAACCGGTACTAAATATAAAGGTAATGTATTTGAATTAAATACATCTGGAGCCTCTTGTTTTGTTGCAAAGCCAGATAATAGTTGGTTATGGCATAGAAGGTTTTTTCATGTCAATTTTGATAACATTATGAAGGCAAGCTTGACTAATACAGTAAGAGACCTACCAAAAATTGTGAAACAATCTACCACTATGTGCAGAGAATGTGTTATGGGAAAGCAGACTTGTTAGGGTCATTTAGAGTCACCATGTAAAAAGTGTCTTCGACCCTTTGATTGTTTAAGTCTAGTTCAGTGTCTTACCTTCTCAATTTTTGCACCAGCAGCTTTCCAAGGTTGGCCTAGCTTTTGAGTCAATCAACTGAACCTTCAAGTTTTCCTTCTTCAAAGTTAGCATCCTCTGATCAAGCGTCATTTGGTCTTAATCTTTATATGAAGCACTTTAAACCCCTTTGAACTCCGGTTCAAAGCAGTTCAAAGTAGTTCAATCAAAAGTTTTTTGTTCTAATGTTGGTAATGCAGGTGGGACCCTGGTCTATGTCATCATACAGTAGTGAACCACTTCAAACTCCTTTGAACCTTGGTTCGAAGTAGTTCGAAGGAGTTCAAAAGGGAATAGCGGTAAACCAAAGGAGTGATATGATAGTTGATGAGGTGGATAATGTAAAAAGATAGCAACGTTATTCTTGGTTTTAAAGTACAGACAATTTTGAAAAGATAGAAACCATGGGGGAAATCTGAATTAATGATTTCAAATGTTGCAAAAGTTACCTTAAGCACGAGTGGAGGGATGACATTTAAAGAAAGTTAATGATGTTTTAAAAGGTTGTGAAGTTTAGCGGTAGTTTATTGTCAAATCACCATTTTTCACTTCACTCTAATCAATTTTGTCATTAATGCTACCCAAGTCGATACTCTGTGGTATGATATTTTGATTATAAGTACTTGTGTAGCTCTCTTCTTTTCATTATGAAATTGTGGAGTCTCGGCTGCGAAAGAAGGAAGTTGTTTTCTTAAGTCGATGGAACACAAGTATTTGTTGTAAAAGATTTCTTTTTGTTTCTTGTTCCTGCATGGTAGTATTTTTCCAAAGGGGGGTGTTGTTTTCTGTTTGATTTTGGAAGAGAAAATGAAGTCCAGTATGCATTTTTTGGGAAATCCTACAAACCTGGAATGTCATGCTCTGGTAATTACAAACACTAAATTGTTAGGAGTTAAAGTAGGAAAAATGGTTGGCAACCTAACAAATTCTGTAGAGAAAGATTATAGCCTAGAGTTTTTGTCTAGTGGATTACTTGAAGCTGTGGCTTTTCCTCCAATTATAGTGAGTCTAGAATTGATTCAGCAGTGCATAAACCACTATGATATTAAATCTAAATGTATAATGAGTAGTGGAGGTCAAACCCTTTTTTCTGTAACTAGAAAAACCATAATGTCCATTTTCAAGATTCTTGAGGAAGCTTTTGCTAGTTTTACTCCCACTCAATCACTTGCCCAATTTCGGGAAAAGATCGACAAGAATCGCAGTCATATGGCTCAAAAATGGACTAAGATATTCCATAAGGGAGGTTCCAAGTTGCCTAAGGTTCTGACCAAGGATCATATGAAACCTTATATTCATGATATAATGGTTCTTTTGCACCGAGTGAAATGTTTAGAATAGGTTCTTCATTTCGAAGACTAGATGTACCATTTTATAGAGATATTTTTGGAGGGAAAATAGAATCTTGACACGGTGGAGACAATTACTAGTTCTTTAAGAGATCAGCTTAAACAAGCACAAGCAATCCAGAAGGAGTTCTAAATGTCCTCTTATTTAATCTACTACCTTGCATGTACTCAATACCTCGGAGCCATTCCTCATGAACCCTGGAATGAAGACTTGAACATTTTTTAATATTGCTCCTTGTTGAGAAGAGATAGGGTCCTTGAGGATTATAGGAGGGTCCATGACATTTTCCTTAGAAAACTGTGTCACCAACTAGCAGGAACTCCAAAGTAGAGGATCTCCATGGAAGCTCAAAAATTGGTTCAAACCTATGGTAGTTTCTACATCTAGTTTCCGCATTTTAGTTATATTAGAATAGGAGGTTTTGATGAAGAACCTCTCAAATTACCGAGGTTTTCTTTTGATTTCTTTGTTTTAGCAGAAGTTTGCAAGCAGATGTTTACTATGATTAAAAATAGTCTCTTAGAAGAGAGGTGGGCTTCTATGTTTCCAATCAAGCTTGGAGCTATGGTCTGCAAAAGTATGATTGATGCCTCAATAATAGGCAGTAATCTGGCGAGTTTTCATATGCAATTTTATGACCCAAGGAGAGGTTTTGATAATAAGGGTTTTGCTAGATAGGTTCTAAGTTTGAGTAATCATCCATCACCAAGCTCCCATATTGAGGATTTGTGGGAAGATCTTGGGGATGAAGAAGCAATCAGAAAAAGAGATCACTCTAGACTACTAGTCCCTCATATTAAGACTTTGGAAATAAAATTTGATATGGAAGGCATAAAGGAAGATGCTTCTGAGCTTACAAAACCAAGATATAATATTTCAAGTTTAGAAGGTTCTCCAGATATATACTGGACAAGAGAAGAAGAGGACAATATAAAGTTGAGGGCCAGGTTCATTTTTGAAGTCATAGAAGAATGGTTGAAAATGAAAAGACGGGGAGAAACAAAAAGACCCCCCATTGAGAAACATAATGTAGATCCTATCTTGGTAGATGTGTTACATGTTTCATTTAATATATCTCTTTTGACCATTGATGTAGGTAAAACTTCTTCTTCCAAAAGAAAATAAATCTCAGGTGGACACCCTACCACACCTCGGACAAGGCCCAGGACTAGGTCTAAAAGCTGTGCTCAGATGGCATCTCTAGATTCTGGGTTTATTGACATCGATATCAATGATGAAGATATCTCTTTCTCACTCAAGCACCAAGAGAAAAATCAAGAAATGTCTGCCAGCAACCTAGAGGTTCAATAGGTTAATGTGACCCCCTCCAAAATAGTTGACAGTAGGTTGGTTTCCAGCTCGATTCCCCCATGGTTGACTGACTCAATAAACAAAAAGAGAAGCTTCAAACTTGTCTCTTTGCCAGTGAAAGAGATTATTAATAAATACACTATCCACACTCCTAAGGTGAAGAAAATGAAGAGCAATGTGAGACTTTCCACATATCCCTCCACAGGAAAACTGACTGCAAAAATCGCAACTTTCAAACCTAAGGAAGGAGTTCAAAAACCTGAAGCAGGGGATTTTGAAGTGACAAAAATGGAGTTTGGTGTGTTGACTAGAGATTCCAGAGATCGTTTGTTAAAGTTTTGGGATGACCATATGATTGGAAAATCTCAAAAAGATGGAAGAGAAAAGAGGGAACTCAAACAACTAGTAGTTACTATGGCCAAATTCATCAGTTCTCTCAGTGATGTAGGCGCATTACCACTAGCTCAGTCCCCACAAAATTTTGACCCAAACTCTGTAGAAAGTAAGAAATTGCTAAAGAAAATGTAGTAAGGTAGAGTCTTAGCAGAGACAATGAAAACTTGGGTAGATGGTGTCATTGTCGAGGGGAGCTCATAAATTCGATAATTTTTATCCACCTGCTTAGATGGAGAAGCGTTGCTAGGGGAGATCCAAACCCTGATCCCTAGATGGGAATCAAAAGAAGAAAAGTCTGCAGTTATTGTCTCCCAAGTTCAGGAAATAGAAGCCTATGGAGTAACTCAATTCCTGTCAGAGAATCCAATGAAGTTAGTCGACCCTTGCATGTTGTTCATCCTGAAGCAGAACCTTGGCTAGAAGGGTTCTTTGTTCAAAGCTATAATTTTAAATGTACATGCTATGGAGAAGAAGATTAAGGATATGCATACAAATGCACTCAAGGACATTAGGGTGGTGAATCCTTCAAGCATACTACAAATTGAAGAAGGAAATCAAGATGTGGATACTATGATCAAGAGTTTCGTAGATGTTATGAATGCCCTAAAGGAAAGTGAAGAACCGGTGGCTCAGGATTTTACCAGAATAGATATGTAGAGTCTATGCTATTCCTGAATAGAGGGCAATTGCCCAAATAGTTGCAAAGGATTCAGGAGCTCAAATAGGAGAAGAACGCATGTCGAGCAAAGTTGATTGGTCTGAAAGGTCTACATTCACATTTGGCTCAGGAGTTGATGAACACATTTAGGACCTGGAAGCTAGTGTGGGTCGCCATGTCAAAAGACTGATAAAGGAGGATTCACAAATCTTTTGCATTTTTTTAGCTCTTCTTGTTTTAAGGACAATTGTCGCTAAACTTTGGTTTCATTTAAAAATTGGTTTTTAACTATTTTTCTTGTTTCCTTCGAGAGGTCGGGTTTTTAGGAAGGCCTCTCAAATTGAAAATCTATATATTTTGGGGCATTAAACAAGCGAGGGTTAGAATTTTTAGAAGTGGACTTAGTTTTAGAAGCTCAGATCTGAACCTTTTTTAAATTTTTGTTGTGAATGAAATTAGATGGGAAGATACAGTAATCACTATTGATTTCAAATTTGCTCTGATCAGGCATAGATATTTCAATACAAAGCTCGGTTTAAATCTTTGAATCTAAACTCATGGTGTATTAATTTATTTTTGAATTAGCATATCTCCTGCTTTGTATGTTTTGTTAATGCATTGAGATTATCAACCTTTCCAAATAATTCTTATCTTTAATTTCTTTCATGAAGTTAATTTTTGGTAGAAAAAGGAACTGTGCTTTCCTTTAAATCTTTATTTCTCATATTCATTTATCCTGAAAATACCTCAATACCTAAGAGTATTTGAGTGATCCTTGCGTACTTTCTAGTTAAAAGTATGTATGTTTGTATTAGTTTTAAAATTCATTGAAAATCTTATAAAGGGAGTTGTACCTTATCAAATTCAGAGGGAAACAATATTTCATGTTTACCCAATTGTTGCTAAATTTTTTGTTTTCAAAAAGGCATAGAGTATTTTAAAGGTCAATTAGTGAAGAAGACAACTATGTTCACCAACACATTTTTGGCAACTCTACTGGGGAGAGTCTGGTGATAAACACTAGATTCTCAATTGTTATAATGTTTCAAAATGGTGTTACCACACAATGATGTTTTTCTTGTGCTTCAGCCTAATCTAGGTTTTGAAGATACACAAGAAGACCAAATATCAAATCTAGTTGTAGTAGCGTGGAAACATAGATAGAGTAATCAGTAGTTTTAGCAAACCCTAGAGGTTCTTGAAAGAGAAGAAGAAATCATTGAATGCCTAAGAGGCATACTTGTCATTCAAGAAGTGGCTGTACTTAATAGGCTTGCGCATGCTCCCGTAAGAAACTGAGAGTGGATCCAAATATTGAAGTTGGTTGAGAAAAGATACACTAGGGGTGATCGAAGTAGAGGGTTAATTGAAAAAGATTTTGAAGCTTTAATAAATCTAAGTTTTGCATCTGATTGTAGTACTCCAAAGAAAAAGAAAACTCAAACCTCTAGATGACCCTCCTCACCACTTGCTAGCCCTACCATATCACCCATTGTTCAGGCTGTTATACCTCTGGGTATTGTGATACCTTCAATTTTTAATACTCAACCCTTGAACTTTCAATACCCACCCATGGTTGTCAATCAACCTTGGGGTCAAAATATAGGCCCATTAAATATAGGGGCTAATCCTCCTGTCGATTTGCTCAAGGGCACTAACCAAGTATTACCTAAGTTCAGTGGAGATGGTAAGACAACTACTGATGATCATCTCAATGCTTTCCATATGGCATGTGGTATTATTAGTGTCCCTACTCAAGAGGTTGTCGTTAGACTTTTTATTAGAACCTTAGTTGATGTTGCAGCCGACTGGTTCAATCATTTACCTCATGGCTCGATCACCAGTTGGAATGATATGAAAGATGCTTTTGAAGAGAGGTTTAAGACTCCTAATAATGAAATCACATTTTTGCTTCAGCTTAGTCAATTAAAGAAGGAAATACATGAACCTATTCAGGAATTTATAGCCAAGTTCAATAGAATACTACAAAGAATCCCTGTGAATTCAGCACCTAGTGATTAGAACAAGAAGATTTTCTTCCTTAATGCAGTATCACCCGATATAAGTTTTCATCTTTTGAAGGTTGGAGTAGTTGATTTGAATGCCACTCAAACACAACCTATTTAGCTCGAGGACACATTTATTACAACTGATAAATGGAAGAGGGAAGTTCAGGCATCAGATGGCTCCTCGTCTACTCCAATAGACCCTCTAATGCAGAGGTTGATGAATGGTATGGCAATGCTCAAGAGACAATAGAATAAAGCCAACACCTCATATCAATCTCCTTACCAAGATGTAAGTCAAAAGTAGTATAATCAACCTCATGGGAAACCTCCTCTCCTGGCACGTTCACAACCTAGGTTGCAAATAGAGTTTGCAACAAAGGAAATGGTGTGTTCATTTCACTTGATGACTGATCATGATGGGGAAACATGCCCCGATTGGTTGAGATGTCTCCAAATAAATGCAACAAAAGATACCATTGGTATAGAGGAGCTTCATGAAGGGAAAAATTCACCTAATATTGGGCTTTCTAGTTCTTTCTACATGGAATATGAGTTAGATTTTGATAGAGGTGGGCGTATCTTAGCAACTCTGCAAGATCCATCTTGCGCAATCCTAACAAGAAATCAAAAGATGCAAAAGTTCACTCCTGGAAATAATGCTTCTAATAGTCACACTAAGGGAAAGGAAACTAGAAGTAGTGAAGCCTTTTTAAACCCCAAAAGTCCAGAAGTAAAGATCCTACAAAGAGGTAATATAGCTTCACCTCCTTCTTTTGACTTTGTTGAATTTTGCAAGACAACCACTATTTAAATTTCTCCTGTTGAATACTTAAGGATGAATCCAAAAGAACTAGATAAACTATTGAAATATGTGAAAGGAAAGTCTAGTTCAAATACCCAATCGGATAAACCCCTTATAGGAGAAACAACTATAATTGAAGAACCTCTTATTTTTGTACCTAAAGACACTCCACAAACACCAGAAGGTTCCCCCTTTTTCAATTCCATTGAGAATAAAATAGAAGAGAACAAGCCTAACCCTTTTTACATCTCCTTATTATTGAATGGACAGAAACTTAGCAATTGTATTATAGACTTTGGTACATCTTATAATATCATGCCTGCCTTAGTTGCTAGAGCCTTGGGCCTTACCCTAACCAAGACATTCAGTCGGTGTTACTCCATGGATGGAAAGAAAGTACCATTAATGGGCCAAGTTAAAGATGCACAAGTTGTCCTCAATGCATGTCATGATAAGTGTTTGACGTTAACAATCCTATTCGCAGACATTCTAGCCAGTTATGGTATGTTTCTTAGTAGAACCTTCTATAAAGATCTGGGAGGAGATATAAAGATGGATTGGTCTGAAGTGATTATCCTAGTGGGTAAAAAGAAGATAAAACTTGAACCAAAGCCTAAGAACAAGTACACAGTGGTTCCCTCAGATGTCCCAAGGCCCAAATTATGTATGAAGAATGTCATTTCAGAAATTATGTCATCATGTCTGATAAAGAAAATGAATGTGTTGCTGAGGTTTTGAAAGAAGAGGGCATATGGAGGATGGAATTTGATGGTAGCTGCTCAAATTCAAGATCAGGAGTAGGAGTAGTACTTCTTCATCCTATTGGAGAATGCATTCCTTTCTCTTTTAAGTTGGATTTCAAGAATACAAATAACATGGTCGAGTACGAAGCTTTTCTATTAGGACTAGAAGAAGCAAAATTAAGAGGGATTAAGATGTTGATTGCAAAAGGAGATGTTGAACTGATCGTGAAGTAGGTTAGGGGCTAGTTCTCAGTCAAGAATGAAAAACTAAAGCACTATAGAAACTTAGTGTGTGATGAGCTTGATTCCTTTGATGCCTTTTCAATAGAATTCACACCCCAAAGTTTAAACTCTAAACCAGATTCCTTAGAAGTTTCCACTTCACTATTGTTACCTCATCCATATTTCAAAATGTAGAAGTATCAAATAGAAATGATTTATAGGCCGAAGGTTCCAGATAATGTAGACCATTGGCAAGTGTTTGATAATGATTCTCAGCTCAAAGATTTCTTGGGGTGCATTGCAAATTTCACTGATGTATATTTTGAAGGGTCTAGTAATGAGTGCAAGGAGGTCTGTGAAGGTTGAACAAGAAATGATGGAATCATTCAGCTCAAGAGAAACAAGATTCCCAAAGGTCTGGTGTCTCTGGAACATCTGTTTCAAAGAAGAGATGATAGTACCATCAAGGAAAAGGTATCTCATACATATATTTCCAAAGAATATGACAAAATAGATATAGGAAATGATGGTAATCCTAAATGGATTTCAGTAGGTAAGACATGCTCTCAATAGGAAAGGCTTGACCTAAAAGGGTTGCTTACGAAGTATAGAGATGTTTTTACCTGGGGATATGAAGATCTTAAAATTTTTAGAGGCGGTCAGTTCCAACACCACATTCCTTTGAAACCAGGTGTTAACCCTTTTTGCCAAAAGCTAAGGAATTATAATCCAAAAGTATCTGAGGTGATTTTGAAAGAAGTAGAGAAAATGCTGCAAGCCAGAATTATATACCCAATACATCATTCAACCCGAATCGCAAATATAGGTCTTGTGAGGCAGAAGAATAGTGAAATCAGAGTCTGTGTTGATTTCTAGAATTTAAATCAAGATAGTCTGAAGGATAATTATGTGTTTCCAGTAATGGAACATGTCCTCCAGGCTGTCTTAGGAGTAGAAGTAATTTCGATGTTAGATGGCTACTCCGATTATAATCAAATTAGTGTGGCTAAAGAAGATCAACATAAAATAGCCTTTATAACTCCATGGGGAACTTATGCATACAACCGGATGTCATTCGGATTAATCAATGTTGGTGCCACTTTCCAAAGAGCGATGAATTCTTCCTTTTAAGATCTTAGCAATAAAATTATTGTGGTTTACCTGGATGACCTCATTATTTATTCAAAAAGGAGGAATCCTCATATAAAGGATATTGAGACAGTGTTACAAAGATGTAGAAGTCATGGTATATCCTTGAACCCTAAAAAGTCAATTTTCTTTGTTGAAGAAGGAAAAATTTTAGGTCATATTGTATCAAAAGGTGTCAAAATTGATCCTAAAAGGGTCAAGGAAATTCGACAGCTAAATTTACCTTCCAGTAGGAGTGGCCTGAAATCTTTCTTTGGTCAGGTAAACTTTTTGCAAGCTTTTATTCCATAATTTTTGAAGATAACCAGGCATATGGTAGACATGTTGAGTGAAAAGGTCCTTTTTAAATGGAACGAAGAAGGACAAAGATCTTTCAATGATATTAAGGTGGCAATATCCCAGGCATCCATGTTGACAAGCCGAAATTTTAAGAAAAGTTTCATTATCTATTGCTATTCTTCAAAGCATACTTTGTTTGGCATTTTGACATAGAAGGATGAAAAGGGGCAGGAGGCACCTATTTCTTTTATGATCATGCCCTTGAAAAAAAATAAACTCAACTATTTTTAGATTGAAAAGGATGCCTTTGTCGTAGTGAAAGTAGTAAAGCAATTTAGGTACTACATACTACACTCTCATTGTATAGTTTTTGTCCCAGAAACTACAGTAAAGAGCATCCTAACTCAAAAGGAAATAGGCATGAATAATAGGGCAATATGGATAGCTAAAATTCAAGAGTATGACTTGACTATTAAGTTGACAAATCTAGTAAGAGGATGAGGTTTGTGTAAATTAATAGCCAAAAATGGACTACCATTGAAAGAAAAAGAAAATGAAGTCCCCATGGTATTATTAGTCAGCCTGACAAACCCTTGGTTCTCAGATGTAACATATTTCCTCACCTACGGTGAATGTCGTAGACATTTGACTCCAGAGAAAGATGTAATTTGAAAGAGGTGTTGATGGGACTTTTCTTAGGATGTATTATATAAGAGGTGTTGATGGGACTTTGCTTAGATGTGTAGATGTTGCACAAAAAAAGGAGCTATTGAAAGCATTCCATGATGAAGCCTATGGAGGACATTTCTCCTCTACTGTTACTACATTTAAGATTCTCTGGAATCATTTCTATTGACCCAGAATGTTCAAAGATGCATATCACTATGTCAAGAATTGTGAAAAATGTCAATTGTTCATGGGGCGTCTGTAGCTTGTAGCCTTGCCTCTTAAGCCGGTGATCATAGATGAACCTTTTAGATAGTGGGGAATAGATTTCGTAGGACCTCTGAATCCTCCTTCCAATGTAGGACATGTTTACATTTTGACCACCATTGATTCTTTCACCAAGTGGGTGGAAGAGGTTCCTACCAAAAAGGCAAATTCTCAAGTTGTATGTGAATTTATTTTGAATTATATTTTTGTCAGATTTGGGATACCAGTTAAAATAGTGGCAGATAATGCTACATATTTTTCTTCAGAAGGAATATCATCTTTTTGTTATGAACATGGTATATTGCTAGCCCACTCGTCAGATTACTTCCTGCAGGGGAACGGTCAGGTAGAGTCCAGCAATAAGAACCTTGTTGCTATAATTAAAAAAATGCTAGATGACAATCCCTGTGATTGGCATAAAAATTTACATGAAGCTTTATGGGCCAACAGAACCACTCTGAAGAGGGCTATTGGTATGGCACCATTTGAACTAGTCTATGGAATAGAAGCTCATGTGTCTTTACCTTTGGAACTATCTATGGCCAATTTGCAAGCTTTGATTGAAGAACAACATTTCCAAAATGCCCTAGAGAAGCGTGTCATGTACCTAAATAAATTAGAAGAGGAAAGGAATGACTTAGTGGATCACATTACAGAGCACCAATTGAAAGTCAAATAAATTTTTGACATGAGAGCTCGTACTCGTAAATTCATGGAAGGTGATGAAGTTCTATTATGGAATAAAAGAAAGGTGCCTAAAGGATCTCATGGGAAGTTTGAATCTTTATGGAAAGGCCCGTTTATTATTTCAAAGACTATTGGTTCAAAAGATTTTCACTTGTCCTACCCAGATGGTGTAAATCTTCCTTTCACTTACAATAGGCAGGACCTCAAATTGTTCAAGCTTTGAGGTTGTTTTAGTTTTTCCCTTGTATATATTAGTTAGTTTTCCCTGCTTTCCTTTTTGGTGTGCCTGCGTGAGTAGTTTCTTTCCCTTAGTCATTTTTGCTTCTCAAAACTAGTTTTTTAGAGTTCTCTACATATTTGGCAACACGCAGTCCCTAGCCAGAGCTGATGTTAGGGTCATTTAGAGTCACCATGTAAAAAGTGTCTTCAACCCTTTGATCATTTAAGCCTAGTTTAGTGTCTTACCAACTCAATTTTTGTGTCAGCAACTTTCCAAGGTCGGCCTAGCTTTTGAGTCAATCAACTTAATCTTCAAGCTCACCTTCTTCAAAGTCAGCATCCTCCAGTCAAGCGTCATTTGGTCTTAACCATTCTATGAACCACTTTGAACCCCTTTGAACTCTGGTTCAAAGTAGTTTAAAGTAGTTCAATAAAAAAAAAAAATTTCTAACGTTGGTAATGTAGGTGGGACCTTGGTCTAGGTCATCATGTAGTGGTGAACCACATTGAACTCCTTCAAACCTTGGTTCAAAGTAGTTCAAAGGAGTTAAAAAGGGAATAGTGGTAAAACAAAGGAGTGATGTGACAGTTGATGAGGTGGATAATGTAAAAAGACAGTGACGTTATTCTTGATTTTAAAGTACAAACAATTTTGAAAAGACAGAAACCGTAGGGGAAATCTGAATTAATGATTTGAAATGTTGCGAAAGTTACCTTAAGCACGAGCAGAGGGGTGACATTTAAAGAAAGTTAATGATGTTTTAAAAGTTTGCAAAGTTCAACGACATTTTCTTGTCAAATCACCATTTTTTAGTTCACTCTAATCAATGTCATCATTAATGCTACCCAAGTCAATATTCAGTGGTATGATATTTTAATTATAAGTACTTTTGTAGCTCTCTTCTTTTCATTATGAAATTATGGAGTCTCGGTTGCAGAAGAAGGAAGTTGTTTTCTTAAGTCAACGGAACATAGGTATTTATTGTAAAAGCTTTCTTTTTGTTTCCTATTCCTGCATGGTAGTATTTTTCCAAAGCAGGGTGTTGTTTTCTGTTTGATTTTGGAAGAGAAAATGAAGTCCAGTATGCATTTTTTTGAAAATCCTATAAACTTGAAATGTTGTGCTCCGATAATTATAGACACCAACTTGTTAGGAGTTGAAGTAGGAAAAATGGTTGGAAACCTAACAAATTCTACAGAGAAATATTATAGCCTAGAGGTGTTGTCTAGTGGATTACTTGAAGCTGCGGCTTTTCCTCTAGCTGTAGTGAGTCCAGAATTAATTCAGAAATGCATAAACCACTACGATGTTAAATCTAAATGTATAATGAGTAGTGGAAGTTGAACCCTTTTGTCTGTAACTAGAGAAACCATAATGTCCATTTTCAATATTCCCAAGGAAGCTTTTGCTAGTTTTACTCCCACTCAATCACTTGCTCAGTTTCAGGAAAAGATCGACAAGAATCATAGTCATATGGCTCGAAAATGGACTAAGATATTCTATAAGGGAGGTTCTAGGTTGCCCAAGGTTCTAACCAAGGATCATATGAAACCTTATATTTATGATATAATGGTTCTTTTGCACCGAGTGAAAGGTTCATAACAGGTTCTTCATTTAGAAGACTAGATGTACCATTTTATAGAGATAGTTTTGGAGGGAAAATAGAATCTTGACTCGACGGAGATAATTGCTATTTCTTTAAGAGATCATCTTAAACAAGCACAAGCCATCAAGGATTTCTACATGTCCTCTTATTTAATCTACTGCCTTGCATGTACTCAAGACCTCAGAGTCATTCCTCATGAACCCTGGAATGAAGACTTGAACATTCTTTAATATTTCCCCTTGCTGAGAAGAGATAGGGTCCTTGAGGATTATAGGAGGGTCCATGAAATTTTCATCAAAAAATTGTGTCACTGGCTAGCATGAACTCCAAAGCAGAGGATCTCCATGGAAGCCAAGAAATTGGTTCAAACCTATGGTAGTTTCTACATCCAGTTTCCGCATTTCACTTATATCAAAATAGGAGGTTTTGACGAAGAACCTCTCAAATTACTGAGGTTTTCTTTTGATTGCTTTGTTTTAGTAGAAGTTTGTAGGTAGATGTTTACTATGATTAAAAATAGTCTCCCAGAAGAGAGGTGGGCTTCTATGTTTCCAATCAAGCTCAGAGATATGGTCTGCAAAAGTATGATTGATGCCTCAATAATAGGCAGTAATCTGGTGAGTTTTCATATGCAATTTTATGACCCAGGGAGAGGTTTTGATAATAAGGGCTTTGCTAGATAGGTTCTGAGTTTGAATAATCATCCATCACCAAACTCCCATATTGAGGATTTGTGGGAAGATCTTGGGGATGAAGAAGTAATCAAAAAAAGAGATCACTCTAGACTACTAGTCCCTCATATTAAGACTTTGCAACTAAAATTTGATACAAAAGGCATAAAGGAAGATGCTTCTGAGGTTCTAGAAATAGGATATAATATTTCAAGTTCAAAAGGTTCTCCAGATATAGACTAGACAAGAGAAGAAGAGGACAATATAAAGTTGAGGGCCAGGTTCATTTTTGAAGTCACAGAAGAATGGCTGAAAAGGAAAAGATAGGGAGAAACAAAAAGACCCCCCCTTGAGAAACATAATGCAGATCTTGTCTTGATAGGTGTGTTACATGTTTGATTTAATACATCTCTTTTGACCACTAATGAAGGTAAAATTTGTTCTTCCAAAAGAAAACCCAAGTGGACACCCTACCACACCTCGGACAAGGCCCAAGACTAGGTTTGAAAGTCGTGTTCAGATGGCATCTCTGGATTCTAGGTTTATTGACATTGATATCAATGATGAATATATCTCTTTATCACCCGAGCACCATGAGAAAAATCAAGAAATGTATTTCAGCAACCCAGAGGTTCAATAGGTTAATATGACCCCCTCCAAAATAGCTAACAACAGGTTGGTTTCCAGCTTGATTCCCCCATGGTTAACTAACTCAATAAACAAAAAGAGAAGCTTCAAACTTGTCTCTTTGCCCGTGAAAGAGATTATTACTAAATACATTGTCTGCACTCCTAAGGTGAAGAAAATGAAGAGAAATGTGATACTTTCCATGAATCTCTCCACAAGGAAAGTGACTACAGAAATCACAACTTTCAAACCTAAGGAAGGAGTTCAAGAACTTGAAGCAGGGGATTTTGAAGTTACAAAAATGGAGTTTGGTGTGTTGAGTAGAGATTCCAGAGATCATTTGTTCAAGTTTTTGGCTAACCATATGCTTGGCCAATCTCAGAAAGATGGAAGAGAAAAGTGGGAACTCAAACAACTAGTAGTTACTATGGCCGAATTTATCAGTTCGCTCAGCGATGTAGGCGCATTACCACTGGCTCAGTTCCCATAGGATTTTGACCCAAACTTTACAAAAAGAAATAAATTGCTAAAGAAAATGAAGCAAGGCAGAGTCTTAGCAAAGACAATGAAAACCTAGGTAGACGGTGTCATCGCCGAGGAGAGCACATTCATTCAAGAATTTGTATCCACCTACTTAGATGGAGAAGTGTTTTTGGGGGAGATCCAAACCCTGATCACTAGATGGGAATCAGAAGAAGAAAAGTGTGTAGCTATTGTCTCCCAAGTTCAGGAAATAGAAGCCTATGGAGTAACTCAATTCCTGTCAGAGAATACAATGAAGTTAGTTGACCCTTGCATGATGTTCATCCTGAAGTAGAACCTAGGCTGGAAGGGTTCTCTATTCAAAGATGCAATTTTAAATGTATGTGCTATGGAGAAGGAAATTAAGGATATGCATAGAAACACACTCAAGGACATTAGGGTAGTGAATCCTTCAAGCATACTGCAAATTGACGAAGGAAATCAGGATGTGGATACTATGATCAAGAGTTTCATAGATGCTATGAATTCCCTAAAGGAAAGTGAAGAACTGACAGCTCGAGATTTTACCAAAATAGCTAATGCAGAGTCTATGCTATTCCTAAACAGAGGGCAACTACCCAAACAATTGCAAAGGATCCAGGAGCTCAAATGGGAGAATAACGCATGCCAAGCAAAGTTGATTTGTCTGAAAGGTCAACATTCACATCTGGCTTAGGAGTTGATGAACACATTCAGGATTTGGAAGCTAGTGCAGGTCACTACATCGGAAGACCAGTAAAGGAGGATTCGTGAATCTTTTGCATTTTTTTAGCTCTTCTTGTTTTAAGGACAATTATCGCTAAACTTTGGTTTCATTTTAAAACTAGTTTTTTACTATTTTTCATGTTTCCTTCGAGAGGTCATGTTTTCAAGCAGGCCTCTCGAATTAAAAAACTATATATGTTGGGGCATAAAACAATCGGGGGTTATAATTTTTAGAAGTAGACTTAGTTTTAGAAGCTTAGATCTGAACCTTCTTTTTATTTTTGTTTTGAATGAAATTAGATGGGAAGATACAGTAATCACTATTGATTTCAGATTTTGCTCTGATCAGGCATAGATATTTCAAAACAAAGCTCGGTTTAAATCTTTGAATCTAAACTCATGGTGTATTAATTTCTTTGTGAATTATTATATCTCCTTTGTATGTTCTGTTGATGCATTGAGATTATCAACCTTTCCAAATAATTCTTATCTTTAAATTCTTTCATGAAGTTAATTTCTGGTAGAAAAAGGAACTCTTCTTTCGTTTAAATCTTTATTTCTCATATTCATTTATCCTGAAAATACCTCAATACCTAAGAGTATTTGAGTGATCCTTGTATACTTTTTGGTTAAAAGTACATATGTTTGTATTATTTTTAAAATTCATTGAAAATCTTATTAAGGGAGTTGTACCTTATCAAATTCAAAGGGAAACAATATTTCATGTTTACCCAACTGTTGCTGAATTATTTGTTTTCAAAAAGGCAAATAGTATTTTAAAGGTCAATTAGTGAAGAAGACAAATTTGTTCACCAACAAGACTAGAAGAAGTTATAAAAGTAAATCTTATATAGCAAAAGGAAAGTTGGATCTAGTCAATATAGACCTATGTGGACATACAAGGACAAGATCATACTATGGTGAAAGGTATTTTATACTTCTATTGATGATATTATTTATGATGACTATGATGGGATGTGTAAAAAATTTTCAAGCAGAAATGGAGAATGAATTTTAGATGTCCATGATAGGTGAAATGAAATTATTTGTAGGACTACAAATAAATTGGAGCAAGAATGGCATTTTCATTTCTCAAACTAAGTATCTTAAAGAGATGTTGAAAAAATTTGGAATGGAAGATTGTAAACCTATGGGTACACCTATGGTGACTGGTAATAAACTATCAAATGATGATGAGACCAAGAGTGTTTTTCAGACCAAGTACAGATTAATGATTAGAGGATTACAATATTTGACTCATTCTAGACCAGGTATAGCTAATGTTTTTGGAATTGTGGCTAGATATCAGGCAGATCCCAAAGAGACACACATGGTTGCTGTGAAAAGGATATTCAGATATCTGAAAGGAACAATGGAATATGGATTATGGTATGGAAAAGATGATGATTTTGAACTTCATGCTTATATTGATGCAGATTGGGCAGGGAATATTGATGATAGGAAGAGTACTAGTGGAGGTGCATTTTTCCTTGGGAAAAGGTTGGTTTCATGGTTAATTAAAAATCAAGATTGTATAGCTCAATCTACTGCTAAATTGGAGTATGTTGTTGTTTCTATTAACTACACTCAAATTGTTTGGATGAAACAAATACTGAAAGATATTGGAATAACTTTTGTTGAGCTAGTGGTTATCCATTGTGATAACACCAGTACAGTGAATATGTCAAAGAATCCTGTGATGCACTCTAAAACTAAACATATTTCTATCAAGTATCACTTTTTGAGAGACAAGGTGGCAGAGAAAGAAATAAGGTTGGAGTACATTAGCACAAAGGAACAGATTGCAGACATCTTTACAAAGTCATTTCCAAAAGATGCCTTTGAGTATCTCAGAGGTATGCTTGGATTGCAAGCCCCTCCTTGTGAGAATTAAATGATGTAGGGATGCATCAATCTAGAGGTTTTCAGAGCCTTATCATTTTCTGGACTTGATGTATGGATCTACTCCTCAAGGGGAGTGATTGTTGAAGACAGTTGATGACCTATGGCACCCTTTTCCATTGTTGTCAAAGGGGGAGAGATTCAATGAGAAAATCCCTACTGTATGGGGAGATTGTATGGAGAGATACTGTGGGGAGAGATGCTATGAGAAGTTGTACAGAACTTTGGGTTGATAAAACTTTGGGATGATGGATTTTCCCATATGTTGACATCAATGCCAAAGGGGGAGATTGTTGGATATTACTAATGCATTGGGGAGATTGTTGGATACATTTTATATGTTTAATCACTACATTAATTTGGTGTTGGAATTAGCATTCATATTGTTGTCATTCATGTTTTGTCATTGATGTCAACATATGTTTCTATAAGGAAAATAGATTGGTTATTACTGTGTACGAATACTGTACTGATGTTTCAGAATGTGCGAAGTCAGTTGTGAGTACACGAAGGTGTTGTGATCTTACATCTAAGATCGCACGATGTAATTTTGTGTATGGGATGAGTTACATATGTTTTGGTGAAGACTGCTTACTGGATTGTGACAGTGAAAGTTGATAGAGTAAGTCTCTATATTTTGGGTATATCTTACAGACAGTATGGATTCAATGTATGCGAGCTTAAGGGATGATAGTTAGTGTATTGAAGAATGTTCTTTGGTCTTCACAAGGTACATAAAGTAGGATGACATTAGTTGTGGTGTGTGTTCTAGAGAAGACCTATTTGGAATTTGACTTGAGAGATGTAGCGTGTGTTATGAATGGCAACCATGGATTAAGGATGTTTGTCCTTAGTTGATGTAATATTATTGTTGTATAGTTGTTATAGATACTATGTGTATCTTAGCAAGGGGTTATGTAATTGTTTGTTTATTAGGAAAGCCTAATTGGCTGACCTGATCATGAAAAATGTAATAGGGTATATATGTAAGATCTTTTCTTTGGAAAAGTGAGATGAATGATGTATGTGATGTGAAAGAGAATTGTGGAAGATGCTAGCTTGTATCTGTTGGATGTAGAGTAGAGGATTGTATGTACTTCATTGAATCTGATCAAGCAAAGACAATTGCTATCAGACAATTCACAAGGATTGTGTATTTCTTGATATACACTTGTGTTGTGAATACAGTGTTCTAAAGGTGGACTTAACCTTCTTTGGGTAGTGTGCCTAGGCAGTGAGCCTACCTCTTTTCTTGACTCCTAATAGGGTATGTCCTCTAACAAGGACCATGTACTATAATGTTTTAATCAGCTCCTAACAGGGCTAGATCTTCTAGCAAGGATACTATACTCTTAGTACATCATTAGTGGGTGCTAATTCCCACTAGGGTTTTTACCTTTAACAAGGTTTCCCCAACAAAAAATATTATGTTATTATGTAGGCATTCATTGTGTTCATTTGATTTGGATTTGCTGCTACTTAAAGTTTAAAGTTTAATATTTTGTCATATAATTGATTCACCCCCCTCTTAGTTATATTGGTGGACTATTATTCCTAACAATTATGGTGGTGAATGGTTTAATGGATCAAGTTTTATCACACAAATAATTCACCCCCCTCTCAGTTGTGAGTGTTACCTTGTTATTCTTAACATGATGATTATTTTGTGATAGACATGTCCTTTTGAGGCATGAAAAGGAGTGTTCAGAAAATACATTAGTATATTGTGTGAAAGTAAGTATCACATGCCAAAAATAATGTACCATCATGAAATAATAGAAAATCCATGAAAGGAAAGAGAGAGAAGGAAAGAAGAATGACACATTATGTCTACTTAGTTATCAACCTAATTATATATGATATGCACTTCCAAGTAACGAAGAAATTGTAAGGATTTCACTAATCTCATGGAGGAGAAAAGATCCTTGAAAAAAAAATCCATACATGGGAGGAAATCATAGTACAAAAGAGATGAATGAAAATGAGATAATAGATCCTTTGAATGAGAAAAATATGAGATAGAAGGATCAATCCAATATATTCCCTAAGTGACAGATCTTTAATAATAGTCATGCACTTTCAAGAAAGCATAAGATTGTAACTCGGGATGTAAATCTCCCAAAAAAGAGAAGGTCCTTGTGTAAAACAAAAAATCCATGCAAGAGAGGATATCATACTATTAAAGATGGAAGTCCATAAGGGATATTAGATATATTTAAGAGGAAGGACACATTATGATCCCTAAGTGGTTTTTATTTATAATAGACATGTGTTTTCAAGCAATCATAAGGTTGCAACTTGGGATGTCAATCTCCTAAAAAAGGATAATATCCTTATGTTAAAAAAAAAAATGTAAGAAAGAATATCATCTTATAAAAGAAATGAGTCAACAAAGGGAGAAAATTGATCCTTGATATAGAAAGGAGAATAAAATAGGACCATTGTCCCCCAAGTGGGAAACAAGGAAAAGGACTATTATGTTTCTCACAAAGTACGATTGTACCTAAAATTGTATCACCATAAATGACAATGAGCCTATAGAGGATAGGCATAGCAATGTCACATAGTGAGAAGAGACATAATAGGGATAATAGATGTTATTTAGAATTATCGTGAAAAATGTGCCATTCATTGTTACATGTCATTTGAATCATACCACTATTAATAAATTATTTAATTTTACTCTTCAAATCATAGCATGCATTAGTCTTATGGCCATGGATCTAATGAAACATACAAATGGAAGCGTTGTCTCATTTTTGTTTTCTTTTTTTGCGCTTTTTTTAAAAAAGAAGAGCAATTAAGTTCTTATTAAGAAGCTCAAACAAAATAGTCTCTTTTTGTGAGGATAAATTAGGAGAATGATGTATAGATTGATTGGACAAAGGGGAAGGTTGGAAACCTAGAGTTTATTTTGAAAAACAATGTTCATTAGGAAGGTTTGATATATTAGTAAAATAAGATTCTCTCTTAGGTGGAATGGGATTGAAATATAAGGAGGACCAATCAATACCCATTCGTCAAATGGAGTTGTTTGATTTTCAAATTCAAGGGTCTTGTTCTTGTTATGGAATGTTAGTGTGAAATCTAAGGTTCCCCTATCATCATTTTGAAGAGTTGATGGTCCACCTATTTGTTTGGAGAAAAATTTGAAGAAGGAAATGGAGATTGAATAGAGTCAATATGGTTATGATCCTTATGCTCTAAGGTTGGATTTGTGAAAAGAATGTCATCAAGGATATTATCCTCTTGAGGGTTGTTATATATGTATGGTACTACATGATAATTGGATTCCATATAAACTTGTACAACAATCATTTATTTGTTTTGAGATGTATCTTGAATGTTATTGACATGATTAGGTTAATTAAGCTCAAAGGATTTTGTGATGTCCTTTTTCAGAAATAATATTTAATAAATAATAATAATAATAATAGAATTAAAATATGAATTAATAGATAAATGATAAAATAATATAATTACATTGTGTTAATCCCTGCCTAATCCATAGATAGTATAGATATATTTTTAATATATATATTGATTACTTGGAATACAAATTCCTTAAACAATGAATAATAACTAGTAATATTAATATATCAATTCTTAATATTGATAATATAATACTATGTTGACAAGAACCAATATTGAAATAACTAGTAATATTGATAATATATCAATACTTAATATTAATAGTGTAATGTTATATTGATCATCAATTAGATATCACATATTTAATTAAGTATAATCAATCTTTAAATATTTTTATATTTTAAATAATAATCAATTTTTAATACTTTAATATTTCAAATAACAATCACACCTATCCTACATTCTGATGAAGTATGCTTAATGCATAGAAGCCTTGCTAAAAGTAATCAACAAGTGACATGGAAATTCGTAATTAGCAAAATAGTAATATTTATCAAGGAGAACCATTACATGTCAGCCAATATATTTCTATTAAATCGATAATATTCTGCACTTAAGCTAAAAACTATGATTGGTTTGAGCCAACTCGGCATCTACCACATCAACAATTGTATGTTTTGTTCAAACCAGTAGCGATCATGGCCATTAAAAAATAAAGAAATTAATAATCATACAAGATGAACAAAAATGTAGCATTACACGTATGATTTCATATATCAAAAAATAAGAGAATCATTTGACCTTACTCATGGTAAATTAATTTGTTGTTAAGCGATATACCAAGGGTTGTGATGAATTAATAATTCATTTACAATATTCATATTAAGAGATGGGATTTGTTGTGGAGAGACATGGTTAGGAAAGGATGTGTCTTTTAGACATTCAAGAGATACAACCGTTTAGATTACTAGATATGTAATATGGATCGAATCAAAAAAGGAAAAGGTGGGGGAGACATAAGAAGATAAGAATAAGCATAAGATGGGAGTTACAAATTATACGTGGAAGGAAATATAAAATATAATGGTTACTTTCCAGAAGGGAGATAAGAAAGAATAAGACTATGGCTATGTAAAGTGTTGACTTACATAATAGTTATATATTTAATACATACAATGATGATGTATGAGATATTAATGTATATATATCTATATTCATATTTGTTGTTGTTGTGATGTTATCAAGGAGGGGCTTGTATAAATCTAAGCAATGGATCTTTGTCCCAAGATAGGATAGGGGTTAGCATTCCATAAGCCTTCATGATACGAACTCGGACTTGTAAACTTTGAGGGAATCTATTGATAGTGGTGTCTAGGAAACTTAGATAACATCAACCCCTTTCGTCTTGAGCTGAATTAGTAATAAGGCTGGATATAAGTATTAAAGATAACTTAAATCTAATAAGATAAATACCTAATTCTACCATAGACATTAAAATCCAAACCCTAATTGAGAAAGTAGGATAAATTAATTAAGGTCTCAACATGGAACATTACAAATTCCTAAAGAAAAGAAAGAGAATGAAAGACGCAATTTTCTACTTCTAAGGTATGCTTAGGAGAAGGACAAACACAACTCATCAAGGCCTCATCTATAGAAGGAATATCAATGAAACTCATAGGAAGTGGTTTATAATTAGGATAAATAGTCGTGTCATCATCCTCATGTACCAAAGGATCCTTACAAGGAATAGACATTGTAAAAGAAAGATCATCATTGTTATTAAAGGTCTCTTTGGTAAGAGGGATATATTTACAAGGAATGGTGGTAATCACAATGTCCTTGGGGTTGGGATCAATTTTTTGAGGGTGAACATTATGTAAATTGATGAAAGAAAGAACTAAATTGTCATCATATGCATGAAATGAAACATCTTGAAGATTTTGAAGAAAACTTGAAATTGAACAAGAAAATGAAGATAACAATTTCATTGAAAACTTGGTGGAAGGGTGCTTCTACCCAACATTACACTGTCTTGAAAAGCTCATCCCACCCTGAGATGGAGGCTGCTTTTGATGCTGGAAATCCTCTTCCTTCTAGTGATAAGGTTGGTTTATGTCCTGATATTAATATTCCTGAAGGGTCTGCTGGGGTTGCTGGCTCTATCCCTATCCCGGTTGTTGGACCTGAATCTTCTCTTTCTACATTGGGTGATACCAAATTTTCTATTGATTCGGTGGGTGATGGCTTTGCTAGAAAGGATGGTATTTTATTAGGTGCTCGATCTGACCTTACTACTCCATATCTTGATCGAATGGCGGCCCTGCGTTGGTTGTTTCTCTAGGTGACTCAACCCCACTTTTGGGGGCTGGTTCTCTAGCTTTGGAATCATTGTGTAGGCAGGATAAGGCTGCTAATGTTGAAGAAGGCTAGATTACAGTTAAAGGCAAAAATTTTAAGAAATCCTCCCCGACTTTTGACATGACCCTATGTTCTCATTTGAAGGGGACAAAAAGATAGTTAGTTTATCTTTTTCTGCAGATTTCCAATGTTTTATCTTATGCAATGATGTGGGTGTTTCTTTGGCTGAGATCTTTTGGGTTGTTTCTTGGAGTTGGTGGCCTTTTTTTATGGCTGATCTTTTGTGTATGGTGTACTCCTAATGCTCTATTTTAAGATTTTTCTTTGTACAGGGTTTTGGGTCCCTTCAAAACCTATTTTTTACCATTAATCAAAACAATTCTATTGAAAATGAAATGCAATAACTATGGATGAAATATTTTTGTATTTTTTTTATTGTTTGAACAAATAAAATGCAAGGAAATCTAAGAGTGAACTATATCTATGAAACAAGATGTAATTTTTACTTATTTTTTGTCTTTTTCACAATGCAAATATACTAAATGAAACAATGCAATTGATGTAAAGGAAATCTAAACATTAAATAAAAGATAGAACCTATAGATCTAGATGCATACAATGTAACAAAATAGTGATCAACACAATGCATATAAAGTAGATTTAGATATCTAATTGCATAGAAAGAAGTTCTAACACCAAAAACATAATGGAAGTGTTATAAGTTAGGTTGACCAAAATGTATTATATAAAATGGTGAGAAATGCTAGGATAGGATGTGGATCATTAACCAAATTATATATACATTAGGAATACTAACCCCAACCCTTATACATTCTATTATTATATGTTTGACATTTATGTTTATGATTCAAGACATATATTTATATGCTTTGGACCTAGACATAGATGATTTATGTGTTACATTTATACATCTAGACATGATTTATGTTTTTATGATTTGGCATATAGATTAATATACTCTGGACATATACATAGATGACTTAAGTGTTTATGCTTGACATCTAGATGATTTATGTGTGGTTTTTGATTTGACATATAGATTTATACACTTTGGATGTATACATAAATGATTTATGTGTTAATGCTTGACATCTAGATGATTTATGTGTTTATGTTTGACATAGATAGATGTACATTCTTAAATTTATACATTTTTATATTTTTTTGATTAAGGTAATGACAAGTTTTAAAGGGTACCCGAAACCCTTTACAAGCTAGAAGAAAGAAAAAGCATTCAGAACAGAAAAGTAACAAAAATTGCCCATAAGGAAGCAACAAAACCAAAAAGGGAAAGCCCTGAGATATTACAATAAGTTCCAAACTTTTAAACACAAAAAAAGATAAAAAATTGCCAGGACACCAACCAACCACCAAAAAGTACGCCCAACAGAGAAAATCAGTCCAGTTTTCTAAGGAACTCCTCGGAGTCCACCAGCAGCGCATGTATCTTCTGGATTGATTCCTTTAGGCTCGAGAGATCCTTAGGCAAGGAGGCCATCTTCTTATTAGTGCAAGATTTGGTTCTGGTACCTAAACCATCAATTTTCTCTTCCTATTTAGTTTCATCAGAAATGACAATGGCCTTGGTGTCTGATTAATTACCTTCCAGCAACACATACAAAGCATTCTGATTATTGACAGTGGCTTTGATTCCCTCATTGTTGAGGGTTAGAAACTTCCTGAGCATAGTATCATTATTGTTGGCTCTTTCAAGGATGGGAGTAATCTTTTCCTTAATAATACTATTTATCTTATCTTCCAACAAACTAGTGTTCTCAGAATCCTCAAAAAAAACATTTTTATTAGTAACATTATACATAGAAGCATCACTTCATATTTTATCCATGGTTTCATCAAGCACCTCATACCTAGCATCTAGGGCTCTATACTTCACCTTGAGGTCTTGGATTTCATGGAAGGCCCATTTGTCGAGGTTGAAAGATAAAATGGTTATGCTTCTAGCCACATTGAGGATGCTCATATTGGTGAATCTTCTGGGATTGAAGTCTTGTTCCTCAACAGAAGTAGTATTCTCTTTACTCTAAGTGTCCATCTTCTTTCCTTTACCAGAAATATCCTTGCTATTAGGGTTCTCAGTTGCAGTATTTTGACAAGCATCAGAAGCCTATTTGACTGTGAAATCGACAATGTTAGTCAGATTCTCAAGAAGGGTAGTTTCCTTTGCATTCTCTTGAATATCCATTTCACCAGTTTCCTGATGCCCGACACCATTATCTTCATCATCGGACTCCCTTTTGAGATTCTCCTCTTCCACCTTACCTTCCTCTTCGTTAACACCATCCTCCTTCTGATGGATATCTTCAGCAAATTGGTCTTGAACCGACACATTAACAACATCCTCTAAAATCTCCTGGTGTGAATCCTTATCAAAGTTATTTTTGAAGTCATTAGGGTTGATATATTCAGAACCTTCCATAGGGTGAGGGCTCAGCACCAGGGTATCCTTATCTTCCTTATTGACCATGGGAGAGGCTTCATTTTCCAAAAACTCCTTATCTTTAGGCTTCTTGGTTTATAGGCTTTCCTCATCAGATTTGTTGTCTTCACCATCATCTTCAGATTTCATGCCTTCCACCTCATCAAAAATATAGAGGGACTCTTCTTTCTTAGCTGGTGTAGCCTTTCTTTTCTTAGAGGAGGTTGGGCTAGCTTTCTTCACGAAACTACCCTCAAATTTTTTTTGTTTTTGCTTGCTTATCTACTTAGGTAAAGGCTCAGGGACCTTATCTCTTATATACTTGATGCAAGAGCATCTTGGGTGTAAGAGAAATCTTGCATCACTTGAAAATATTTCTATTTTTGTATTCAATAAGGGCTATCTTGTGTGGAGCTGCTATCTATGGAAACTTACTATTTTTAGTAAGTTGGTCATTTGATCTCAGAATATTCTGGTTTCACAGTTGGAGGTTCATCTCAATCATTTCAGCCTACTAGTTGAGTTTCATTGCCACATCATCTATATTGGTGAAGTTATTGAGGTTTTTGGATATGAAATCTTTTAGGTCAATTTTGAAGGCCTTAGAGGCTCCAGATCACAATCAACCCCTAGCTGATTAGCGCTAACACGTATTAGACACTATAGATCTCATCATGGCATTTCTGAAAAGTGGTTACAATAGAAAAATAGAGCTACGGTTAAAAAGTTATGGCCTCCGGAAGTTGGGCTACCTAAAAGCATATTTTGTATTTCTTTTGAGCTGACCCTATTTTAAAATTTGTGAAAATAAAATAACTCTAAGTTTGGTTGGCCTAAAAGGCTAAATTTTTGGAACCTTCTCGGGCGATGGAAATTGCCTATATAAGAAAGGTCTGTAGTGTTGTCTTAGGCAGTTCAGGACAGTTCAGGGTAGTAGATCTGGGTATTGATTCGAGACTTTGTCCTATAGAATATTGTAAGGGAATGCTCATGTGGCTTTGCATATTGTAATTCTGAAAGTTTGTAATTGCATATTTGTGGAGATAATAAGAAGCCCATTTTCTATTCTTGCATATTGTTGTTGTTTCTCTGTTTCTATTATGTGTTTGTGGTATTAAGGGGAGCACCCTTCATTAAGTGGTATCAGAGCAGGAGTTCCTGAGTGTGTAAATAGATCACCGATTGTGAGGCAGTTTGCACCAGGACTGTGGGTTAGGGTTTCTGTGTAAATAGATCATCGATTATGAGGCAGTTTGCACTAGAACCATGGTTAGGGTTTCAGTGAGAAGCACAAAAATGCCTCCACGAAGGGAATGTGGTGGAAGAGCTTGTGTTGTAACTATTACAAGTAGTAGTTGCCATTGCACCAAAAGATCGACCTGTTAATGCCTGATACAACCACTAGACTTATAGAAGACACAGGAGGCGGTTAAGCCATGTCACGAATCCCGAGGGGAGCACTGACCATTTTTCCAACAATCTCCACCTCAGTGTTACCCAAGAGGATTCGAACCTATGACCAAGCTCTGATACCACTTGTTACAAGTAGTAGTTGTCACTGCACCAAAAAATCAACCTGTTAATGCCCGATACAACCACTAGACTTATAGAAGACACAGGAGGCGGTTAAGCCATGTCATGAATCCTGGGGGGAGCACTGACCATTTTTTCAATAGTAACACTTGAGGTTAGGGTACTGTAGAGACAAGTGCAAGCATTGCAAGAGGAGATTCGTAGATGAATGAATCTTAATGTTAGAGATGAAAGTGAGGATGAAGCCGAAGAAGAAGATCAAGAAGGAGAAGTCAAAGTTGTGAACCAGTAGGAAGAAAGAATTTTTCGAGCCATTTCCAAGATCAAAAAAAGACCTAAGATTGAGGTTCCTGCATTTTCAAAAAATCTTAACCTAGAGGAGTTGATTGACTGGATCAATGAATGTGAAGAATATTTTGAGTATGAAGATACCGAGGATCCTGATCAGGTCAAGTTTGCGAAGGCCAGACTGAAGGGTCATGTGAAAATTTGGTGGAAAGAGATTCAATTGGAGTGAAATAGAAGAGGGAAAGATAAAATTGCAAGATGGGATCGAATGGTGGATAAATTGAAGTGATAGTTCATTCCTATTGATTATGAGCTTGACCTACTGAGGAAAATGCAAAGTTTGAAGCAAGCCGGAAGATTTGTTCAGGAGTATACAAAGTAGTTCTATCGAATCCTCATTAGAACAGGCCATGCAGAAGCTGACAAGGAGAAAGTTTCCCATTACCTTAATGGGTTAAGGTCGAGCATTCATGAGGAGTTGAATCTGGTTCGAATGAATAGTATTGAAGAGGCATACTAGTTTGCCCTAAAAGTAGAGGAAAAGCTAAACAAGAAGTTTGAGAGAAAACAAAGCAGAAGAGGTCGTGATGGAAGATCTGGCAGACAGTCATATGGAGATCAAAATGAAGATCTGAAAAAGCAGGATGAGGTCAGTAACGGTCAGAATCAAAGAGGAGATGATTTCAATCATTTCCATGATCGGAACAATAGAGATTAGAGAGGAAGAGGAAGAGGACAGGGATCTAGAAGAGGAGGCTTTTGTGGAACATGTTTTCACTGTGGAGAAGAAGGTCATAGGGCATTTGAATGTCCTCAACACCAAGGAAGGATGGATAGGAGGAACGAAGGCCAGGCCAGAGTTGCACATGTAGATGAAGATGTCATATCATCAAATTCTGAAGATGCTGAAAGAGGAGAAACGCTGATCAATAGAAGAGTCCTGTTGAGTGGTGAGAATGAACTTGAGCAAAGGAGGAGCTTGTTTCGCACTAGGTGCAAGTGTGAGGGTAAGTGTTGTGATGTGATTATTGATAGTGGTAGTACTGATAATTTCATGTTAGAAGAGATGGTGAAAAATTTGAAGCTCAAGAGGTAGAAACATCCACATCCATATTGGGTTGCCTGGGTGCAGGATGCCCACAAGGTCATGGTCAGTGAACAGTGCCTAGTAAAGTTCAAGATTGGTGGTTACCAAGATGAGGTACTCTGTGATATCATATCTATGGATGCATGTCATATGTTACTGGGTAGACCTTGGTAGTTTGACAGATGTGATGTACATGATGGTCGTGCGAATACCTATTCTCTAACAAAGGATGGAGTGCGACATAAGCTAAAACCATTGAAAGAAATAGAAGTAAAGGTATGTGGTAATGAAAGAATAATTTTTGTTGATAGAGGAAATTTCTTAGATGGTATGAGGCATGAGCATATATGTTTTACCTTAATTCCAAAGGCTGGGAAAGAGGAAGTAGAAGATGTACCTGTAGAAGTTGCAGAATTATTGAATGAGTTTCAGGATATTGTATCCGATAATGTGTTTGATGGATTACCACTAGTAAGAAAGATCAGTCATCAGATTGACTTGATTCCAAGAGCCAGTTTTCCAAATAAGGCAGTACTAGTAGAAAGTAAAGAGTTGAAGATAGATTTGAAGTTTAGTTCATCACATCATCCACAGATTGTATATGGAAGTAGTCCCAAAAATGCATTTGAGTTGAGAAAGATAGATAAAGGAGAAATAAGTAGTGCTAAAGCTAAGGATTTTGCAGAACATTTGAAGAACATCCATGAGGAGATGAGGAAGCATATTAGCAAGATGAATGCATAGTATAAGGCTAAGGCAGATGAGAAAAGAAGGCATAAGGAATTTTAGGTTGGAGATGAAGTCATGGTTCATTTGCGGAAGGAGCGATTTCTAGTTGGTACAAATAAGAAGCTGAAAATGAAGAAGTTTGGGCCATGAAAGATACTAAAGAAGCATGATTTAGGAAATGCATATGAGGTCGATTTTCCTACTGAGCTAAATATTCCACTAGTATTTAATGTTTCAGATCTAATGGAGTATCATGAAGGAGGTGTTGAAGATGAGGTTACAGCAGCACAGTGGAGTATTCCAGCAACCAGTTCAGATATCAAGGAGATTGAAGACATATTGGATAGTTGTGTTGGCAAAAGCACAAGGAACATGACATATGAAGAGTATTTGGTTAAATGGAAAGGATGACCTATTGAAGATTCATCATGGCTAACAAAGGAGGAGGTTAACCGTCTTGGTTTTCCTCTGCACACCTGAGTCATGACAGGGTCACTTCTCAAATTACCTCGGATGTCTGATGCAGGAGCATCCTGGGTGTAAGAGCAATCTTGCATCACCTAAAAGTATTTCTATTTTTGTATTCAATAAGGACTATCTTGTGTAGAGCTACTATCTATGGAAACTTACTATTTTTAGTAAGTTGGTCATATGATCTCAGAATGTTCTGGTTTCACAATTAGAGCTTCATCTCAGTCATTTCAGCCTACTAGTTGAGTTTCATTGCCACATCATCTATATTAGTGAAGTTATTGAGGTTTTTGGGTACGAAATCTTTCAGGTCAATTTTGAAGGCCTTAGAGGCTCCGGATCACGATCGACCCCCCAATTGACTGGCGCTAACGTGTGTCAGGCACTGTAGATCTTGTCATGGTATTTCCAAAAAGTGGTTACAATAGAAAAATGGAGCTAAGGTTAAAAAGTTATGGCCTCCAGAAGTTGGGCTACCTAAAAGCATATTTTATATTTCTTTTGAGCCGACCCTATTGTAAAAATTGTGAAAATAAAATAATTCTAAGTTTGGTCGGCCTAAAAGGCTAAATTTATGGAACCTTCTCAGGCGGTGGAAATTGCCTATATAAGAAAGGTCTGTAGTGTTGTCTTAGGCAGTTCGGGACAGTTCTGGGTAGTAGATCTAGGTATTGATTCGAGGCTTTGTCCTACAGAATATTGTAAGGGAATTCCCATGTGGCTTTGCATATTGTAATTCTGAAAGTTTGTAATTCCACATTTGTGGAGATAATAAGAAGCCCATTTTCTATTCTTGCATATTGTTTTTGTTTCTCTGTTTCTGTTATTTATTTGTGGTATTAAGGGGAGCACCCTTCATTAATACTCCACAATAAATAGAATCAATCCTTTGTGAAGGACCGATGAGCTAGACTTAATTCTATTATCCATGATGCTCTGGTTCAAAGAACTTAATAGAAAATAAGGAAACGAGACCCTAGTATCATGGATAAAATGATTTACCAGGACGAAATGAAAATTATATACCCTAGTAAATATGTCGTCTAAGGTAAAATATTCCATAATCACCCTCAAGACATCCACCCAAATAAGCTTGATGTTATTAATACTAACATAGTCAACATTACCCTTAACAAGCATAGCCTTTTCCTCAACTATCTTTGGAAAATCTTTATAGGCCTAATTACCAATTTTCCTATCTTTGAAATAGTTCATATCTTCATGCGGCAAGCCTGCAATTTTTGCAATCAGGTCCAGAGTCAACAGGAAAGACTTGCCCACAATGTGCACCACACCATTGTCCCAGCCAATGACAAACTCTTGAGTAATGCCTTTGTTGTTTCCATGCAAGCGCCTAAGGTATTTGTCAATCTTTCCCCTCTTAAGTTTTTTCCAAACTTCTTTCTCCTAAACCCATTTACACTTTGAAGGTTCTTCTATCTTCATATCCCCTCCCATGTCTTGCATCATACACTTAGGCTTCAAAACAAAATTCTCAAAATTAAGCTTCGACTAGTTAAAGCCTGACTTTTTGAAACAGGAAATGCAAAGCACAGACAAAAGCACATTCAACACAAGAGCCCTTTTGAAAACCTAGAAAGCATGTATAAAAGGAAGATTCATAATGATCTTGCACTTCGTTTTCCTTTTCATTTGATGAGTTCTTAAAATCTGTGTAAAATCACTCAATTTCATTATTACTCTGTATGATTCCTTCCTTGTGGTTAATCTTATCATAATAAATGAGTTGATTAATGTTGTCATTAATGTTACAAGTCCCAAGCCACTTGCGGGTTACATCACTTGTAACCCCATGTTGGTTTCGCAGTAGTCATGGGTTAAGTGAAACCTTTCAAATTTATGAGCAATATTTTTTATTTTATTTTTGTTATATGCTCAATAGTCCATGAAGGTTTAGAGGTGCCTTTTATGTTATTGATGATGTTAAGGGAATCTTCCTCCAACCATAAGTTCTTACAACCCATCTCATTAGCCAACATGATAGTGTTGAGAGCCGTTGTGGCCTCAACTCTATGATTAGATTGAACTCCCAAGGGGAAAATAGTTGCTCCAACACAATTACCTACCCAATCTCTTATAATACCACCAGCAGCAACATTACCCGGATTTCCTTTGGCAGCCCCATCAAAATTGGCTTTGAGCCATCCTTGGGTTGGAGAGGACCACATCGCATCATCTATGGGATGAGGAGCTTTAGAGTCAGATAAGTTAAACTGTCAATTTATGATATTCTCCATATTCTCCTAAGAAGAAATTAAGGAAGGTTAGTTGTTGATAATCATATTAAAGTTTTCCTCCAGCCCTCTACAAATAAGATTCCCAACCAACTCAGTTTTTGAAAACTTCTCCATGAACACTTTGTTCTTCCTCTCCTTCCAAATGTGCTAGCTCAAATGCGGGAGAATCAAATTCCAGAAGACTTTGGCCAATTTGTTTGAAAAGGTACAGCTTCATTGAATAATAGAATCCTGCCAAGATAGAGGGAAACACCAACAGAAGTTCCATTTGCTAAGAATAACCTCCTAGACCTTATGGGAGTAGGAGCAATAAAGCATAATATGGTCACTAGATTCAGCTTGCTCCAAACATAAGTAGCATCTATTAGGCAAATAGAACCCTCTTTTTGAAAGATTATCAAGGGTCAAAGGTTTATTTTGAGCTAGAAGCCAAAAAAAGAAATTAATTTTAGGAATTAAAAATTTAAACCAAACCTTAGAACACAACGGCCTATCTTCCTCTACAACCATCAGCTTACTAGCAGAAGCAACAGTGTAATTGTCATCCGAATTAGGATCCCAAATAATTTTTTCATAGCTTTGTCATTAACAAATCAAGTTTGTAACATCATATTAAGAGGCTGAAGCTTTCTGTCAATTTCTCCCAAGTTGATCCATTTATTTCCTCTCCAGTAATCGCTAACCTTAACCCCAATAGATTCTTTACATCTTGCTATAGCTTGGCTCCAATCTTTGTCTTTAGACAAAGGGTCCAGTTGAATCCAACAATCCTCCCAGAAGTCAATTTTCCTACCATTTCCCACCTTCCATCTAACACCTTTAAGAATAAGCTCCTTAGCATTGCATATGCTATTCCATATATAAGAGCCTTGCACTTTCTCTCCTGAAAGGATGAAATCTTCAAGAGAATGATAGTTGAAAAAATATTTACTCCTGATGATAGTATTCCATTATCTGCTTTCACCATAGACTCTCCATATTTGTTTTCCCAAGAGGGATTTATTAAAAATTTAGACTATTCTCAACCCAAGACCCCCCCAACATTTTAGGCTTGCAAACCCTATCCCAAGACACAAGGCTTAATCTTTTCTTTTCTTCCACCCGTGACCACATAAATATTTTTTGGATTCTTTTAATCATCATTGCAAATTTATGGAGTATCTTGAAGAGGCTTAAAGCATAGACAGGAAGATTTTGCAGAGAAGACTTCAACAATTGAATCTTACTAGCATTACTTAAAAGGGCTCCCTTCCAACTTGCCAACTTCCTATTAAATCTTTCAATAATGGAAAACCAGAACTCATCAGGAGGTTTAGCACTCATAGGCAAACCAAGGTAGGAAGAGGGAAGAACTCCGATATTGCAACCCAAAATATTAGAGATCTTCCTTTGTCTAACCTCTGGAGTATTAATGAAGAAGATAGAGCTTTTGTTCTAGTTAATGAGTTGACCAAAAACCAAAGTATAAGTAGTTAGAACAACCTTCAGATTTATAGCTTCCTTAATAGTTATTGCCCCCATTGTTATAGTATCATCTGTTAGGATTAACAAGGTAGAAATAACAATTACATGCAAATATAACCAATATCAAAAAGTGATAAACCACACAGAAGAGAACACAAGACACAAAGATTTAACGTGGTTCACCCAATTCCTGGGCTACGTCCACCAACAGTGAGTCCAATATTTTATTATCTAGTGATTACAACCTGATTGCAATCTGTAATCCCTTATAGCTCAATTCCACCACAAGTTCTAAAATCATACATCATAATGAAATCCCTAACCATAAGCCAATATAACAAGGCTTATGTCAGTTAACAAGTTAACCCTAAAATACTTGACGAGTCAACCTAGGGAAATATTTGATGTGTCAACTCAAAAATGCTTGACGAGTTAACCCCAAAGTGTACAGTACTTTCCTAGATAGTACTTTCCTAATCAATCACCACAAGCTAACAATCTCCCACTTGGGGACTAATCAAACTACACACCAAACAATAATCTCCCACTTGGAGACTGATCATGTAGCTAAATCGCTACCTTGTGAGGCTCCCACTAGATCCAACCACCCTAGGCTCAGCTGTCCCTTTATTCTATTCAGTCTAGTAGACCAACCGAAATTGAACATGAGTTCAACTTCTCCCTTGTTACTACCTTTGTAAACATATATGTTGGATTATCATTTGTATGTATCTTTTCCAGCTTTAACTCCCCATCATCCAAAACTGACTGAATGAAATGGTACTGCAACTGTATGTGTTTTGTCTTTGAGTGAAAAGTAGAATTCTTCACAAGATGAATGGCACTTTGGCTATCTGTATGCAAAAAATTACCCATCTAAGGATGTCCCAATTCTTCCATGAAGAATTGAAGCCATATCATCTCCTTGGCTACCTCTCTAGCAGCAACATACTTTGCCTCTGTAGTGGATAAAGCAACCACCTTTTGTAGTCAAGAAATCCAACTCATTGTTGTCCCACCAATAGTAAATACATAACTTGTAGAACTCCTCTTGCTATCTATATCTCCTGCCAAATCTGAGTCAACATAGCCTTGTACAGTAGTAGTAGAACCCCCAAAGTGTAAACACTTACTGGATGTACCTCTCAAATATCTAAGAATCCATTTGACTTCATTCCAATGTTCAATACCAGGGTTACTCATATATCGGCTAACGACTCCCACTGCGTGTGCAATATCTGGCCTAGTACATACCATAGCATACATTAAGCTCCCTACAACTGAAGCATAAGGTACCTTATAAATTTTAGTCTCTTCTACTGGTGTCTTGGGACACATATCCTTGGTCAATTTCAAATGACCAGGAAAAGGTGTGCTGACAGCTTTGGCATTCTCCATAGAGAAACGTTGCAACACCTTCTCAATATAATCAGCTTGAGATAGAGACAATTTACTATTTTTCCTATCTCTACAAATTTTCATACCAAGGATTTGTTTTTCTGCCCCCAAATCCTTCATAGAAAATGAATGTGCAAACTGTTGTTTCAACCCCTTAATGTGATCCATGTTAGACCCAGCTACAAGCATATCATCAACATATAAACATAAAATAATGTAGTTGTCATCATCCAACCTCTTAAAATAAACACAATGGTCAGAATGACACTGACTATATCCATGCTCATTCATAAAAGTGTCAAATTTAATATACCATTGCCGAGGTGCTTGGTTCAAGTCATATAAACTTTTCTACAATTTGCACACCAAATTCTCCTTACCCTTGACCTCAAATCCTTGTGGCTGGACCATATATATTTCTTCATCCAAATCACCATGAAGAAAAGTTTTTTTAACATCAAGCTTTTCTAAATGCAAATCTTCAGTAGCCACAATACTTAAAACAGTACGGATAGAAGTCATTTTAACAATTGGAGAAAATATCTCATCAAAATCAATACCCTTTTTCTGTGCAAATTCTTTTACAACTAACTTGGCTTTAAATCCTTTCTTACTTCCATCTTCTTCTTTTATCTTGTAAACCCATTTATTCTCTAAAGCCCTTTTACCTACAGGTAACTTACATAAATTCCATGTTTGATTTTGCAGTAAAGAGTCCATTTCATCTGTCATTGCAGACTCCCACTGAAGCTTTGTATCCACCTGCACAACTTCATTATAACATTCAAGTTCACCAGCATCTGTTAATAAAATAGAATACAAAGAGGGAGAGAATCTCTCTGGAGGTCTACTTAGCCTTGTTTACCATCTAACATTCATTGGGGTGTGTGGTATTTGTTGTTGTTGTTGTTGTGGAGAATAAGGAACTACTGGAACATCATCTTTTAGAGTATCATCCAGTACTACATAATCATTTTTTTTCTTCTCATGTTGCTGCAACAGATCTGTGTACAATACTTTCTCATTGAATATGACATCCCTGCTTCTTACAATTTTATGATTTTTAAAATCCCAAAGCCTATAACCAAATTCATCAATGCCATATCCAACAAATACACATTTCTTTAACTTAGTTTCCAAGTTGGTTCTATTTTCAGAATCTATAAGTGCAAAAGCTTCACAACCAAAGGTTTTGAGAAAATAATAACTCACCTTCTTACCACTCCATGCTTCCTCTGGAATACCATAGTCCAAAGGAGTAGAGGGGCCTCTATTAATTAAGTAAACATCAATGTTCACAGCCTTTGCCCACATATTTTTGGGCAGCCTAGCATGCAACCTCATACTCCTTGGATGCTACATTATTGCCCTGTTCATGTGTTCAGCCACTCCATTTTCTTGTGGAGTCCTTGGTATAGTTTTCTACCTACAAATACCATTAGAGGAACAATAATCTTCAAATTTTGTGCTACAATACTCACCACCATTATCAGATCTGAGACATTTTAACTTTTTACCAGTCTCATTCTCAACCAAGCATTTCCATTTCTTAAAAGTTTGAAATACATCATATTTTTGTCTAAGGAAATAAATCCATACTTTTCTTGTTGCATCATCTATAAATGTAACATAATATAGAGAGCCACCAAGGGAAGATACCTGAGTTGGTCCCCATACATCTGTATGCACAAGCTCTAATCTCTCATTTTTCTTTTCCTTCCCACTCTTCACAAAACTAACTCTCTTTTATTTTCCATAAACACAACTTTCACAGAAATCCATATTGACACATTTCAGACCAGGTAAAACTTTCTTTGAATGAAGTAATTTCATACCCTTTTCACTCATGTGCCCAAGTCTATTATGCCACAGTGTTGTGTCAGAATCTACAGCAATGGTTTGATGTTCTTCCTGCTCAATTGTAGCCACTGTTCCTGAACATTCATTATCTTCTAAAACAATTAAAGTAGAAGGAACAGTATGACCTATACAAAGATATAAGGTGCCTACTTTCACACATTTTTCTACTACTAAGGAACCTTTTGAAACCTTCCAATTTTTATCATTAAAAGTAATTGTGCAACCCTCATCAGCCAGTTGCCCTACTGAAATTAAATTTCTACTCAACCTTGGAACATGTCTTACCTCTTGTAGTAGCCAATGATTCCCATTGTGCAACTTAATCTTGATTTTCCCTTTTCCAACAATTTGACAAGGTTCATTATCTCTCAAATAAACTAGCCCAAAATCCCCTTGGACATAATCAACAAAATAACCTCTATAGGGTGTAGCATGAAATGAAGCCCCCGAATCTAACACCCATGAATCATCAACATTTTCTAAAGACAAGAGCAAAGCATCCTCTTCGGATTTGTTACTTACCACATTTGCCTGCTTGTTTCCATCATGTTTTTCTCCTTGATCTTTCTTCCAAGACCAACAATATTTATTCTTATGACCTGATTTTCCACAGTACCAGCAATCATTTGGCCCTTTGGATTTAGACCTCTTTCCCTTTGATTTTCCTCTTGATTTCCCATGATTTCCAGAGTTGTTTCCTCTATCTCTTGTTCTGCCTCTACTTTCTGCATTCAATACACTACCCGATGTGGATGCCCCTGAGCTTTTCCTATGAATTTCCTCACTCAATATAACACCAATAACATCATCAAACTTTAGAGTATTAGAACCAGAAATAGAATTACTAACAACCATTACCAAGCCATTCCAGTTTTCTGGCAAAGAACACAAAATCAAGAGAGCCCTAACTTCTTCATCAAAAGTAATTTTAACTTAGGCTAACTGACTTGTAACTATATTAAACTCATTCAAATGATCAGTGACTGATACACCTTCTACCATTTTCATATTTAATAAATGCTTCATAAGAAATACCTTGTTTGAAGCTGAAGGCTTTTCATACAACTTTGCTAGGGTATCCATAAGATCTTTAGCTTTTGTTGCTCTAGTAATATTGAATGCCACCAATTGTGCCAAGCATAAAAAAATACTCCCCAGTGCCTTCTTGTCCAAAATATCCCAATCTTCCTGAGAAATTATTGCCTCTTTCTTGGCTATTCCCTCTAATGGCCGCCATAGATCCTTCTGATAGAGATAGTCCTCCATTTGCATCTTCCATAACTGGAAGTTCTGCCCATTAAACTTATCAACCTTCAGCCTACCCTCATCTGCCATTTCTTCCACTTAACCGAGAGACTTTCCCATTGACTCGTGAGACTTGCTTTAGAGAATAGATGAAAGAACAAACGAAATAACCTTTCTCTGATACCACTTGTTAGGATTAACAAGGTAGAAATAACAATTACATGCAAATATAACCTATATCATAAAATAAAAAACCACATAGAAGAGAACATAAGACACAAAGATTTAATGTGGTTCACCCAATTTCTGGGCTACATCCACCAACAACGAGTCCAATATTTTATTATCCAATGATTATGACCTGATTACAATCTATAATCCCTTACATCTCAATTCCGCCGCAAGTTGTAAAATCATACATCATAATGAAATCCCTAACCCTAAGCCAATATAACAAGGCTTATGTCGATTAACAAGTTAACCCTAAAATACTTGACGAGTCAACCTAAGAAAAGGCTTGACGAGTCAGCCTAGGGAAATTTTTGACATGTCAACTCAAAAATGCTTGACAAGTGAACCCCATGATGAATGAAAAGTGTACTTTACTTTCCTAGATAGTACTTTCTTGATCAGTCACCACAAGCTAACATCATCCACAAATTGCTCAAGCGAGAAAAAGGTTCTAGCCGAAGAAGGTTGGAGACTAGTAATGAGCCCTTCTCCCACCAGCTTACTAATGTATCTACCCAAACACTCTGCCAGAATAGCAAAAAGGATGGGAGATGTAGGATCACCTTTTCTTAGGCCTTGGGAGGGTCTAAAAAAATTGGAGGATCTCCCATTAACAATAACAGACAAAGAGATTGTCGTCACTAGCTACATGATAAGTTTGATGACTCATTTGCCAAAACCAAAAGCTTCAAGAATTTTTTTTAGGAAAAGCCAGTCCACTCTATTGTAAGCTTTAGAGAGGTCAATCTTCATAAGAAAGCCTTATTTCTTAGAAACTTCCAAGGAATGGATGTTTTTATGAAGAACAATAATGGAATCCAAAATTTTCCTCCCAGGAACAAAGCCATTCAGCAAGGGGGAAATAATCGAAGGGAGAATAGACAAAAACCTCAAAGTAAGCACTTTAGATATGATTTTATAAAGAGAATTTCAAAGACTAATAGGTTTGAAGGCATCAACAGTATCAGCTCGAGGCTTCTTAGGGATCAAAACTAGGAAGGTTGCGTTAAGTTCCCTAAGAAGGTTTTTAGTACAAAAAAACTCAACCGCTACATTCACCTCTTTTCCAACCATCAGCGCTAGAAGACTTTTCACCTTCGAAGGAAAAAATAGCCTTCCTTATTTCCTTATCCGAAGGGATAGCTTGAAGCCAAACATTGGTTTCTTCATCAATCAATGAAGGGATAGCCTCTTGAATTTTATCCTAATCCAAAGGAGAAAGCATAGTGTCTTTAGAAAGGAGAGATGCAAAATAGTTAAGCATTTCCTTTCTAATATCCTCCTCCTTAACCACCTTGTTCCCATTAGAAGAGAGGATTGTAATTTTATTCACAACCTTATGTTTCATAAAGATCATATGAAAAAATATGGGATTTTTGTTCCCTACCTTCAGCCATAAAGTTCTTGATCTTTGACGCCAAAAGGTTTCCTCCTTAGAAATAATATTATGATAATTAGCCAACAAGGTGTTTTTTGTATTTCTTAGCTCCTCGGAAAGGCCTTCCTCCTGAATTTGATGATGTACCTCTTTGATATCAAGTTGCACATAGTTTTTGGATAGGAAAATATCTTCGAAGACTTCTTTGTTCCAAATTTTAATCTTTCTTTTTATAGAATACAGTTTCTTAGTAACTTTGTACATAGCTCCACCTTCCATGATACAATTCCACTAGTCCTTAATGATATCTTTCAGATTGGGATGGGCTATCCACATTTTTTCAAACCTAAGAGGAGAGTTCCTTTTTCCACTCAAAGGATTAGTAGTAAAAGATATAGGGAAGTGATCAGGCCCTATTCTCATCATAGAGGAAAGGGAACAAGAGTACCTCAAGATCTAGTCCAGAGAGATGAGGGTTCTATCCAGCTTCATCTGGATAAGCTCTTCCCCAAATCTTCAAGTAAACAAAATACCCTCCAGCTCCACATCCAAAAGTGCCTCTTCATTGATATAGTCCATTAAATCTAATCTGTTATCAATCTATGAGGGAATTCCACCTTTTTTTTAGAATCTTTCAGAGGAGCGTTGAAATCTCCCATCACCATCCAGCTTAAGTCTTGAAATTTGTTATGCAGTTCTTTTAGACTATGCCAAAAAAAAATTATCCCTAAACTAGTATTAGGGGCATAGACCTTCATAAGATTCCAAGAGAAAATATCCATTGTATGGGTAACTTTCACCATAATGATGTTCTTGTAAACCTAAAAAATAGAACAGTCAATAGACTTTTTATTCCAAAAAATTGCCACTCCTCCCGAAGCTCCTTTTGAATCACTACCAATATAGCCTCCATTCTTGATAGGGTGAATTTTTTCAACTTTTTCCCTCAGCATTTTAGTTTCTTGAATAAGAAAAATATATGGATTACAGTCTCTAACAATATTGCGAAGAACATACTACTTGTGAGGATTGTTCAGTCCAATAATATTCCAAGAAATTATTTTCATTTGCGGTATGGTGAACAAATCTCCTGGATGGTAAGTTGACACCCATCCACAATATTTTGTCTGGCTTCCTATTCTCTTGCTTCTTTCAATGATTATCTACCTTTGAGATCTATAGGAGATCCAACATATGCCTTTTGTCGGTGTCTTGTTTGCACACCTCCGTAGGCTTGACTATCATTTTTCTTAGTTGATCCAAATTTAGCAGATGCTTGGTTCTTCGTAATACCTATTTTGGTTGAAATTTTGTTGTGTTTTTTCCTGCCTATTGTTGTCCGTTCTCCTTCTTGATCATTCTCTGTGGTGAAGGGATTAACCAAGTTCTCTTCCTTCCAACTACTCAGAGATAGAAGGTCATCATTTCCACAATCCTCAATAGTATCACTATTCGAGGAACTTTCTAGCATAGTATCCCCTTGAGGGTTCAAATTCTTTAAGGATTCCTCAGCTCTTATCATTTCTTTGAATGAATCTTCCACCCTAGAAACTAGAGTAGTGTTGTCCAGTTCTTGGGATCCCACACTCTCCACACTCCTAATAGCTGGGGATAGTTCTCCATCCATTTGGAATTCATGATTTTTCTTAGTTATGATCGTAGGCACCCTCGTTTCTCCTTTTAACCTCCCAACATCTTTACTAATAACCAGAGGATTGTCCATTTCTTTAGGAGAATCATTACCGAGAAGAGTCCCCTCTAACTCTTTTTCCTTTCCTTCCTCACCTATGTTTTCCATGGTTCTCAAGTCAGGCTTACTATTTTGGTTTTTTTCCTTCCATTCTTTCTTTGTCTCTTTCTTTTCTTCCTAAATCCCCTTTATAATTTTTTGTTGTTTATGAGGACACTACTTTGCCCAATGACCAATTTTTTTGCAAATAAAACAAGCGAAGGGAACTGATTCATATTCAACGTATTGAATATATTTTCCAAGCTAAGATAATGGATATAACTTCAAGGAGATCCACAGATTGATGGATATTCACACATATCCTTGCATAGACCAACCTTGATCTCGTTGTTGTCATTGGATCAATGGACATGACTTCTCCAAAAACACTCGCCAGTCCTATAAAAACATCCTCATGCCAATATTCCAATGGAAGACTAGGGAAATGCACCTGTTGGAGCTCAAAAATCTAGGGTCTATTTTTGAGTCCATGTTTTCAAAAATTCTCTAAGTATGAATCAGTGTCCTGAAAATCATTGTAAAAGATGCTGAGTTTGAGTGCATGGATAAAAGGGCCTATTTTTTTTCATGATGAGTCACTTGGATAGGGTGAAGGTCCTAGTTTTCAGTTCTGACAAATTGCAGAAGTAGCCATTTGAAGGTGTTACTCAAAATCTGCATAAAGTGTGTTTCTAGAATTTCACTAAATAGCTTACTTTGAAGGTCTGCATCTTTTTCCCAGTGATTAGTCATAGCATGGGGGTTGTTGCATCATGTTTTAGGCATGAGAGAGAGTATTTATACCCATTTTTAGCCCCCCATGTGCCCGTTTGACCTGTTTACCAGAGCCATTTCATTTCCAAATTGTTAGAAATCTCTGAGTGTGTAGTCCAGATTTATGAATGGCCTACTTTGAGGTTTTGTAGTTTGCACCTGCCTAGAGGTCAACTATAATATAAATTTTTTATGCATTGTAGACCTAGGTGTGACCCTCTCCAAAGATTTTTAGATCTCTACCAATCTGTCTGGTCACTTTCCTAAGTGAATGTCGAACCCAGTTTTTGTATAATTCACTGTTTTAATCCTAGATCTTTCTGATAGGTTGACTTTGGTGTTTATTTGTTTTTCACCACTTGATCTTCTAAGCGAGAAAATGATGGATTCATTACCATTATGTGGGAGTGAATCGGTCTCCAAGTTGCCGGTTCATGAAGGTTTTAATTGGAAATTTTTATGAGTCATTTCTAGAGGCTAATTAATGTTATTTGGCAGTTTCGCAAAGATGTAAAAGATGCATGGTGTAACTAAATTCTTCAGTGTGCCAAGGCTTGTTCTTGCTGAGTGTTTGCATCCTAGATGAATAAGGCTTAATATGGTGTGAAGGATCTTGTTTTTAAAGCTAAGCTCCCAAGATTGTTGTTCTTTTTGGGTAAAATTTTGCATCAGTACCATGTTTTACCAGATTGAGATGCCAATTAAAAATACTGCGCGCACTTGTGTAATCAGAGGTTTAAATACGCTTTGTTTTTTTAAATGTTCTTTGAAGGCACCTTTCTCTTTGTGTTGGCATATGTTGATACTGGTATATGCATTTTCTTGAATGGGGTTGTGTGTGCACATGGTGAAGGTGTGTACACCAATATAATAATAAAACAAAAGTAAGAGTGATGTGCATACAAGACACAAAAGGGGATGCACTATATCTACAGAGAATGGCTGGCATTTAAAGTGAAGGTGTGTATACTCCAGCCAATGCCTGTAATCAACAAACATGGTCAAAGGAGGGTGCATGGGAGTGCACAGAGTACATGAGAGTGCATGACTGCTTGTGTGGAGTCCCAAGGAGGCTGCTAACCAGCAACTAGATACCAAATAAAGGCTGCAAGTTTTTTGTAATGGTGCAACATACACCATTTTATATGGTTTACTTCATAAGAGCTGGGTGCACTATTCAAAGGCTTGCACACACCATTGCCAAGGGCGTACGTGCCAACTATGGAGGTTTCCAAATACCTTGCTTCATTCACACACCATGAAGAGAAAGGTGTTGCATGCACCAACCAGCATAAGGATCCTAAGGAAGTAGCACACGTTTTCATAAGAGTTGGGCGCACTAATGAGGTATTATGCACCAGTTAGTATGGTTTTTGGTGCACCATCTCTTGGTGTGTGTATACTTTTGGTACTAAAAGTTTGTAGGTTGAGGAGGTTGCGTAGACTCTTGGAAGTGATAAATACAAGGTGGCTTAATGCCACCATTCCTCCCATACGCATTCAACTCTCAAACAAAAAAAACAAAAAAAGAAACATGGAGGGGTGTGCATTAGTGAGGCATTGTGCACATTCCCAAAGAGAAGGGAGATTTGGTGTGTGTGTACCAGACAAGTGCAGGATGCGTGGAGTTTGAAGGAGAGTGTGTGCCAGCACACCCATCAAACACCATTAATCTTAAACGAAGACCAAGTGATGTGTGTGCCAGACTCAGAGAAATATGTAGTCAAGCTAGTACATGCCATAAACATTTGAGAAGGAGGCTGCCTGCAACCAAGCATTGTGCATGCCAGGACAAATGCTTGCAAATAATGTTGCTGGTGCATAGGGGATGGAGCTGGAATGCGCAAGGTAGGGAGATAAGGTAAAAATGCAAGGGGTCTGCATGTGGGTTTATCCCACATGCATCCTGAATTAGTTTTTAAAGGTATTTAAATATGCTGCCACCTAGATTGAAAGTAAATTGTGAGGAAAAGAGGTAGTGGTTTGCCTCTTGGCTTGTGGGCCCGCCTGAATTTGCGCACCAGCTAGGCACATAAGGGTATTATTTTAATGAAAAATTTAAAATACCAAAGGGATTTAGTCCCACATTGGCTGGATGAGAGAAGCTTAGAATGTTTAAAAGACCTAGTGCTTGCATTACATTATGATGAAGGAGCTGGAGGCTATGCACATGTGAGCGCTCCAAAGGTGCCTTGGGAACTATGCCAGTGGACCGACAACAAGACAATTTTGTAGACAAGCGGTGAGTTGGAATAGTGTAGTGGACACGTGGTGCTTGGTCACATGTTCGCTAGATGAAATGGTGGTTAAGAAAAACATCAAGAGATCCAGCGAATAGCTTAGTCGCGTGATTGCCAGATCCCAACGGTTAAGTCCTTGACATCAAGCGATTCAAATATTACATGGTTGCTGGTTCATGTGATTCCTGGCAGTTAGATGCTAACATCAAGCGAACTGGAGAATTGCTTAGTCGCCAGATCTCATGATCCTGGCAATTAGTGATGGAGCATCCAGAGATCATGAGAACAAAGGCCAGCCGCGTGATTTTTGGATGTAACCTGTGGTCAAATGTGCATTCAGAGATTCAAAGATTAGTGTATTCGCGTGATCGCCAGGTAAACCCATGGTTAGAAGATGGATCTAGAGATTCAGAGATAGAGATATTCGTGTGATCTCCAGACAAAGGTGGTCAAGGCTTGGGTTAAGTCTTAGCACCAATCAGATCATGACAAGTGTCACAGGAGATGAGGTGGATCAATGATCCAATCAGTTGATGCCACATGGTATATGTGGGGCCCGCCCAGATTTAGAAGTTGTAGAAAAAATTAAAAAGGTGTGCATAGTCTAGACTATGGAGAAATTCAAAAATTTAAATGACTGAGTATTCCCATGGAAATAATGCCTAGAGTCTTTATTTTTACTTAAATATCGGCATATTATATGTTTTCAGAAATGGTAGGAAGTGAGGAATCCAATGGTGATGATTATTTTCAGATTCAACTTGGTGGGAAAGAGCAGTAATGGATTTTTCATTTTAGAATCAAATTAGTTGAGAAATTATTGCAAATGGAGGTAGTTGAAGAAGATCAAATGGAGATCAAAATAGGAGAAGTTAGAGATTTTTGTGCAAAGAATGGATAGCTATCAGTTGGCTATAACTGTCGTCATTCTCCTATATCTCAGTTTTTCTTCATTATTGTAGAGATGGTGGAATTAGCACTGCAGAGGCAGTATTCTGGCTTTGGAGTCTCTATTTTTTGTGGTTTTCATGGTTTCTTAATTGTATTGAACTAGAAATTTTCAATGAAAAATTGTAGAATCCCAATCCTGTATTAGTGATGTCTTTACATACATTGTCTTGAATTCTTGTGTAGTGATTTGTAAGGCACTTTGATATACTGGTTACAAGGTGACTATGAGTTTGTGTTCTTAGTTTCTTTCAAGGAGGGAGTAATTCTTTGGCACAAATTCTGAGAATTTAACATTTCTTCTGAATCTGATGTCTAGGTAGAGGAGTGAGAGAATGATTTGTAAGGCACTTCATTTTGTTTTTGTGTGTTTGGAGTTGTGGGAATTCTGGGGATTTATTTTTCTCTAAATCTATTGTCCAATTGATAAGGCATTGGTCATTGCTTTTCATTGCACCTTTCACCATCAAATTCAAAAATCAATGAACATTTACTTTCTGTTGAAGAGCATGTAATGTTTATAATTTGTATTTGTAGAATACAATGCAGTTTAGTGATTCTTTGAAGAATGAATCCTAGGTTAGCCTGCCTAAGTCTTGAACTCGAAGAGAAGAAGGATTTATCCTTGTCACCTATGCCATTTTCCTAGTCCTTAGAACACTTATGCAATAGGGATCTTGCATAAGACAGGTTGAGTGTTGACTCTCATTTCTTATGGTTCTAAGAACTATCCACTTTCTTTGTTTTCATAGTTGAGGTTATGTCAAAGAGAAGTTATCATAAATGTAGATTCATGTTTGATTTAGGTATGCCCACTTGAGTGTGTGGAGCTCGAAGTGTAGAAGGTTTGTAGACCTTGTCAAAGTTAGTCTTTTCTTGTCCTCTGATTTGCAAGAATAAGTAGATTTGTGTCAATCAGATAATTATCCCTTACCTAGTTCTCATTGTCTCTTTTTAGAATTGGAGTGTACAAGAAAAATCACTAACAACACCCAAATAGGGGCAGAGACAAAGAATTCATCATTGAGATTCAAGTTGGTTGACCACTTTTGTAGTGCCAAGGATGACTTGCCAAACATCTAGGGTCATCCACACATAACCTTAGAGAGATCTTCCTCATTAGAGAACTCAAATGAGAAGAATCCTTTCGACATGGCTGCAATATCCACTTGACCCTTGAGATTCCTTTTTTTTACTGAATAGGCTCTAACCACATCAATGTTTGGTCTAGGCTCAGTAAATTTACCTACCAGGGTCAGAACCATAGTAGAGACAGTGTGATCCACAAGAGGGTCAAGTAAAAAGATACCAAAAACTCCCTTCCCTGGTTCAGAAATATTGTTAATACACAGAAAGGAAGATTTTCTAGTGGGTTTAACTCCAAAAAGGGAAGACCAACCTCCTTTAGCTGAAGACGCTGAGGAAAACTTTCCAGCAAAGTTTGTCGAGGTAGACTTATCCACCAGAGGAGAAGTAGTTTTCTTAGTCCCACCACCTTGGGAAGGAGTAATGTTAGGGTCCTTGTCTTCTTCTGATTCCTTTATGGAGCCCTCACCTGACAATCCTCCCCCCAACTGTACAACACCTGCATCATTTCCTGCAGAGAATCGGCCATTAGCTCATTTCCCGCCCAAACTAGAATTCAAATTCAAATCTCCAGCTCCACCCGCTATGCTCGCCATTTTTTTACATGTTTATATTTGTCTATACAAGTGTTTATTTGGGTATATGATGTTTAAATCTAGATGTTTTAGATATGTGTTTATAATGAGATCAAGAAATACATGTATTTATCTAGATAATATACATACCCTTAAGGTCATCTAACAAAAAATTAATCTTCTCTAATTGATTAACATGTTTTGATTCACATGTTTGAATATCAATACATCAATTAGTCAAAAAATAAAACAAATGAAATACTTTATATCAAATAATACATCCTCTTAAGTCATCAAATCATAAATAATACAACCACTTAAGTCATCATTACCTAAATAATGTACATCCCATTAAGATCATTTAAGAAAAAAATAATCTTCTCTAATTGATTAACATGATTTGATTCACATGTTTAAATACCAATACATCAATTAGCAAAAAATAAAATAAATGAAATGCTTTATATCAAATAATACATCTACTTAAGACATGTACACCTAAATAGATCAATTGAATATGTCCCCTTAAGACATGCACACCTAAATAGATCAAATACATACTCTTAAGATATGCACACCTAAATAGATCAATTGAATACATCCCCTTAAGAAATGCACACATAAATAGATCAAATGAATACATCCCCTTAAGACATGCATACCTAAATAGATTGATTGAATGCATCCCAAAGAAGCACATAAAGATATCGCCAAAGTATAATCCATCATAAAGATATCACTGAAGTAAAATCCATCATGAAGATATAACCAAAGTATAATCCATCATAAAGATATCAATGAAGTATAATAATCCATCATAAAGATATCAAGTCCTAAAACATGAAAAATGTATGTAATATTATTTAGACCACCTCAAGTGGTTCAGACTGCTCTTGGAGAGCATGTAATATACTCTCATGATCCTCACTATCTAGTCTCCACTTACGACGTACATTTTTAGATTTAATTGGATGGAGATAATGAGAGGTAGTAACTACTAGGTGGCTATATTGATACACCTTATATTCTGGTTGATAATCAACAAAGTGAATCTCATGTTGAACCAATTTGATTTTCTTGAAATATGCTCCCTATAAAATAACTGAACCTACACAAATTCTAACAACATTCAAAATGTTTTAATTTTTTATCTAATGCAAGCCTTTGGAAAATAACATTTCATCACTCTCTTCATGTTTAATTAACTTCATCCTCTCTACAGTGCAATGCAATAAATAGTAACTAACTCCTACATTTCTAGGATCATCAATCACTGCAAAGACATCTCTTGCGCAACAAATGAATGCATGAAAAAAAAAACTTACTTCAATCTAGATCTAGATATATACATGTATTTTAATTTATTATACCAACCAATTTTGATCAATCCTAAAATATGGTCATAATCAAAAGAAATCAAAGGAATATAATCAAAGTTTTCATCTTCATCTTCAAGTGTATCAGTAAAAACAAGAGACGCCAAATTCCATGCACCTACATATCCATGTTCTCGATTGTTGCATTTTTCATACTTTTCAGGAATGCAGTGACTCATAACTGAATGCAAAGATTGTTTCTTCTCTATCCTATTGCTACCATGCAGGGTTCTTCTATCTAGACCTAAACATATAGAATATGCATTATGAATTTCACTTTTAAAATATGAATATCAAAGATGTAAAATTTAAACAAGAATATATCACATGTACAATTTAGACACGCATACATGTTATCTCCCAAAATACTCTATGGTACCACTTGACTTGTTCTTGATTATGTATCAGCCTCGTTCGGTGCAAAATGTGTCTTGCACCATTCAATAACATCAAGTGCATCTTTTATATGAATTCCATGATAATTCATCTAATACTTTTGTAGGGCATGTTTGATGCAAGTTCTTGCACCCTCGTGTTCACCTTTCCATGTCCGCTCTCAAAAAAACTCCTAACATGTGGTATATTTTCATTACGATGATATCTACATAATGCATAACATGACCTAGATCATTTGAATTGTGGCACACATCCATCTGACCAAACAAAATTTTTATCAATTTTTATGCCCCTTTCTTTCAAGTTTTCAAAAAAAATCTTGAAACAGTGTTCTACATAATGAAAGTCATGCTCTTTAGCATTACTAATATAAAAGTGATATTCTTTCTTAATGACACATGCTTCAAATGTACTCTCAACGTCATATAAATATAATTATGCATGTCGATAAAACACCTCTACCATAATAGTAATCTTCTCTGATATGTAGGGTTGAATCAATTTTTGAAAATTCTAAAAAAATGATCCAATAGCTATCTCCTCTTCAACATAATCTAACCTTTTAGAATCTTTCCCCAATTTTGTTTGGTTCTTTACATACTTGTAAATCTTGCAATTTACCTTCTTTGTCACATCAGTGTCTTCATTTTTCAAAGGGAAAAGAGTCGAATCACATGTTTCACAAATTCCTTTTATGCAATTTATTTGACCAGTTGCATCATCTCTTTTGTTACATAAAATGGATGATATGAAATCACTTCATCTACTATGAGGAGCATTTTGAAAACCATAAGTGTGTTCTACAGTCTTTTGAAAAATCTAATAGTGGAGATCAAATTCAATATGATAATGACAACAAGTTTCAAATACTTTGTCCACACATAATATGACTTCAATCTTTCAAACAATGTTTTCCCAATCCTTATATACGGATCATAAATGAAAAATGATACATACATTTCATGTTGTCTTATGTCCAATAAATGTTTAATATGACAATCATATTCATTAAATCTAATCCTATGTCTGATAACATCTCTACTATTCGATGAAGGATGAGTATTATCATTCCAAAATGATGTGATCAAATTCTTGATTCCATTCTCAATACTAGAAAAATGAGGAGATCTAAACATAATTGCCCAATTTCCTTCCAAAGTACTATCATCCGAAAGCATTCTCCTTTTAACATATCATGATATTATTTTCCTACTAAAACCAATATTAGATGAAACTGAAGAGATTTGCCTTTTGGGGGCATAGTGCTATCTACAATGGATGACAACATCACTCTTCTTGCAATGGTATTATCTTTAGTTCGAGATGGCTTCCCTACATAGCTAAAACCTTTTGTATACTAGGGAAAGTATCTTCATAGAATTAAGGTTGAACATCAATAAATGAAATAATAACTAAATAAACCACAATAGAGCAACTATTTAGCAAATTAATGATCAATTGAGCATCCTATGGCTCTCTAACTAAGAATGTTAATGCAAAGCTCTTAGCAAGCTTCCATTAATGATAGTCCTAGAATGAGAATGATAAGATAAACAAGTTAAAGCTAACAATTATATCAAAGTAAATGTTAATTAAGCTTTCAAATGCTTTTCTAAACTCAAATTGCAAGAGGTTCAATGCAATTCTCAGATGTGTGGTTGATAATTATGAAGGAATTTGGTCTTCCTTTTATAGATTTTCCAATGGTAGGAGGTGTAGTTGTGTTTGACCATGATTAAACCTTGGTTGAGTCCTTGGTTCCACCCTTTGAAGATAATGCAAAGTTTGTGTCCTCAAAGCTTGGGACAAGTAGACAAGGGACAAGATTCTCTTTCACTTTGAGTGATTGAGATTGAATTTGGCTTGATCCATGTGAATGCCTTTCCTTAAATCTCATTGGTTGATTGAATTTCCTCTCCTTTTGGGTTGTTGAGAGTAATTGAGATTTATTAATTGATTTAATTGATTTATTTTAACCATGTACCCCTTGAATGGGTTGAATTTAATTTAATCCAAGAAAATACAATTAATTGATTTAATTGTATTTTGATTTGATTGCACTTGATTAAAACACTCTCAATTTTAATTTATCTTGAATTAAGACTTGATTTTAATTTTGATTAGCCAATTATGCATTGTGATTCAATTGCTTCAATTTTGTCCTTGATTTACTTTGATTTGACTTGATTTGATTTGATTTGATCTTTGTCCATTTTTAGGTGATTACAAATGCCCCTCTTTGAGTTGATGTGCGAAGCATGTCAATTCAAAGAATACTCTATTCTTGCTTGATGATAGGTCCTGATTCAATGATGGTCGATCTTTGATGTTCGTTTGATATCTTTTGATGGTCGATCCTTGATTTCTGATACGAGATTTATACAGATATGATCGATATGAAACTCTCAATTAATGTGGTTCTGATGATCATTCTGATATGATGGTCCTTCTAATGATTAATCCCTAATATGATACCTGATTTGATGATTGATTTCGATGTGATGCCCCATTCGTTTGATTATGAAAAATTTCTTGATAAAAGCTTTCGCTTTGATTTGATGATCGGTTTCTTGATTTTTGATGATGTTACTGCTAATATTGATCTGATTATCCAATGGTATGCCCCCTCAGAAATAAAACATATTGATGCTTGATTTGGAAAATTTGATTGATTGATTGATTGATCCAATATTTTTTCATTTTTGAAAAACACTGATGATATGCTATGATTCACAATTTGCCCCGATTTGAACTGATAGGTTAATTTAGGTCAAATTCAAAATTTCACCTCTAAATTAGGTCAAAATTAGCTTAAATAGGTTGAAAAACCTTGATTTACTATTCATTTTCACTTTTGACTTCTAAGATTTTGCTCTGGTTCTGCTTTGATTTTTGAGATGGTTGTTCCTATTAGAGAGCATCGGTTCAAGAGATGTTGACAGTATCAGAGACCACCTGACTACGGACCTCCAATGAGTCATTTCTAACTTCCTGATTGCATTTATTGCTCATTTATCACATTTATTGCATTTTTTGCATGTCGTCGTTGTTTTAATTTTGCAAATTCATGCATAGGATATTTTTAATGTCACGTCAGCCTGTAAAGTGTCGCATTTGTGCTTTTTACTCATGCCTCCACGTAGTAAATTGTCACTTAGAAATTTTTCACTCTCACCTGAGAAAAATAAGATCTCGTGTAGCCTTAGGGTTTTAATGCCAATTTGCATATATTTTTCTGCGTGTGAAATCGTAGAATTTCGTTGTCACCTAGGCTTTATTCAATGTCACCTAGCATTATAAAGTGTTGCGTGAAACATGAATTATCGCCTATGATAGATAAAGTGTCACTTGACATCTTTTCTATATCGCAGGAGATGAAATGTCGCGTGGTATGTGTAAAATCACACTTGAAAGTTTTTTGAAAATTTTTCAATTGTACTTGATCTTTCCTAATGAAAAATTTGATAAGTCCAAATGATCAATTCCAATGATAAGATTAGGTATGTTGCGTTTAAACAAAACAATTGATTAGGATATTAGGATAATGGTACTAACAAATGTGATTTGTCAATCTAGTAGGATAAATCAATCAGTGTAAAAAATGATACGATTGATTTGATACTTCATTCTTAGGATATAGAGACACGAACAAATGGAACTGGGTGTGATTGCTTGATATTTTTGATAAGATTGATTGACTTTAGATGATTCGTTGATATGGTATGCCGATATGATTCTTTTGTTTTTCCAAATAGGTGCACTTCCCTATTCTTTACATACGGTCTATTCCATCATGGGTTATTGATCTTGGTCAGGCTTTGACTCCGGCAGAGTATCATGTTGTTGAGTTGTTTGGCCTCAGTTTTCTTCTCGACATGTCGCAGTTCCAGCTGAACCGTGGTCTTCTGACTGCTATGGCGGAGAGATGGCACTCCAACCACAATACTCTCCACCTTCCTTTTGGAGAGATGACTATCACTCCAGAGGATGTGTATAGACTTTTATGCATTCCTTGTTGAGGAAAGCTAGTATATTATGATTCCATTTATGATAGCACAGTCTGTAGATGAGTGTTTGGAGACAACACTATAGATGATGATGCTATTACTTGGCCACGGTTTGCTTCTTTCCCAACATTCCATCAGTTCTTGGTGCTCTTATCGGTGGATTCCTGCTTCCCGACCGGCGAGGTTGTGGTTTCTCAGTTGGATGGGGTAGGATCCTCGAGGATTTACTTTCTTAGCCTCGACGATTCGATTGGGGATCCTATGTTCTTGCACAGCTATATCATGATTTGCATGAGGTTGTCTACAGAGAGAGCACTTCTTTGTCTGCAGGTGCAGTGATTCTACAGTTGTGGGTATGGGATCATCTTCCCATTACTAGGCCTATTTTTGATAGGATTCGGCCGTGTGGTTTTCCTTATGCTTTTCTGTATAGCGGCATGGTTGTCTAGCATCATCTAGGAAATCTTGAGTATTGGCGCTAATAGATTAATGATCTTGATTAGGTTTAGTGGTGGCCATACATAGGATGTGAGTGATGGAGGGAGGATGATGATGAGCTCCCCTATATGTTTTCTCCTCGATGGATGATTGGCAAGGCTACTACTGTTATTGAGCATTTCTACTTTGGTCGAGTGTCTCACCAGTATGGTAGAGTATAGGATGTCCCACAGGGTGCAGCGTTATATGCTCGTGTACAGGCAGAGCAATCTATGTGGGGTCCTTTCATTGATTATCAATTTTCATGTGATCAGATTGCTGGTTTGGCATACTGTAGATGGGAGATGCTTGCAGGTGTTGCAGATGCTAGTATGTCTCATGAGTATCGAGATTGGTGGGCTCGAAACAAGTTTCCTTGATTTACTGATCCAGAAGAGCGTATCCCAAACTGGGATGAGAGAGATGATGGTGGTGGTGGCGGTGATGGTGACAATGGTGGTGGTAGGAGACATCAAAGATGGCAAGGATAGAGAGTGCCTCAGGTTATTGGTAGAGTAGGAGATGGACCATGAGTGAGAGGTGGACATGTCCAGGATAGGGCTAGAGCTAGAGGACAGGATGATGTAGCTGAGGTACGCCCTAGAGCAGTAGCAGATAGAGAGCATAGAGCTCATTGACAATAGAGACAACAGAGATAGGTACATATAGATGTTGCTCAACATATTTCTAGTGGATAGGATCCCTTAGTTCAGTTACAGAGGGTTGCTTTAGCATAACAAGATGAGATTCCAGCATAGCAGGTGCCTCCATAGGTTCAACAGGTACCTCCACAAGTGCAACAGTCACAGGATATGGGGCAAAGTTCATAGGTTGCTCCTAGCATTGATATCCTATCAGGAGATGTTCAGTCGATGAGGACAGATATATCTACTGTTGTTGGTAGACTAGATCAGGATGCTCTTTTGATGCAGTAGTTTATGACTCATGTGATTCAGAGACCTAGCGTAGTGAGCACTTCTTAGGCTTCTCCCTCACAGGATAGACAGGATGACAGGGGTCCAGATGGATCAGGTGCTGGGGATGGATTGGTTGCTGCTATGGGTTCTTGATGCTTTGATGACAGAGTTACTCATTGTTGTCCTTGTATCATGTTTCATGATGTTTTATTGGTTGAAACACTTGATGTATCACTTTCATGACATTTTTATCTTGATATACTGATGTACTGGATCATTTGATGAACACTTATATGATGACATAGTTCTTGATTTTCTTGATGTATTTTGTTATGAGATTATCTTTATATGCAGCTATATGGTGTTTATGATGCATTTACTTGTGATTATGCTATGGATGCAATGTATCTTATTTTATGATATAGATAGCTGAATGCTGTGTGTGTGAAAATTGTACCTGATCTATAGACACAACACTTTAGTAAAACATTAGAGGTTAGTTGAAATCGAAATTGTGCAATGAATTGAAAGCTAAACTAACCAAGTGATTTACTGCCTTCTAATAGGTGCGAGTATGATGTTCTCATATTGTTATCGAGATCAGTGACCTTGACGACACCTAAATGAAGGATTTGAATGCAAAAGATGGATATGGAATATGAATGCAATTAATCTATATTTTTTTAAATTTTAGATGCAATGATATGAAAAAAACTTGATATGAATCTATGATATGTAAAAACTAATATGCTATGATATGCTAAATGATCTAACAATAATATGCAATATGAAACTAAAATGAATGTAAAAACAAGATTGATCTCACAACAATGTTGATTCGCAAGAAGCTTTGATTCTTCCAATTTCAATTCTCCAGTGTGATTATGCAATTTTTGTGGATTTGAGAAATGAATTATGAAGAGCTGAGCCTTATTTTTATAGAAATCCAAGGCTTTGGAGGTGCATGGAAAAAGTCATAAATCACTCAAATAAACTCAACTTGATTTTTGAGTTATTTTTAAATAAAGATAATTTAATTCACAAAAACATGCAAAAACAACTTTTTAACTCAAATTAGAAGTTTAGATCAATTTTAAAACTCAAAAATGATGTTGAGTTCCAAAAAGTCAATAACTTGCATTGATTTTCTGATTTGGAGTTTAACTGCTCTTTGATTGTGCACATGGATAATTATGAATTAATAAATAAATAAAGTGATTTATTCTCAACTTAACTGATTTTTCAAAATAAATAATTGATTTATGGGTTAATCAATTATTTGATCAAACTTTTATTAAAAATTATATTATTAAATAATGACAACTTGCTTTAATTAATTAAATAAAAATTTAATCAATTATTCATAGGATATTGGATTTATTGTCAAAATTAAATAATACAATTAATAATAGATAGAATTAAATTTAATTACACAATTAAGTGGCAAGATATTAAATCTAATTAATTAAATATGAAAATATTCAATTAATCAAACTTAGGATAAATGTGATTTATCGCCAAATAATCATTAAATTAAAGATAATTAAGATAATTAAGAATATTCCCCGATGCAGAATTTAAGATAATCAATTATGATTCGATGATGTTTACATGTGCCTTAGATTAGGACTTTGATGTTGATTTCATTCGAATTTTGATATAGGAGATTAATGAACTTATAGCCCATTTTTGGGGTATTACATTTTGCCCCTCTTTGAATTACTGTGCAAAGCGCAGTGGTTCAAAGATAGTCTGTGTATGATAAAGATATGAAATTGATTTGAAATTGATAATTGATATGAGACAGAAGCTGATTGAAAGATTTGAAGATATTAGGTCCTGAATGACCAAAGATAATGTTCACTATAGTAGTGATGAACCGATGATTGCAAAAGAGTCAAAATGCCTAATTCCGAACCTTAGGATTGCAAAGAAGTGAGTGACCGATTCTAGACTCGATTGTCTTAGCAGAACCATGACGTAGGTATCACATCTAACCCCTTTAGTTACTAAAGAACCAAGAAAATAACACTGATGAACCGATGGTTGCAAAAAGCCGATACAGATTACAAGATTAGGAGGATACTAGATTGATATGGATCGATGAATCTGATATGCCCCAAGTGATGATAGATTTGCCCCGAGCGATGAGGACTTTTGATGATTCAGCAACTAGACATGGTTGTTGTCTTGATTACTGAGGAAAGATTGATAGAATTTAGATTATAGACTTTGAATGATGTGTAGTACCATGCCCCCTTCGGGATTAAAATTGAAATCTGACAAGAAAAGTCAGTGTTGATAGTTCAGAAGCATGTTAATTAATTTGAGAAGTGGTTAAACACGTCCAGGAACACATTCTGCATCGTTTGGAGGTCCAAAAGACCAAGTTTGACTAGGTTTGACCATGAGTTGACCATGGTTGACCAAGTTGAAATTTTGATAGTTTGATGGAAGATAATCAATTAAGTTAAATTTTGGATTTCTGTGATGATTGAAGGTTGATTATGCAAGTAGTTGACAATATGAATGATCTCAAATTTTGATTTTGATCCCGAAAAAAAGGATTCTACTTGCTATTTCATTGGAGGAACCTTTGTGTGAGATTCAACTCTTGTTAGATTTGAAGAGACAAGTGGAGAATTTTTTAAGCATTGAAGTTCATTTAGCCATTGTGAGATCATGCAAACATGCAAAAATGCAAAGAAACATGCAAAATGAAATGCAACCTAAGACCTAAGACCTAGTCACTGGTCATGTGTCGATTTGTTATCATCTTTGAACTTTTAGGTAACCGGATAAATCAATACAATGTCCACTAGCCATGAAACCATAGACATATGAATATTGATTTGTAACGCTCAAGAACCAATACAACACCCACTGGTCAAACAACCATGGACATATGAATATTAGTTTTATTTTTGGAATGTCAGATTAGATACAAGCACCAAGGCACAAGCACCAAGATGACCTGAGTATCATGTCCATTTTGATATAGCAATTTGCATTTAACATACACATCAAACAGTCAAGAGATCATTCTAAATCCAGTGTGAATTACCCGTAGTGACCCTTTATCATTCACATCCTTAGGTAAGATCGCATTTCATAGTAGGAGAAAGAACTCACTCAAAAAGATAATAGTTAGATCAAACTTCTTTAAATTTTCTAGGTATCAATGGTCGAGGTACACATGGCCATCCAATTTGAGATAGAGGCTCTTATAGTCGGACACCATTTCAATCCAAAATTTTCAAAGTTATTAGATTGTCACATACAAGCAGAAGACAAAGAAAAGATTATGCCCCTAGTCATCACTCTCTAAATCCTATAAAGGACATCATCGAAGAGCTCGAAGGGACACAATATGCAAAAAATCTCAATGCAAATTAGTAAGCATACAAGGAGATAAAAGCATGTAAAAAGAACAAATTGTTTTCAGTTTGTGTTTGATTGTTGTTGTAGATGCAAAATCCTTTCTGGAGATGAGACAGACTTGACTGACTCAAATGAAGCTTCAAAGGACTCTGACTGGATATGATACGTCTAAGATATACTGGAGGCCATAGGATATAACATTGATTGCCCCCAAGTGTTAAGCATTGATAGGATACAGACGCTTGAGCTGAGTGGTGTACAGACCGACTTATTGAAAATTAGAAATGCAAAAACAAACCGAGAGATATGTTCAAACTAAAGCAAAACTGAAAGCTGGGAAAGACCAAGATTGTGCTGATAGATGAAGCATTTTGAAACAAGTGGCACCCATTTTCCAAGTTTTCACCATCTTGACAGATATTCTATTTTTGCTACCAAAGTGCCTGTTTCCAGATTTTCACCAAGGCACTTTTTTTTTTCTCATTTTTTTACTTTTTTTTTTTTCAATTTTTTCAATTTTTTGTACTTATGATATTTTTTTTATTTTTTTGTGAATCATCAAGGCGCCTATTGCTAGGTTTTCACCAAAATGTTCATTTTTTCAGGACTTTTTCTGATTTTTATAAATAAAAAAATTCAGGACATTTTACCATAGACTGAATGCCTTAGGCATAGAATTTCTTCAAATGGAGAACATTGATTGGTTCTCAAAGCTGTTCTCCTTCAGTCATTGAGAGTTGATAGGCACCAGAGCCAAAAGTAGCAATGATTACAAATGGACCCAGCCAATTGGGTTCAAACTTCCCCTTGCATTTTCGATGTGACTAATTTTTAGGATTCTCTCTCAAGACTAGATCACCAACCTGAAATTCTCTGTGTCCGACTTTCTTATTGTAGCCTCTAGACATTCTCTTCTGATATACTCTAAAATGATCATACGTTGCTTCTCTGCGCTCATCTAGTAGTTCAAGTTCTTGTAACCTAGACACTTTGTAGTCATCATCAGTTACTAGACCATGCATTTTGATTCTTAGTGATGGGATTTCAACCTCAATAGGCAGTACCACTTCAGACCTATAAACTAAAGCAAAAGGAGTAGCTCTAGTAGGCATTCTGATACTAGTTCTGATACTTGTTCTAATATTGGTTCTAATACTTGTTCTGATACTAGTTCTGATACTGGTTCTGATATTTGTTCTGATACTGGTTTTGATACTGGGTATACCTGATAGCATCTTTTTCCATTGCAAACTCCCAAGAAAGATCATATCGTGCAGTCCCAATGTCTAGCAAGGTGGAGAACAAGAAGGATTGGCAAGTTGGTGGAAGAGATGGAAGACAAGAGAATGAAGGAGAATGAAGGGAAGAAATCCCCAAGGGAAAACCCCTCAAGAATACACAAGCTAGGGAAAAATTATCATGTAAAGCGCATTGGGACAAGTAATGAAAGGTTAGCATATGATAAGTCACAAAAGCGTAATGTCAAAGAAGGAAAGGATGTAGTCCAAAGGAGTAGACATGTCAAGAGGCTTCATAGCATCACATTTTACTATTTTTTTAATCTTTTAAATCAAGACCAAAGGGGAAAAGGATAGCGATAGGCGAAAATAAATGGAGGAAGATGGATATGAAGGCTAAACATGGAAGGAATGAAAGCAAGATCATCATCAGATAACTCACAAAATAGCCAAATGTTCGTGTATAGGTCAATCTTGTCAAGATTAAAGAGAGAAGATGGAATGGATGAAATATGTAGAAGAACTATGCATGATGCCTGATTGCCAAGTTTTCATCACGGTACTTATCCAAGGCGCCACAAGGGAGTGGTTTTCACCATAGGATGAATTTATTTCTCTTTACTTTTGCTACCAAGGTGCCTGTTTCCAGGTTTTCACCAAGGCACATTTTCAAATTTTTATTTTTTTTATTTTTTTATTTTTTTATTTTTGGAAGAAGGCAAGCTTTTTAGATAGTGCTCCTTGAAAGGATAAACTATGATATGCCAAGGAATCAAAATGATAGGGAAAGGGAGATGAAAGAGAAAAATAGAGGATAAGGTTTTATGTAAAGCAAGTGAGGTTGGAAGATATGAGGAATATGCAAATGAGGAAAAAGGATATAAGGTAGAAGGATAATGAATGGAAGGATTGTGAAAGGGTAGATGGAAAGGAAGGCAAGATCAACATCAACACACACCTTGAAGGGTGGTGAGAGGATGGAGGAAATGTGAATAAAGGAATACGTGAAGGAATATGATGAATGGATATTAGATATTGTGGTTTAGGCACATGGAATGGAAGATTGTTTTTGGAAGAAGATGAAGTGGAAGTCTTTGGAAGCTTGAATGTCAACTTCACTTTTTGCTCAACACCAGACTCTTTCAAGAGAGACTTTGGAATCCATATAGCTATAGGCTTTTTATTTCATTTTGATGATCTAGAGAGAATATCTTTAATGATGGATTTTGGAACCCATACTTGTCTTGTAGTTTTTTTCTTAGATATCATTTTTGACTTTATGTTTCCATGTCTATTAGACGAGACATGGTGATCTTTTTTTTTTTATGGATTCTTGTATTGCTTCTTTTTCTTGTATTGAACATTCAAGTTACTTCCAAAGGACTTGGGACTTGTGGAAGAGGGAGGATATGACTGGTTTAGATAGGTGGATAGATGAAAAGGATTCAAGGGTATGCATCTATGTTGATCTTGAGGAAAGATGAGAGATGGAGGGATGTAAGGACCCAAGATGGATGGAAAATTAGGAGAGTTAGGAGGGGAAAGTGAAGGGACATAGGGACCCAAGATGGAAGGAAGACATGAAGCCCTTTGTAGTGGTGGAAGAGGTCCTAGGATGGAAGTGGAAGATGCAAAAGGATAATTAACAAGTTCATCAACATTTATATGACAACCAAGGACATCAACATCTTTAGAGTGAGCATTAGGATTTTCAATAGAATCGTGGACATCTTGAATATGAGCACCTTCTTTGATAGGATTGTTCAAAGCTTGCAAAGACTTAGGAAGAGTAGAAAGTGGAAACAAACATGGAATGGTAGAATAAGAAGATGGAAGACTTTGATCTTGACAAGGATCTTTGGATAGCATAAGCGCATAATTTTTCTCTTGATTTTCAATAGGCTTAACATTGGAAGTAACAACACCATTTTTACCAACCTTAATGGAAGTATTATCTTTGAAAAGCGCAAGTGTAGTAAGGTTATTTTGATTATCAATAAGCTCAATAGTGTAAGTAGTAGCTTGATCTTGCTTAGGAGAAGACTTAAGACATGGTGGAATGCATGAAAAAGGGTGTGCAGGATCAAAAGAACCCTGAGGCAGATAAGAGACATTGTGAAAAGGAGTGGACGACATGGAGGGTTCTTGATCTTGATCTTTCTTTATGTTCTTTTTTTTATCATTTCTGGAGTCCTCTTGACATGGAGCCACTTCTAAGGACAAGGAAGCATGTTGGGATTGTATGGAAGACTTTGGAAGAGATGGTGGAGGACTAGCTGAAGTAGGAATTATAGCATATGAAGACATGGGCTTTTTAGGTTTAGCATTATTGAAAGTATTTGCAGCCAGGTGAAGGTTAGCTTGAGTTTCTTTAAGAGGTAGCTCTGGAGGATAACTATAGGGAGCCATATGAAAAGTATCAGGGCTTGTGTCGGATGAAGGTTCTATGAAAGATTTGAAAGACTCGGAAGCTTTAGGAAATGTACAAGTATTGGAGGAAGTAGGGGATGGAAGGGAACCATCACAAGATAGGTTCAACATTAACATGATCTTTCTTGAGAGTGTAATCTTTATTTTCAGCATGAGAGTTCTTAGAGGAGAGATCCTTATAATATTGATGCTTCAAGCTAGCACGATGCATTTTATAGTCCTCAGCAGTAGTAGATGGATCATAATCAAGGTATTGTTCACAAAAATCATCAAAGTCTTTTTCAAAATCAGAATCATATGGATCACCATCACGATCTATCTAATGTGACATCCCATTTCCAGTAAGTAGGAACACATGACGAGGAGGACTCTTAGGAATAGAGGTGTCATATGTATCATTATATTGTCCATCATCATAGTCATCATAGTCTCCAAAGATGGATGTGTCACTCTCCGTGGAAGAGGTATCATAAAGATTATCACATTGCTCACATTCTATCTGGGGGCATGGTGACATGTACAAGTCTTTATCAAATGGAAAAGGGCACAGAGCTTCCATGGAGAACACTTTAGGTTCCTTTTCTTTCTTAAGATTGTTAAGTTCAACTTGCATAGCATGCATCTGCTTTATCATAGCTGTGATTAAAATTTCTTCCTCATGTGTACTGATTCTTTGAGACATGTGTATTGATTCTCAATAGCTACTGCTTTGTTCCTGACACAGTGATTTGTTCAACAGATTCTGGAATTAGGCTGAAAAAGTGAAGTATCTAGCAATTCTGACAATTTTCTGACAACTTTTCAAAAATTTTCCAAACAACACTCTGCAGACTCGTACGACAGTGGGTAGATAATGAAACGATAGTTGAAAATATCATACGATAGTTGCAAGTAGGATTTTGACTTTTGAATTTTCTGGCATAAAAACTCGTACGACACTGGGTAGTTCACCATACGACAGTTGGGAAGTACTGAAATGACATTTGACAAAAACTCGTATGACTTTCTGACCTTCTGAGATGACTTTTGACTCCAGAAAAGAATTTCACTTCAAATTTTGCAAATTTAGGGTTTTCAATTTCAGCTTGTTTGGAAATTGTACTGTCCAGATTTGAGGATTGTAACAAATTTGTTCATTTTCAATAACCAGATAGATAAACAAGCACGCAAAATAGCAAGCTAGTGATTTCAAGCATGTTTGAAAATAATGAACAAGGGCAAAAGCAACCTTGCACATGAACAATCAAGTGATTTTATTCATTCTAATCCTTCGAAGCGCTAATTGTGTATGTTCTAAAATGTTTTGCAATAACACACATATACCTTAGAAAATAAAAATTTGGCCTCGCTAGGGTTTTTAGTAATGGTTTGACTCTGCAACTTTTATGATCCAAAGGGGTGAACTCCAATCCTAGTGCACCAGGGTTTTGACACAGTCCGAGAACTTAATCTTCAGGAGCTGTTAGGGAGATCTGACAACCCAACAATGAACCACACCTATGAAGATTTCTTCCACAAGGATATTTATATAGTAGCTGTCACTACCACGGCAAAAATGGCTATTACCGCTTGAGGTTCCATCAACACAGTTTTCCCTGTGAAGGGAATGTCTACTACGGTTAACCCTCTCTAAAGATGACTCATAATATTGTACCACAAGGGGACTTGGCTCCACATCCAAAGTTTTTTACGCCTTTTCACTTTTAACCCAAACAAAGCAGATAGATAAATCTGACACGGTAAGACAAAGTTTTGCTTCACCAAGGTCTATGATGTCAACTCCACATGATCTATCAACCTCTCCGAGGAGAGAATGTATCGATCAATAAGAAAAGATGCACTAACCAATTTTGATTCACCAAAGCTCGTGATGTCAACCCCACGTGATCTATCAACCTCTCCTGGGAGAGAATGTATCGATCAATAAGAGAAGACGCACTAACCAAGTTGAATGTGAAATGCACTAAGTATCCTCCCTACCTACAAGGATTCTATCATCAAGAAGGATTTCGCTGGGAATCCAATCTCTCAAGAATCACGAATAGTGTTCATAGGGCCTAATTACTATGTGAGCACAGATGTATGTTTCCAAAAAGCAAATCTACCAAAAGTACCTAAAAAGAAGAAAGAGGAACACTTAACACTTAAAGTGAATATGAGATGAGTCCACAAGGAGGAACACTTAACACCTCACATAAGCTGAAAATGAGTCCCCAACTTAGAAAACAAGTGAGTTTCTAAAAGCATAAATGGGTTGCCAAGTGGAACACTTAACACTTATGTCCTGTTGACCTCTCCCCTTTAATGTGGCACTGACCTTACAACCATGAGGTGGAACGAGGGGTCAGCGGATTAGCGAGTCCAATAACCCAAGATAGCAATCAAGATCAATCACAAATATCTAAGACTACTTAATGAATCCTTAAGGGGTCACAACCTAGTATCAATTATGCAAGTGTGTAGAAATAGACAAAAGCATGAAAAGATGCACACAAGCCAGACACATAAGAGATTTATTTTAAGTCCAAATCAAAATTTTATTAGATGAAGGAGAATACCTAAGATCCTCGCAATGCGCTTAGTATATTTTACCTGATTTTTAGCAATTTTTGTTGAGCTTTTCGATGCAAGCAAGTGACGAACTCTCCAACAAGCAAACAAGATATGCAACATATATTCAATTTATGAAAACCATAGGGTTAGCTCTAAAAATCAATTATTATCAGCAATAATAACCAGCAATTAACCCAAATGACAACTCATATCATTCATTGAACCATGTAAAAAGAAATAAGTGCATACCCATCACAAAACTTTATTTTTTTTGCTGCATTTGACCTAGTCAACAAGATCTAATTTTTTTTTATGATTTTGGCCACAAAAATAGAAATTCAAAATAGATACCCTTGCTAAAAAACAAAGAGCTTTCCAAAAATGTAAAATTTTTAGAAAAATCACTTCATTTGTGCCGTAGAGACCCATTTTATCAAAATAGACTAGTTTTTGTAAATTGACTATTTGAGCTATTATATTATGTCCAAATTTAAAATACAAAGAATGGACCCCCTATAGAATTTAAAGAGCTTTCTGAAAATATAAAAATTTCTGAAAAATATGTTGATTTACGTTAGATATTGATTTTTTCTATAATTTCAAGAAAAAATTATTAAAAATTCAAAACATCTCAAAAAATTCTAAATTTTTTACTGTAGCTTCCCTGATATGTTTCCAACCTGCAAAAAAAATTCAAAGAAAAAATCTAAGTCATTTGGGAGATAAAATTAAATCTTTGAAACTTTAGGGTTTTAGCTCCCCAAAAAAATCAGAACTAGCATGTAAAGGTGGGTTGCCCCATGGTGGGCGCCAGAAATGTGTGTAAAAATTGTACCTGATCTGTAGACACAACAGTTCAATAAAATATTAGAAGTTAGTTGAAATCAAAATCGTGCAATGAATTGAAAGATAAACTAACCAGGTGATTTACTGCCTTCTAATAGGTGCGAGTATGATGTTCTCAGATTGTTATCAAGATCAGTGACTTTGATGACACCTAAATGAAGGATTTGAATGCAAAAGATGGATATGAAATATGAATGCAATTAAACTATTTTTTATTTTTTTTTAGATGCAATGATATGAAAAAAATTTGATATGAATCTATGATATGTAAAAACTAATATGCTATGATATGCTAAATGATCTAACAATAATATGCAATATGAAGCTAAAATGAATGTAAAAACAAGATTGATCTCACAACAATGTTGATTCGCAAGAAGCTTTGATTCTTCCAATTTCAATTCTCCAGCGTGATTATGCAATTCTTGTGGATTTGAGAGATGAATTATGAAGAGCTGAGCCTTGTTTTTATAGAAATCCAAGGCTTTGGAGGTGCATGGAAAAAGCCATAAGTCACTCAAATAAACTCAACTTGATTTTTGAGTTATTTTTAAATAAAGATTTAATTCACAAAAATATGCAAATCATGCAAAAATAGCTTTTTAACTCAAATTAGAAGTTTAGATCAATTTTAAAACTCAAAAATGATGTTGAGTTCCAAAAAGTCAATAACTTGCATTGATTTTCTGATTTGGAGTTTAACTGCTCTTTGATTGTGCACATGGATAATTATGAATTAATAAATAAATAAAGTGATTTATTCTCAACTTAACTGATTTTTTAATATAAATAATTGATTTATGGGTTAATCAATTATTTGATCAAACTTTTATTAAAAATTATGTTATTAAATAATGACAACTTGCTTTAATTAATTAAATAAAAATTTAATCAACTATTCATAGGATATTGGATTTATTGTCAAAATTAAATAATACAATTAATAATAGATAGAATTAAATTTAATTACATAATTAAGTGGCAAGATATTAAATCTAATTAATTAAATATGAAAATATTCAATTAATCAAACTTAGGATAAATGTGATTTATCGTCAAATAATCATTAAACTAAAGATAATTAAGATAATTAGGAATAATGCTAGGAATATTCCCCGATGCAGAATTTAAGATAATCAATTATGATTCGATGATGTTTAGATGTGCCTTAGATTAGGAATTTGATGTCGATTTCGTTCGAATTGTTGATATAGGAGATTAATGAACTTATAGCCCATTTTTGGGGTATTACAAATACATTGATGTATGGATTTATGACATGCTTTTCTCTATTTTTCAATGTATGGATGCAAATTATTTTATGAAATATGGATATGAATGCCCCTATGTTTTTGGTTTTCAAATGTATGTAGTTCTATCTTTAATTACATGTATGCAAATGATGTATGAGTAATGATCCTTTTTCTCTTTTTTCTGATATATGGATAATGAATAATGATTAATGCTATGCATGAATGCAAAAGATAATCTCACATGTTTTTGATTGAAATCAAGGATAAGACGTTTTGATTTGAACCCCCTTTTTCATTTCCCGCCTTGCAATTTTAAGCTATGAAAAGAAAAACAATATATACAATCCACTTAATCTAAGATGTATGCAGCTAACTGTCATTATTCAAAATTTGGAGCTTATAATCATCATTGAGCATTTTTGGAATCCTGTTTTAGTACAACCATCACTAATTCAACTATGATGATATGAATACTTTTTGCACCTCTTTATTTGCTTTCCCATCTCTCTTTGGTACGACTATCATTGATTGAAGCCAATCATGAGAGTGTGAATACCGATTTTGTCAGATTCTATGTTGCAAGTGGATTTTGGTATTATGATATTGAAGATCAAAATAGCCAAGGTATCCTTTTGCGTAAACAAGTAGAAATCTCAGTTTTATCCTATGTACAAGTCATCGATAATTCTTTGATGATCACGTCTTTAGACAAATAATACATGGTTTAAAACTTTGATTTTAAGACAGTCATTTAGAAATCAATAAAAATATCATCCTTTCATCATAGCTTGTCTAGTCTAAAACTTTCATCGATTTGCTAGAAAGACATGATTTCATCAATTGAGTTAACACTTAGAAAAAAATTTGCAATATTTTTCAAATCCATATGCCAAGTGTAGTTTCATCCATTTCATATTTTTAATCCTGATAAAGGTAAGGTCATGTGAGATCTTGGATCAAATTTTACGTTTTAGGCTCAAATTGGATTAGGATGTAGATTTGAATAAGTATTACTCTTTCAAGTGTGATGAATTGATTCTCTCATTGAATAAAGCTTGCTTTGATGAATCCTTTCTCCTCTTGAGTAGATTGCCCCCAATTTGAGATAGTTTCGATTGTGGGACTTAGGACAATTTGCAGATTAGGTGACCAAAATCTTGAGGTACTCGCAAATGCAATTGTGGGGTTTTATTATGCAATATATACAAATGCTGGCGAATGCAATATTTACAAGGTGACCTTCTAGGTATGCGAATGACTTGGACTTTCGATGGCACCTGTTTACCAAGTTTTCACCGATTGAATGGATCTATCTCTTTTTTCTATTTTTAAAGCTTTTCTCTTTTTTTGCTACCAAGGTGCCTATTTGCTAGGTTTTCACCAAGGCACTTTTCTTCTTTTTAAATTTTTTTATATTTTTCCTTTTTTCCAATTTTTTTTTCATATCATCGAGGTGCCTATTTGCTAGGTTTCACCAAGACAACTTCTTTTTGAGGATCATATATGAATGTTTTTGCTTTCTTCATGCTCAATTTTTCACTGTTTTTTATCTTTTCTACTTTTCAAATGTTTTGTGCTTTTTTTGCTTTTCAAATGTTTTTGGTATTTTCAAGATCTCTTTTGAACTATGTACAATAAATATGATGCTCTTCCATCTAATATTCTTTATACTCTTTCATCTACCTCATGTATAGAACCTCTTGAGATGTATGCTATTAATAGGCTCTTGCAATTCTTCACCATCACAATCTGCTAGTTTGTAGGTGCCAGTCCCAAAATTTTCAATAATGAGAAATGGTCCTAACCAGTTTGCTTCCCATTTTCCTTTCTTTTCTCATTCTGCTTGATTCTTGGGATTTTCTCGCAACACTAGGTCACCTATTTGGAATGTACTTGGCTTGATGTACTTATTGTAAGCCCTTGACATCCTATTTTGGTACACCTTCAAATGATCAAATGTGTGCTTCTATTTTTCATCCAAGAGTTCTAGTTCTTATAGCCTCGCAACCCTATAGTCTTCCTCATTTATTAAACCATGCATAGATATCCTCAAAGATGAAAGTTCTACCTCTAAAGGCAAAACTGCTTCTGTTCCAAAGACTAAAGAAAAACATGTAGCCCCTTTTGGCGTTCTTATGCTTGTTCTATAAGCCCACAAAGTCAGGTTTATTTTAATGTGCCAATCTCTACTTGAGTTGTCCACCGTTCTCTTCAAAATCTTCAAGATCTTATTTTTTGCTTCCGCTTGTCCATTACCTTGAGAGTAATAGATTGAAGAAGAATGATGAATCATGTGAAACTTTGTGAATAATTCCTTTCGGTCTTTGTTCTTGAAATGCTTTGTATTATCCGTTATGATGGCATGAGGTATGTCGTATCTACAAATAATATGATTGACGATAAACAAAGAAATCTTCTTTCCTGTTGCAGTTGATAGGGGTACAACTTCCACCCACTTAGTAAACTACTCAGTTGTTGTGATGATGAATTTATGACCATTCGAGGATGGTGGATAAATCATGCCTATTAAGTCTAGACCCCATTGATAGAATGACCAAGGTGTTGTCATCGGATGAAGCTCTTGTGTGGGTGCATGTATCAAGTTTCCATGGAATTGACACTTTCTACAAGTTTTGGCAAAGTTACAAGCGTCTTTCTCCATCGTAGGCCAAAAATATCCTATCCTAAGAAGTTTCTTAGCTAAGGTTAATCCGTTTGAGTGTGATCCACAAATTCCTTCATGGATTTCTCGTAAGGCTAAGTTTGATTCTTCTTCTTCTAAAGATCTAAGGAGCATTCCATCTAAACTTTTTTAATACAATGTTTTAGAAATTATGGTGTATCGAGCGGCTTGGCGAATGAAGCTTTTCTTTTGATTCCTGGTTTGTCTATAGGAAGGATTTGATCTTTTAAGTAAGTGTAAATTGGTCCATACCAAGGTGATTCATTTGTAGTTAGCAATAAAATGGTGTAAGGGTGGGTAGGGTCAAACGTGGGTTGATCCACTTCTTATACCAGGAATTCGTATTTGGCACTCTAATCAAGCATCTGCAAAAGTGAAGCCAAAGTTGCCATTGCATCTGTTGCTTTGTTCTTTTCCCTCAGCACTTGTTCAAATGTGATAAGTATTAAATACTTTTTAAGACTTTCCACCATGTTTTTGTAGGGTATCAATTTGTCATCTTTCATCTAATATTCTTCATTGACTTGATTTATGACTAATTGTGAATCTCCATAAACCTTTAGTTCTATTACTTTCCACTCTAATGCCAACTTGATTCCAATAACCAAGGCTTCATATTCTGCTATATTATTGGTGCATGGGAATAGAAATTTATAACACTTAGGGATAGTTGAGCCTTGAGGAGTGATTAGAAGTATGCATGCTCCTAATCCATGATGAGTGTAGGAACCATCAAAATAAAGTTGCCATGTTTTTGCCTCGACATTCACAATCTCTGAATCTGGGAATTCCACTCGTATGGGATGATCATCTTGAAGTGGTGCTTCTGCTAATTGGTCTGTAATGACTTGCCCTTTGATTGATTTTCTATCAACATATTCTATGTCGAATTCACTTAGCACCATCACCCACTTTGCTAGCCTTCCATTCAATGTTGTTTTACTAAGTAGATACTTCAATGGGTCAATTTTGGCAATGAGCCTTATCTTGTGGGCTACCATATAATGGCATAATTTTTGGGAAGCAAAAACCATAGCCAAGCATGCCCTTTCCATAAATGTGTAATTCAGCTCGTATTTGACTAAGGTTCTACTTATGTAGTAAATTGCCTTTTCTTTTCTTATTTCATCCTCTTGTGCTAAAAGTGCCCCCAATGAATTCTCTGTCACTGAAATGTATAGGATCAATGGCTTGCCTCTGATAGATGGCATCAAGATTGGTGGATTCATGAGATATTTCTTCAATAGATTAAAGGCTTCTTCACATTTTTCATCCCATTTGAAAATTGTATCTTTATGCAAAAGTTGGGTGAAATTATGACATTTTTCTGCTAATTGGGAGATAAATCTCCTAATGGATTGGATCCTTCCTTGTAAAGATCTCATATGACTAATGTTTTTAGGTTCTTCCATTTCCATAATAGCCTTCACTTTAGTGGGATCCACCTCTATCCCTTTTGCATATACAATATAGCCTAGTAGCTTGTCGGATTGGATTCCAAATGCACATTTCTTTGGGTTAAGTCTTACTTTGAATTCTTCTAGCCTTTCAAAAAAATTTGCCAAAATTGGTAGGTGCTCTTTTCTTGAGTGTGATTTAGCTAATATGTCATCCACATAATCCTCCATGAACTTATGCATCATATCATGGAATATTGTGGTCATTGCTCGTTGATAGGTCGCTCCAGCATTCTTCAACCCAAATGGCATGACATTCCAGCAAAAAGTACCCCATGCACATGTAAAGGTAATTTTATCTTGGTCTTCTGCTACTATCTTTATCTAATTATATCCGCTAAATCCATCCATGAGTGAGAACATGGAGTGTCCTGCTGTTAGATCCACAATGGCATCAATGCTTGGAAGTGAGAAATCATCCTTAGGACATGCCAAGTTTAAGTCTCTAAAATCCATGTAGATTATGATGGATTTGTTTGCTTTTGATACTGGCACTATATTTGAGATCTATTGTGCATAATCAATGGCCCTTATAAATCCCACCTTCAATAGTTTTTCTAACTCCACTTTGACAAGTAGTGCTATATGAGGATGCATCTTCCTTAGCTTTTTCTTAACAGGTTTGGCTCCTTCCTTGATATTTAGATGATGCATTATCAGATTTGGGTCTAAACCCGGCATATCATCATAAGACCATGCGAAGTTAACTTGTTTTTCCTTAAAGAACTTGATGAATTCTATTCTTTCTTCGCTAGATAGGGATGCTGCTAGGTGGATGATCGTTGGTTCTATTTCTGACCCAATATTTATCTTTTCTATTTGCTCAATTAAGATCGGAGATCTTTCTTCATAATGTTCTGGTAGAGCATCCAAACTCCCTTCCTTAGGTGCCTCAGTTGGGTTTTCACCTTTGGAAACATCCTTTATTTCTTTATTTTTTTCTTGATCTAATGTTGCCACAACGTGGTTTTCAACACTCGATTCTTTTCCTTTTCTATTTTTTTAATTTTTTTCATTTTTTTCTCGGATTGAAAGTTTGGATGCTCCCTTTGATCATTTCTTCTTGATATTCGATAATAGAAGAAGGTTCAACCGCATTGAGGTATTGGGACACCATGTTGTCATTTAAGAAAATTGGCAAGGTAGTTGGTTCAATGGTATTCCATTAAATTAAGTCCGGGCGGATGAGAGTTAATGGGTCAACACTTGGGTTTGTTTCAATTGGATTTAGGGTGTATATCTCATTATTGGAAGGCTCATACATTGTATCTTGAAAATCTCGAACATGGGCTTCTTCTAAATGCTCTAAAGAAGAAGGATCAAAGTCCTCCTCACTAGACTCCTCTAGGGTTTCTGTTGGATAAAAATCATGTGGACTAAACCTAACATTTGATTCTTCCATAGTAGGTCTCCATGAATGAACGTATGGTTCACCTACCCATTGATTTATCTCTATTGCTATACTTGGCACATCATTTAGGATCACTTGACTAGAACCAGATGCTTGATTTGAACTTGATTATGTTATTGGTCCTTTATCTTTGGTAGAAGCATAAGTATGGATAACATCAATACCTTTATCTTGACATGACTCATCTGATAGAGTTTCTCATTCCCATTCATTAGAATCCTCATCACTATGAGATTCTAATTGTAATATTTGATCATTTAGTTTGGGGTAATGTTTTTGAGTGTATCCTTCTTCAAGATACCCTAATCCTGCTTTTTCTTTGGAATCTCGCCATGTTGATTCTATGGGTTCAATGAGCCCTTCATTCTTCGTGCCCAAAGGTCCTTGACCTTTGTACCCCATCTTTTGCATGATTGAAAACCCTTTCCCATATTGATGTGTGGGAATGGTTATATTTTGGATATGTTTGACATGGGCACTTGATTCTTCATCTTTATATAACCAGTTTAGGATTTCATTGTCTTCTTCATCCATGGCGGATGATGTACTTGCCCTCACAAAGTTATCATTATATCTATGGGGCAAATTTGGAGGTTTTCCAAAGGACTTGGGTGATAAAGGTAGGTCCAGCATAGATAAGGAGTATTCGCCTGCTCCTTTTTGCTTGATCTTACATTGCTTATCAAAAAATTTCATCATTTGGTCCATCTTTTGATAATGGGCCTCTTTAGTGTACACTTGGATAGCTTTGGTAGGGTCTTCTTTTGGTTCTTCAATAATGTTATCCTCATTAACCTTCTCTTTTCCTGTAGTCGATGTAGTTAGGTTAATAAGTTTTGGTGTATCTTCAATAACAACTTCTTCTTCCATCTTTTCTTTTCCTTTCAACAAAGGGATGTCCTTAGAACTTTGACCTTGCTCCATTTGATTAGGTATAGACCCTTCAGCATTGTGTGGAACCAAGGAGTCATTGATAGGCTTGACATTATTACAATATTGAAATGGGTTTATATCCCCACTTACCATTATCTCTTGCCCTAGATATGGGAATTTTAGGCATTGGTGATAAGTTGAAGGAACGACTTGCATTTCGTGGATCCATGGCCTTCCTAACAAGATATTGTAAGTCAACTTTAAGTCCAACACTTGACATATGGTCTCTTTTTGCATGGGACCAACTCTAATGGGTAGCACTATGACTCCTTTTGAGGCTCTTTCTTCATCATCATAGGTTTTTATGGTTATCTTTTTCTTAGGGTCAATAGCCTCCTCTGAAAATCCTAGGGCTTTCACCGAGTTAAGGGTACAAATGTTTAGGCCGGCTCCTCCATCTATAAGGACTCTTTTTACCCTATGCTTATGGATCAACACTTCTATGTGTAAGGGCAGATTTTGAGGATGATTAAGGGACATGTCATCTTGCTCGGAAAACGATAGGCAATGGGGTGCAATTAGGTGCCCTACCATATTTTGGAATTTGTCTACCTCCAAATTTAGAGGCACATTTGTTTCCAATAAGGCTTTCTCCAAGATATCCTTATGAATTGGTGATCATTTGAGTAGCTCAAGAATAGAGATTTGAGCGGGAGTTCTTTATAATTGATCAACCAAGTTGTATTGCTTTGATGATGATGTTGAAGCTTGTTTTGATAACACAATCTTTGGAGCATTGGTAGGTAGGATAATTTTTTATGCTTGCCTCCTAGTGACAACATTTGATGATACTTCCCTTGACTTATCTTTCACTATAAAAACATTTATGGTTTGATCCTCTTCTCTTAGAGTATTTATCGTGTTATCATAAGTATGAGCAAAGTTCACTTTCTCATTGCCCTTTTTTTTATTTTGATTAGCATTAGATGACTCACCCTTCTCGTGATTCAAAAAGGGGTTCTTGAAGGCCGTGTGATCTCCATTATTTTGAGGCCCTTCAATTTGAATGGTTCCCTTGTCAATTAAATCTTGCACCAAGTGTTTTAACCTCATGCATTCATTTGTTGGGTGACCTCTATTTTGATGATATTCACAATGATGGGCATCATTCCACCAATAAGGCTTAACTTGAGGTTCATAATCTTTTATATCGGGTAATGTGATGACATTATTGGTAACCAAGGTCCTTAGTACATTCTCCAAAGGTTCACCTAAGTAGGTGAATTTCTTTTTATTATAATTGGAGTAGGAGGATTTTGATTTGTCTCCTTTAGCATTATTGTTGGAAGTGTTGGAATTGTTATTGGAATTATTGGAATTATATGGAGCTTTGTTTGATTGATTAACATTATTTGAAGAATTAGCTCCATATGGTAGGATAAAAGGGGTTGACTTCAAGTTGTGGGCCTCCACAACTCCATCATTCACAAGGTTTTTGTTGTTATTCTTTATCCATGATTTAGATTTATCATTGTTGTTTTTGGACCTTTGATTATTGAAATACTTAGGCACATAATTATTGTTATTGTTGTTATTATTGTTGTTGTTGTTGTTGGACTTGTTATCTTTAAATAATTTGATTTCACCTCTCTTGACCAAAACATCTTCAATCTTGATCCCATTTTCGATGACTTTTTCAAATGTTGGGGGACATTGAAGTTGTAATCTATAATTCATTTCCGTGGTTAAATTGTTGGTGAAGATTTCCATCTTCTCTTTCTCAGGGATACTTCATGGATACCTTGCAAAAATGGTCCTCCACCTTTGTAGGAATCCTAAGAAGGACTCTCCATCTTTCTATTTTGTATCACACAACTTGAGCATTGTGATTTCGTGCTCAATGTTATAAGAATAATGGGTTATGAACTTTGAGGCTAGCTCCTCAAAGGTCTTTATTCCTGGGGTTAGTATTGAGAACCACTCCATTACGGGACCTCCTAAGCTCCTAGGAAAGAGTCTCATTAGATATGTATCATTGTGCATGAACTCTATGCTTAAGGTGCAAAACTCTCTTAAATGATCCTGTGGGTCTGTTTTACCCATGTACTTATCGTATTTAGGAAAAATGGTATTGAAGGGAAAAGATACCATAGCTAAGCTTTTGTCGAAAGGCAAAGGACACAAAGCTTCAATGGAAAAGGCCTTAGGTTCGGCTACCTTCTTCATGGTATCAATTATTTCTTGGAAGGCCTTTATCTACCTCGTCATAACATTCATGGGGTCATCTTGCTGTTGATCTTTCTTGAGTTGGTCAATATCAAAATCATAAGGAAGCTTTACTCCCTTTTGGGCTAGATTTAGGAAAAAGTTTTCACTAGCCCTATCTATCAATTTCTCCATAACCTCTAGGAATTCTAGGTCTTGGACAACCCGCTCAACTTTCTCTTCAAGTGTTTCTTTAGAATTATGATTGACATTGTTGGTATTATGATTATGATATGCCGAATTTCTATCCATCTCTCCAAGTCTTTGTTCAAATAGGTTCGGGAAAATTTCTTCTTGATTAGGATCTTTGAAAAGACTTTGGTATTCAACTTCTTGTCCTTGGTTTGCAACAAGAGTGCTATCTCCTTGTAATGATACCCTATGTGTGTGGGACTGCGTGGAAACCGGCATCCAACAAGGGTTTGATTTGGAATGATCCTTGATTCGAGAATTGTTGATTTTAAATTGAAGAGATTTAAGAATATAAGATGAATTTTCAATGGATATATCTCTCACTTGTTTATGTATTTCAAACACAACAATCATGCATTCACTTGTCTCTTTTTACCCACTTAACACAAAATGTTTGATTTGAAGAACATTGTCATGGGTTTTGCACAAAAAGACACTTCAAGCACCTACCTAGCACAAGATTTGGTTCGTAAACATGGTCTTGCTATTTTATCAAGGATTTAATATAGATTCTGTTCAAATAGACTTTAAACTTTCATCCCCCAAGTATGTTAAGGAGCTTCCCACACGCACAAAAGTATGATTTGGCACAATCCGTGAGGACTACTAGAGGAAGTTCAAAAAATTTAAAATCCATTTGTCACACACCCCATTAAGGATGCATGCATTTCGTTTTAGAGTGGGTTGGATTCCCGCAGCAAAAGCAAGTGTATCCCACTTTGGGTTGTCCCTCTCACCAGCCTCGTTAAGGCAAACTTAGGAGGCGAGCCCACTAATTCTCTAGCATGTTCATTCAAAGTAAGGAAAATGGAATTAAGGTTAAGCTTTTGGAAATTTGGTTCACCAAAAGGTGAAGAGCATATCCCTAACTTTTCCTTTAGTTCCCAAACACAATTAGCAATGTTCAATTGATTTCACCCACTAACTATAGGGATTTGAGTATTTCTACTCTCTTCCACAAACAAGGGGCTTTGATTTTATGTGTTTGATTCCTTAATCCTTCTTAATTACTAGATTCTTGAAATGCATCAATGCCACAATTTAAGAGAAAATATTGACTAGTTGAGGCTTACCTTTTTCTTGTAGCTAACCGAAGTTAGGGGCATTTTTGAGTGATTTCATTGTTTTTATCATTACCTTGGCAATAGCTCCTTCCAAATATGTTTTTCCACTAGCAAGTTAGTCAACACCAACAATCACAATGAGGGAAAATCAAATCGAAATTGATGAAGCAAAGAATTATGTATTGAACCTTAAGCAACTTATTTGCAAATTTTTAAGTAAAAACTTGAACTAAGGAGTAAAAATCCAATTAAGAGAAACAAATTTCATTTTGTAAGCTTCAATAATTGCAAGATAGTTTTGATATACCTAGTTTTCTTCCTCTTGTGATGTCTCAAGAACAGCCTTGATGTGTGCAACGTTTTTCTTCTTGATCCTCTTAGCCAATGTCTTTTCTTCTTGATTAAACCTGCTCTCTGGCTTTTGGACCTTTTGGCACCTGCTCATTTATAGTCAAAAAATACAAACAGAGAGTTAGATAATTGAATTGATCAATTTGACAGCAAATTAAGACAACAGACAGAAAACAACATTGTCCAGCTAATACGCGAGATCAAATTGTTAGCAGGCATAACTTTAATGACAGCAAGCGTCACTTTCCAGTGATACAGGCGACACTGAAAGTTAATCAAGCGTGAACAATTTATTGCTAAGCGTAAATAGTATTGAAAATTGCGTAAAATGATTTATCTGAAGTGACAATTTAACAATACTAAGCGTAAAATAGCAGATACTACGCGTGACTTTTTCTGTAAAGTGCTTAGCAAAGGTCTGTCACAAGTGATAACAAATAGTAGATTTGCGACACTTCTTAAGTCACAGGCATGACTTTACGAGCAAAAGCTGAACAATTTATCTCACATGTGTGAGCATCTATCTTGCAGGTGACTAGAAAGAATTTAAGACTGAAGAGAAGTGATCGACCAAGCGTGAGTTATCAACTATTAGGCGTCAGAACAGTGATCTTCAACATCATCAAAATGACTTTAGGCATGACTGAATCGTTTGTACGCGTGACTTCCCCTATTTTCTACAAAAAATTCATGAAAAAGTGAAAATACAAGCACACAAAATATGATGAAAATGATAAAATGAGGCTTAGAGCTCCATAGTGGGCATCATTTTGTATACTAGGGAAAGTATCTTCATAGAATTAAGGTTGAACATCAATAAATGAAATAGTAACTAAATAAACCACAATATAGCAACTATTTAGCAAATTAATGATCAATTGAGCATCCTATGGCTCTCTAACTAAGAATGTTAATGCAAAGCTCTTAGCAAGCTTCCATTAATGACAATCCTAGAATGAGAATGATAAGATAAACAAGTTAAAGCTAACAATTATATCAAAGTAAATGCTAATTAAGCTTTCAAATGCTTTTCTAAACTCAAATTGCAAGAGGTTCAATGCAATTCTCAGATGTGTGGTTGATAATTATGAAGGAATTTGGTCTTCCTTTTATAGATTTTGCAATGGTAGGAGGTGTAGTTGTGTTTGATCATGATTAAACCTTGGTTGAGTCCTTGGTTCCACCCTTTGAAGACAATGCAAAGTTTGTGTCTTCAAAGCTTGGGACAAGTAGACAAGATCAATGGACAAGATTCTCTTTCACTTTGAGTGATTGAGATTGAATTTGGCTTGATCCATGTGAATGTCTTTCCTTAAATCTCATTGGTTGATTGAATTTCCTCTCCTTTTGGGTTGTTGAGAGTAATTGAGATTTATTAATTGATTTATTTTAGCCATGTACCCTTTGAATGGGTTGAATTTAATTTAATCCAAGACTATACAATTAATTGATTTAATTGTATTTTGATTTGATTGCACTTGATTAAAATACTCTCAATTTTGATTTATCTTGAATTAAGACTTGATTTTGATTTTAATTGGCCAATTATGCATTGTGATTCAATTGCTTTAATTTTGTCCTTGATTTGCTTTGATTTGATCTTTGTCCATTTTTAGGTGATTACACCTTTCTTAAAATTTTAAATAATATCATTTTACATGCCATAAAATTTTATCTTTTTCAATGTTATGTCTATACCCAACAATTTTAATGACTCTTACAACTTTTTTTTCTAGAGGTGCAATTGAAAGAAAATGGGTTTGTTAAGTGTTTCAAGATTATCAAATTTAGTCATTATTTCCCTTACTATCCTATTCATAGATCTCTTCTTAGAGAGAGTGAAGGTTTGTTCGGCAAATGGTTTGAATTTCTCCACATCCATTTCAAGTAAATGATCTAGATTTCTATAATTGATTTTTCTCTTTATAGTTTTAGCTAGAATTATATATTCATCCAAACCAATAGAAGGAAGTGATCCTGACCCTTTTCCAACATCCATTGCTTGAGCTTCTGTAAGAAGTTATCTTGACCCTTCTCCAACATACATTTCTTCAACTTGGGTTGACCCTCCTGCCTAAGCTTCTCCTTCATCTTTTATTTGTTGGTTGTGAGCTAGGTGCACAAAAAAGAAACAAATTAGAACAAATTAGACAAAACTAAAACGAGACATATAAAGAGGGCATGTGAATATCGAGTAAAAATATCTAGAGAGAGAGAGGGGGGGAGGAGTTAAGAGGACATGTGAGCAAAGTAAAAAGACTTAAATAGAGTAAAAAGAGTATTAAGAGACTTCGATAGAGTAAAAAGATCTAAAAAGACATTAAAAAACTAAATCAACATATAAAGAGCCTAAAGGGGTAAGAGAAACATGAATAATGTAAAAAGACAATGGATGTATCTAAATAGATAAAAAAGACTCTAAAGTAAATAGACATTATTTGTCTTGCATGGTCCTAAGGGGTCCTAAGTAGAATAAATAGAGAGAGAAATAGACAAATAGTATGTATTGTGTGGTCCTAAGGGGGGTCCTAGAGAGAGAGAGAGAGAGAGAGAGAGAGAGAGAGAGATTTGAAACATACTTTATGTCAACTAATAGAGTCGTAAGTGCCTTGGGTGGTCCTAAGGGGTCATCATATATATTAATGGGTCCTAAGATACATTAGTCAATTTGAATGAGTCCTAGGATACATAATTACATTAATTTGTCCTATAATGTTTTAAGGGGCACTTTGATAACATTAATGAGTCCTACGATGTCTTAAGGGCTCTTAACTATCTTAAGAGGTCTTAAAGAGTCCTAAGATGTCTTTAGCAATCCTAAACCTCAGAGAGAGAGAGAGAGAGAGAGAGAGAGAGAGAGAGAGAGAGAGATTAAATTACAGACGCATACAATCTTTAGTTTTATAATAACGTACCAATGAAGCTTCACGATTTTTTTGTTCTCCACCAAGTGACCACTTTCTTGCAAATTTACTTTGTCTTGCCTTCTTATTTCCCATTCCCTTTCTTCAAAAAAATGTCTTTGAAAAAAATCATCACTAATAAAAAAAAAGTGAATTAACTTGCATGTTTTTATAAAAAATGAAATAATTTTTTTAATCTATACCTGACTGAACAATCAGGTACAAAAAAAACTGAACAACCTAGTTCTAGCAAACATGGTTAGTTAATAAATCAGCAAGAATCATTGCTCCCTTTTTTGCCAAACATGTTCGCTCAAATGGGTCTTTCATGTAAAGGCTTTTAGGGTCCCTTCACACAAAGGGGTGTTCGAGTGAAGGCTTTAAATTTTGGCCTTCCTCCCCAAAGCAAACAAATTTCTTCAAACTTCTACCTTTCGAAGGTCTAGATCAAGGATCAAATAAAACAATCTTCAAAAACCCAAATGCCAAATGAAGCTACTCAAAACAAGCTTTTTAATGATTATGATTTTAATAAATACATTGAATTCATTGACTTTTTATTTTTAGTTTTATTAAACACAAGTTGTTTGACCATTTAACAACTTTTATGTTTAACGCTTCTAGAAAAATAATAAATTAGAAAAAAATTTTATGAAAATATCTAAGAATTAGGTATTTATGTTACCTTTCTAATAAAAAAAAAGAAGAATTGAATTTTGATATATACAAATCAAAGAACAATAAAAAAAAGAACCTATGTCCAAATTACAATTAATGTCACTCCATAACTCAATAAACAATAAAATATTTACCCTAATTGAACAAAACCAATTGGATGTCCTAGATATTAGTGTTACAAACCTAAACTTTGAAAGAATTACGTTTTTATAATTTTTTTAAAAAAAATTATACTTAAACTCTTTTCAAAAGAAAAAAAATGGATACAAATAAATTCCAATTTAAAAAAAAAAATAGAAACTACAAACAAAATGTTAGAATCACTAGTTTAAGTCATCTTTAAATTGTTAATGTTTTTTTTTCCAAAATGTTCATCTAAGTATCAAAGTTGGCAAAAAAGTGGGACACAATATTATGGGACCACCCATTGGTGTAACATTGATAGTCTTGTATCTAGTTGTATTCATCTAGTACACTCACTCGTGTAAAATTCCTAACTAGGGGCACCCTCACATAACAAAATCCCCACAATTAAGTCAAGTGAAATCTCTCTTACTTTATCCCCGCATCTCTTTGATATAATATACTCACTAGAGTGGGGTCAAAATGTGATAGCCTAAATTTGCACCCTTCTGGAAATTGTCATTTTGCATAACCCCTACCTTCGCTTAAAACTAATTTCCCACATAAGCCCCAACACCCACTTGCATTTGCCAACAAAGACATTTGCATAGCTCTAGCATTCGTATATCTGCAAATTTGCAGGTTGTCGTTAGAGCATTACGAACTACTACTAACTTGCGTTCATAACGCTTGAATGATTATCCTGTTTGTGTGAGATTCAACTTGCATGCATTGAATCCCTTGTTTGGCATTCATTTGGTCTCCCTTGTTTGGCATTCATTTGGTCTTCTTGCTTGTGTGTTCTTGCTTGTAGGTTCCTCATTCTCAAACTCTTGCCATTGCTTGTGTGTTGGTTCCTTCATCTCCACTTGGGCTCCTACCTTGTTGAGGGGTCTTTGCACTCTCTTTCATTGTTGTTGTATCTTGTTTTCCATCATCAGTTATCTATCACTATTGTGTTTATTCCACTGCTATAAGTGAAAACAACAAAGCAAGGCTCTAACTAAAACAAGTCTCCAAACAACCACCCAACCATTTTCTTCGTTTACATGTGTAGGTTCAACCATCGGAATTGTGTTTCATCCTACCCTCTTTATCATTTACATTACATAAAATACATCTTTGTTATCTTGTTATTTTATTTATCTCTATTTTATAGTATTAGGTTAAACCTCTATTAGTTTATTTTATAGCCACGTTGTCATCGAATAAGCTCCTCTCATTCTCACTTACATATTATATAAAAAGTACACTTACATATTACATTATTTATAACCATGTCTAACCCTCCTAAAATAGGGAGAAAAAAAAAACACATCTATATATGATTGCCCTACATATGGTTGATGAATCAAATCATTAAAACAAATACTCGTCTACTTATGTTTGGTGAACAAAAGTCACTCGTATGTCTCATGAGCCAAAAGATTTTGCTATAGTTTTTGAAAAAAAAAGTGTTGCACCAATGATGACTCAAAATATTGATTTGCCATAGTTTATGATAAAGTGTTGCAACAATGATGACTCAATATATTTTGGGATAACACTTTTCGTCATCAATATATTTTGAAGTTGAAAAAGTATTTCCATTCCAAATTAAAATGATGTCCAATCATCCAATTTTGATGATTCCTAATTTTTTTTTTCGCAAATCCGAAAAAAATTTCAATATTTTACAAAACCAAATGTTCACATTAAAGAGCATTCTTCATTGCAGGGCACTCCGAAAATAAAGGCAATCTGTGAAATACTAAACTACTCGACACTTTCTCAAATCTCAAAGTAAATCTCACCTCTAACCTCATTAATGAATGAAACTGTGATTTTGTCAAGAGTAAAAGATCTCATTAATGAATGAAACTGTGATTTTGTCAAGAGTAAAAGACCCTACACCAAACTCTAACGTAAACAGAACTATTACCAAGCCAACCGTGACTGATCAAAACCCTAAAAATAAAACCCAGCCCTAATGGCAATAAAAACCTGCAATTTAACGAGCACAGACCATGTAGTCGACACATTAACAACGATATCATATGGAATATTAAAAAACAAACCATTAAATGCAAATGAAACAGAGATGATCTAATGAAACCCTTAATACGCGATTTACTGTGCTCAAAACTCAAGGGTGCAAGCATTTCACTATTATAAGCAGGCAAATCACACATTATGAACAGAACTCCAGATGCTTCAAATAAAAGATTACGAGGCTTACTAATATTAAAATGTGGGCAAAGAAATAGTAGACAAAGCGCACGAAAAGCCCTCCGTCTGTGGATCCTGCCCTACGGTTGTCTGGCCGCTGCCATTCCATTCAACTATTAACATTGAATGAAAAGGCGTTTTATTTAGGCACGGTACATATATAATCTTCCCTATAAACAGAGAAAATCAATAATCCCGTGCCAAATGTATGAGTAAAAGTTACCCCATTGAGTAAATCCCGTAGCAAATTACACTTCAGAACACTGAACCTGTAACCAAAAGCCCTCGCAACCCTAAAATAGAAACCCTAGCTACAGCGGCTTCTGTAACCAATTTTCCTGTAACCCGACTTGGTGAGATTTAAAATTAGTACTTCATCTCAATTTGTAGGCGTGCTCTTGCAAACCCTAAAATTGTTGTCCCATTTTTCACGGATTAATAAGTTTCGCCTGTTTTTTTGGGTTTTGGTTTTTTTAAAATAAGAAGAAAATGAAGGGTGGTGATTAGCAATTGGGAGTTTGATTACGATCGTTTAGATTATGTTAATGTTAGAGAAAATAGAATGATTATGATCTACTTTTATTAGTGGTTTAGCACTAGCATACCTATATTTAATAAAATTATACGTTTACCTATTTAATTAAAATCATAATTATAATGATATTTGATCTCTATTTTAATTGAATGTTAACACTAATTTCAACCTATCAAAAGTCTAGTTTAATCTTAATTACCCAAGGTATTATCCTATCATCATTAAGAGATCGTTGTGTTAAAGGAAGAAATAATCATAATCATTGAAAAATGTTTAGAAACTATTCTATTCATCAATCCTAATCATTTCATTTTTTGAATGAATTATGTTCAAATTGAAACAACTTAAAAACAAGTGCCACGTAGTGGCTAAGTACTTGCCTTTAATTATAGTAGAAACTATAATAGTATATTAATTTTTTAATTACTATATTTTATATAGTAATAGTAGAAATAATAGTATATTAATTTTTTAATTATTATGTTTTATATAGTTACAGTAGAAGTAATAAATTTTTATAAATTTTTTTTTATTAAAACTATTATAAATAAATTGATCTTTTAAATTAAATTTTAATAAGTTTTTCAAAATAAAACTATTATAATAATATTAAATATTAATTTAATATAGTTTAATTTAAATATTAATATTCTGTAAAGAAAAAATAAAAATTATAAGCAAATAAAATCACATAATTTTTTTACATAAATAGTTGTTAATGTATAATTAGTATATAATAAAAATTAAAATTAAAAAACTTTAAAAATATGAATAAAAATAAATATATAGTATAAAATCATAGGTTGTTATTTAAATTATAATATATTGTAAAAATTAATAGTATAAACATGATTGCCAAAATGGAACATAATTTATGGATGAGAATAAATATATATTTGAAAAAACTTATAATGAAATATAAAATTGAATTTATTTTCATTGGTGTAGAACAGTTCATTTAATCACTAGTTAATGAAGAAATCCAAAAATGGATGCAATAGTACTTGCTTAGCCTATGGGCAAGTACTAATAATAATATTTTTGATAAATTTAAACATTGAAAGTATTTTTTTTAATAAATCAAAATCCTCTCTACAAACATTAGAATTAATTTCATATATACAAATACAATAATTAATTTCTTGTTTTAAAAAAAATATAATTACAAATTTGACTTGAGATGTGAAATAGAAAACCTAATCATTTGTATCACTACTAAATTTGATTATAAATAGAATTCTAATTCATATTTTTTATAATTGAAAGAAAAAATCAACATAAGAAACTATTGACTACAACATTCATATAGCAACATGAAAATTCTCGATCACAATACAAAACAAAAATGTGTCATATTTGATGATATTATGAATTTGACCAAAACAAATATGCAAAATGCATTTTGTACAAAAGTTTTAACATAAGTTGAATTCTTGCTATAAGCTAATGTACCATCTATACCAAGTTATAGTAGATGGGGAAGAACAAAATCCTAGAATTGAATGGTGGTGTGAAAACACACCGTAGCACAAGGGAAAACTCAAAATTTTGCCACGCATTTGGCAAGCAAGTTGCCCATATCCTGCTCACTCTTCCTGTCCATACTCTTAGAATCCAAATTGTGCATATACAAACTAACCATGATACAATAGTTAAACCTCTTTATATTTAGGTAGCAACATGACAATTCTCGATTATAATACAAAACAAAAATGTTTCATATTTGATGATCTTTTGAATCTGAACAAAAAAAATATGCAAAGTGCATTTTGTACAAAAATTTTAACATAAGTGGAATTCTTGCTATAAGCCAATGTACCATCTATACCAACATATAGTAGATGGGGAAGAACAAATCCTAGAATTGAATGGTGGTGTGAAAACACATCGTAGCACAAGGGAAAACTCAAAATTTTGCCATGCATTTGGCAAGCAATCTACCCATATCCTGCTCACTCTTCATGTCTATACTCTTAGAATCCAAATTGTGCATATACAAACTAACCATGATACAACAGTTAAACCTCTTTATATTTAAATGGAATACACTAAGGAGTATCATTAGAAAAATTGGTTGTAGGTTGTATAATTGAAATCATGTACATACAACCATCAGGCAGTACAAATTTAACATCAATATATGTGTAATCTCATAACAGTCCATTTATAATTCTTCAAGAACACATGTATATATGATGGCAAGCAAAAAGCAGGTGTTGGAGCGATGTTAAACCTCTTTATAATTAAATGGAATACACCAAGGAGTATCATTAGAAAAAATAAAAATAAACCTCTTTATATTTAATATCAGCATATGTGTAGTCTCACAACTATCCTTTTTTAATTCTTCAGGAACACATGTCTATATGACGACAAGCAAAAAGCAATTGTTGGAGCGATGTTAAACCTCTTTATAATTATATGGAATACACTAAGGAGTATCATCAGAAAAAAAAACAAAAAAAAACAAACAAACAAACAAACAACCTCTTTATATTTAATAACAACATATGTGTAGTCTCAGAACTGTCCATTTTTTATTCTTTAGGAACACACACACACACACACACACACACACACACACACACACACACACACACACACACACACACACACACACACACACACACACACACACACACACACACATATATATATATATATATATATATATATATATATATATATGACGGCAAGCAAAAGGTAATCGTTGGAGTGATGTTAAACCTCTTTATAATTAAATGGAATACAACAAGGAATGCACCAAAAAAAAATTAAACCTCTTTATATTTAATATCAGCATACGTGTAGTCTCAAAAGTGTCCATTTTTAATTCTGTATGAACACATGTATAGATGATGCCAAGCAAAAAGTAATAATTTCAAAAACTATATCTGCTCTATTTAATATATGATAACAAAATTCTAAAATACCTATCTGTGTAATCATCAAGTAATAATTTTGGGTAGAGCGGCCATATAGTAAACTATGATAACAATTTATAAGAACTAAAAATGGACAATTCTGATACTTTGCCATTAGAACACATGATTTGAGTATCACATTACAATAGTATAATTGATCAAGTGTTATTGATCAAAATAAATTGATCTTCATCACTTGGTACTCCTTGGTGTATATCATTTAAATGCAACAAGGCTAACAAATTAAAGATGTTTAGACATATAACATGGAACAAATCATGCCAATCATGAATAGTATATAATCATTAGCCAGTAGACAATAATATTAGCATATGTCAACTATGACAACACTTTATAATAACTAAAAATGGATAATTTTGATACTTTTCCATTATAACACATGATTTGAGTATGAGAATTACAACAGTACAATTGATCAAGTGTAATTGATCAAAATAAATTGATCTTCATCACTTAGTACTCCTTGGTGTATCTCATTTAAATGCAAGAGGGAAAACAAATTAAAGATGTATAGACATATAACATGGAGAAAATCATGCCAATCATGAACAGTATACAATCATCATCCATTAGAAAGTAATATCAGCATATGTAAACAATGACAACAGTTTATAAGAACTAAAAATGGACAATTCTGATACTTTGCCATTAGAACACGTGATTTGAGTATGAGCATTACAATAGTATAATTGATTAGGTGTAATTGATCTTCATCACTTGGTAATCATTGGTGTATCTCATCTAAATGCAACAAGGCTAACAAAATAAAGATGTATAGACATATAACATGGAACAAATCATGCCAATTCTCAGTGATTAGAGGCTTGGAGTTCAAACTTTGTCAAATATGGAAGACATTATTATTTTAGACAATGAAAATATCTTTGATATTCAAAGTAGAAAGAGAAAAGGATGTATCCATTATCAAGAATAGAGGACAACAACATCAAACAAAGGGTTTCATTTTCCTTGAAAAGAAACCATGCATCTCTCATGTTGGCATGTGATGACTATCCCAATAGGTTTTCATTTCCTTATATGGGATTGAGGTCGCAATGATGAATGACAAGAAGTCCAAGCAAGAGAATATCCAAGGTTATGAGATAGTGATATAAAACATTGATTATGGGGTTCAATAATCAAATGAGTGATTAAGAGATTGGTGTAGAGCACCAAAAGGAGATGAAGGTACACAAGGGTCACTAGCAAGACCTAAGAATGAAGACCATAAAGACAAGGAGACATATTGGACCTATAAGGTCAATATATGATGTAATTGTGGCCATTAGTGCCAATTTTAATGTGTTTTGAGTCAAATGTATTGGTATGTTCAAAATTGCTATTGTTGAGCAATATTGCCAATAAATGCTCATGTAAGGGTTATGGGGTTGAAATAGGTTGTAAGGTTTTTTATAAACCTTTTGAAATGTCATAAGCGAGACATTAGACATCTAATTGTTGAGTTGACAACTTGGTTGTCAACTTGACAATAGTAAATTATCAATTTGTTAAGTTTAGTTATGTGACAGTCGGTTTTAACTATCTCAGTCAGTTTGAGGGCAGTTTCAAAGGTAGTTGTGTTGAGTTTTAGAGGTTAGAGGATCTATTTGATAGAGATCCATGAATGTGTGAAGTGTGTGAGCCAGAGAAAGAAATGTATTAAGTTTTGAATAAATAAATAATCACATTCTTGCAACTGTCAGTATTTTGGCCATAAGGTACAATCCCTGATTCTGTGCTTTCAAATGCTTGAAACAATGTGATATTGATTGGGAAATGAAGTACCATGGTTTTTTTTAAAGTTATTTTCATTACCTTGCAAATATTATATTGTTCCATTGATATTTAAGGCAGAGAATCATATTAATTCTTGATTGTTCCTGAACAGTGTGTGTGTGTGTGTGCAATTAGTCCATAATTGTTTTGAAGTCTCCATGAGAACCTAGGCTTCTCCCACTTTTTGTGATCAATGTGGCATGTGGGAAGATTCTATCCTTGTATATTATGTTCTTGTATGAGTTTGAGTGTAGGGATGTACAAGGATGTGGAGGAGAGACCACATATTGAGGAAAAGTGTTGATTGAGGGTACATTGAGCAACACCAGTTGTTAGTGTGAACATATTCTCTAAAGGAGGGGAATTTTTTGTGATGGATCTTGTCTAGTTAGGTCCATGTGAAGGTGTTGGATTTATTGGAGGGATCTAGAAGTGTTTGGATGAGTCCTTTTGACAAAGCCCTAGCCTAATGACCCTTAAAGGGAGGGTTTGATACAAGGAAGTGTAGATGAGTGTTTGATACCCTGAGACATTGAATTTTTTTTGTTTCTAACCATAATACAAGATTTTTTCATGGTTTGGGATCAAGAGGGAAGGTTATCTTGTGATTTTCTTTACCCACAATAAAGGATAAGTCATTGTAGTATTGGAAGGGTTGTCTCTTATACACTTTGACATTTTGAATTATTTTCTCTGCATGTTGGCAATATGAATGAATTGGATCTCTATCTTTAATTACCAACTTAATAAGAAGGAAATCTTACTTAGATCAACAGATTTGAAAGAGCATGTTACCTTCAAAAGCTCATCCCAGACACTGTCATCAGCATCCACACATTGAGTCCTTGCATTCCATGCAAAATCACTCATACTCCTCAATTCTCTCATACTCTAAAACCTTGCTTCATGTTTTTAGCTTGTTCTTGAAAATTTCCTTTGATAGATTGAGGTTCATCTCCCCATTGAACCTCCTCTCAATGGCAGTCCACGCTTCTTTTTTGAAGCTCCCTTCACCTTTTCTTCCTAGTTGAACTTGCTCATGGAGCAAGTCAAGGAACTTTGTTCTATTTCTCTTGTCCACATAACCTTCTTGGAAGAATAAGATACATGGTTTACTTTAACCTCGTCATCCATGCTCATCATGACTTGTGTGAATGACATCACCTACACTAGCTATTAAATGCAAATATAAGCAAATTGAAAATATCATCATAATTTAGGTTTAGCTAGAGTTTTTTTATGATATTTTCATTTTTCTTATATTTTCATTTAACATGTGCAAATATAAGCAAAATGAAAATATCATCATAATTTAGGTGAACTATTTGGCAAAATTCAAAACCTAACTTCATAACAGTCTCACAAGTTCTCAATGCACAAGTTAGCAAGGATGATACCGATCCAAAACAATAAATGATTGGGAGTGTCCTAATGTATTTGAGCATTATATATTTACATTTTAAGCCCATTTATAATTATTCATCACAACATTTTTCCCCAATTTGTGTGGACAACAAACTCGATTGTGGTTTTTTGTGGAAACTTTCCAAAGCAAATCCTTGTTGTTTCACATCTTGGATTAGCCATAGTTTAGCTGGTGTTTTGTGATGATATTTTCATTTTTCTTATATTTGCATTTAACAAGTGCAAATATAAGAAAAATGAAAATATCAACAAATATAAGTAAAATGAAAATATCATCATAATTCAGGTGAACTATTTGGCAAAATTTGAAACCTAACTTCGTAACAGTCTCACAAGTTCTCAAAGCACAAGTTAGCAAGGATGATACAAATCCAAAATAATAGATGATTGGGAGTGTCCTAATGTATTTAAGCATTAAATGTTGCTCCTTCTTGAACTTTGTGTACTCATCCTTATATTGTCAAGGGGGTTAGTATTTCTTATACAAGGCTGACACAAAAGAATCACACATCTGAATACAATTGGGATCCTTCTTACATAGAACATTATATAACATGTGATGAAAAACATATTGAGTGTGAGGAGCTTGTACAACTACCCAAGGATCACTTATTATTTGTCTAACATACCCCATTCAAACAATATTAGCTACAAATGCTAATGCCACAGTAAACATAACTTAAAATCAAGCCAAACAATTGGACCTGCAGTCCTTTAAGAAGCCACCAAGTAATTCACAACATCTATAAACAGTCATAAGGAAAAAGTATGGATATGCTAGATAAAAATATACAATTCCAATAGCAAGAAATACACATGTCTGAAAGAATATCCTTTAAGAAGCCTCATTAGTCTTCTATTTGCTAAGAAACTAGAATTAAGTGTTTCCATAATAAAGTGTTTCTACAAAATCACAGTAACAATTATCATCAAAAAAATAAATGGAAATATAAATGGAATAGACCAAGGAGTATCATAAAAAAAAGGACTACAGGATTCATTTGTTTCAAAGAATTTTCTATATGTGAACTATCCAAACACATGATTTGAGCATCAACATTAGAATAGTATGATTTTCTTCATCACTTGGTACTCCTTGGTGTATTCCATTTATATTTCCTAATGCAGCAGGACTAAAAACTTCAAGAGGCGTAGAAAATAACTAGCTAGGAATGAATATACAAACAAAAGAACAACAAAACCATCATGTATATCAATCTATCTACATTCAAGTACATTTTAGAAAAAAGAAAGGTCCCCTAAAGCTACAAGTAATAGTGTTAACGTTTGTAGTCTTCCCATATCCTACTTGTTATATCATCTTGAAACTTCTTCCAATCATCCCTATCCCACTGACTCAACCCATATGTCTCAAGCATCAGTACATTTATCCCATCACAATCATCTTCCTCTCCAATAGCCACTTCGGATGGAACATCATCATCTATAACTTAATGAAGTTGTGCAGTATGCAACATGCTAAAACAATATGTACTTGTTTCATGATTGGATAAGACATTGGATGCCTCGAGATAGGAAAACCCTACTTCAAAATACCAAAGGTATGCTCTATTGCATTTCTATGTGAAGCGTGTCGGTGGTTAAATAAATCTTGTGGATTGTTCATCATGTTTTCTCTTGAAAAATCCTTCAGGTGGTGATGTGTACACTGATAAGGAGTGAGAAATCTTGGTATATTTGGATACCCAACATTGACTAAATAATATTTTCCTACATAAAAAAACATATTGTTAAAACGTGAAATATTTATCATATTCTTCACTAACATACAGTGTGAATTGACATACTAGGAGGAACTACTAGTGGATCTGATCTGGAGAGAGTCGAAGCTAGAACACGGTTATCGGTAGCAGACCCTTCCCAACTAGCAAGAATGTATTGAAAATTATAATCAAACGAACATACACCCATAACATTTTGTGACAAGTTCCCTTTTCTATCATGATATTTACCTTGTATGTCGACATCAACGGTGACTGATATATGGGTTCCATCAATTTCTCCAACACAGTCCTATAGAAAGAAAAACTATAATCAAATGAACATGCAATAATAGGATTAACACTCAAGCAAAGAAATTTGTACCACTAGGAGATTTACCTTGAATTACAGATCAAAATGGTCCTTCCCACTAATTTCTGGAGGAGTGTTTGGACCAGGTGGTATCAAATAATTGGTATGGAGTGCTAAGACATCCCTCAAGATCTTGTGGAAGTATCAACTTACTATCTCTCTTGAGTGGCTAAAGTTATGGGAAATCTTACGATTACTCATATTGTGGCCAAGGGTGTGGAGGAACATCACTAGTTGTTCTTGTAACATTATGTTTATCGTATATGCAATACTTCCTTTTTGCCTTAGAATATTGGCTAGCCAAAATAAGGCTCTTATACTCATGCAAATTTGGTCATGACAATCCACCTCATTGGAATAAATAATGTGTTTATAAAAACCAACTTCATCTCTTCTTTTCTTACGTATTTTTTGCCTACCTTCTTGTGCAGACACTGCTTTGGCTACCGCAAGGACATCAAGAACAACTACAAGAAGATGAGTGATTGTGGTCTTCCTAATTATGCCTCCTTGAATGTTTATATTGTTGGGAAGATCCATCAATGACCTGAAATATGGACAATGAAAAAGATTTTGTTCAAGATAACAAAAGAAATGCAACAACATGATATTGTTCCATGTAATATGTCTATTGCATGTAATATGATACTTTTGTTTATATATGTAATCCTAGTTGGTTATTGTCTATACCTGTTGAATTTGTTAGCATTTTTGCATTAGGAAATCAATCAAAGTACAATTATTACTTCACCTAGTATAATTTATGTAAATTTCTCCAACACCTACTTAGTGCTTGACATCATATATACATGTGTTCATGAACAAGATCATAAACCCACCATTAATAATATATACCTATGAAAAAGATCATAAGCTCATCATATATACCTATTGAATTTTTTAGCCCTGTTGCATTAGGATATTTAAATGGAATACACAAAGGAGTAGCAAGTGATGAAGAAATGCAGCAAATCAATCATTCAGTCAAATTTATATTGGTCAATGGTGATTTGGGCAGACCATATAATCATAAATGCATAGAATCTAATGGCTGCTCTACCCAAATGACCTATGATGATTAGAAAGATAGGAATTTTGGAATTTTTTTTTTAATATAAATGGAGCTAATAATTATTCAACCTATCTTTGTAATAATCAATGGTAATTTGGGTAGAGCAGTCATTATATCCCCTAGAGATGAACATGCAAAATCTTTATCCAATTCCACTTTTTCATAATCCTCATTTTATAAAATTTGGGGTCCTTGGTGTGTTCCATCTAAATCTCCTAATGCAACATGGCTAACAAAATCATGAATGCAGAGCATGTAATGACTGCCCTACCCAAATCACCATTGATGTTTAGAAAGATTAGAATTTTTTTTCTAATCATCAATGGTCATTCAATGTTGATTGTCATTCAAGTTCTTTAAATTTTGGTGTTTTTTTAAGAAGACATGGTCATTCCATGAAAGTGTTAACTTATGTTCATTGATGAGCCTCTAAAAAGGCCATCTTTCTAAGTTCTTTTTAAGCAGTTTATTTTCAAGCAGACATGAACTTATGGTTTTTATATATATGTTTTATATATGTGAAGACATGAAGTACAAACATGGATGGTTTAAAGACATGATATATTTGCTTGAATTAATGGACATGAATGGTATAATGCAATAGTTATATATGCTAATGAATGTTCCCTTGCCTATGCTATGCTTTCGGGTAGTTTCCTTCCTATAGCCATAGGTCTTGCAAGAGTATTAATTAAGAACTTTACACTTTTTTCCTAATATTAATGATGAGGATATATGTATGGAAGGTTGTGTGTGCATTAATTATTTTGAAGGTATTGATCATGGGCATTCAAGGATCAACATTGTGGTGTTGGAATAGTCAAGACCAATCATTGTTGCAAGATCTTTGCAAGTGGGGCAAGTCAAATACCATTTCCTATTGCATGCAGTGCGTGGATTTAGTACCCTCACCATGCTATATTTTGGGAAGATTTATTCCTGATTAAGGCTATTTCTATTCTGAAACTTTATGATTCTGTAACGATCCTCATTTATGGAGTGATCTTAGATTTAGGAGGTAGTTGTAGTTTTCCTTAAAATAAATGACTGTTGTAACTATTTAGAGTTAGTCAAATTTTAGAATAGAACTATTGTCACAGTGATACTATTTTACTTTCAATCAAGTGTACTCATTTTCTATGAATGAATAGAATGCACAGTTTGAGTTTAAATCTTTTATCTTGATTGTGTTTTCCAATCACTCATCCAAGGGGGCCCACTTGGTGAGTGAATTTCTCTATTAGAGTAGAATTCATTTCCATGCTTGTTTAGAAGTAAAGTAGAACTCTGATGTTCCCATAGCCACTGGTAACAGAACTAGTAGATTGTTCCTACAGTATAGGTGGATAGAGTAACTCCTACCCGCGATTACTTGTTTTGCTAGAGTAACGCATTTACTATTTTTAGTATAAGTTTTCCTGAATCTCAAAGTACTTGAATTCTATAGAATAGTCATAAGATTGAGAGAGTTTGAACCATATACTTTGTGAATGCCATTCCAAGTTTACATCCCTGGTCGATAATTAAATGAGACTGAATAATCCATTTAGCAATCATTTGGGGTGTCTAATCTTGAAGTAGGCAGTCCAATGCCATGGGTTTCTAATACCATTATTTGGCCAAGCATTTTTGGCACCATTGGTTGCCTTTGAGAAATATAGAAAACTTCTCCATTCTCCTCATCTATAGCTTTAAACTCGGTGGGCATGGAGTTAGTGTCCACAAATGCAATTTTTTTACACCTACAATTTCTCTTCTTTTCTCTGCAGTGAGAGCAGAATTTGGCCAGCATGGCGTCTGCCTCCTCCTTCTTTCTTCTTGCTTGCATGTTATCTAGTTGAGTGGCAACATCATTGATGATGTCTTGCTTGAAGTTAGATAGAAGATTTGACAACTCTATCTTAGATACCCCCAAACCATTGGACTTATGAGGTAGATCTCTTAGTCCCCTACCTTTCTTCATAGTATCTCTTGAATAGTTCAGACATATGTTCTTTATGTCAGCCCAGTTCTTCTGAGTAATGTATCCTCCTACCATAAGGTCTAGAGCCTCAATCCTTCCATCATTTATGCCTTTTAATAAAAGGTGTTTTTGCAATTCCTCATTTAACTGATGTTGTGTCTTGCGCTGCAAATTGAACATAAACCTTGAGACGTAGACTTCCAAGGTCTCATCCTCCTTTTGTGACATTTTAAAAATTTCATCCCCTTTCATGTCACGTCCCCTACAATATTCCTTATACTTAGAAAGAAAAAAAATTCTCATTGCATCCCAATCTGCTAGAACATTGGGACCCAACCCCATGAACCATCTTAGAGCAGCCTCCTTGAGAGTAGATGGAAAAAACTTCAATTTATGGGCATCGGTTGTGTAATCATAGCTCCTACAAAGGATGTCAAATTCAAAGAGGAAGGGCTCAGGGTCCTCAGTAATAAGACCATAAAATTTAGGAAGCGCAGAGGTAGGTATATTCTTCAGATTATGATTACCATGTTGAGGGGGGATAGGGAAAGGAAAGGTAGGCTGACCCATTCTTGGTGGAGGACCTAGTTGTGGTGGATGATAGATAATAAAATAAAATAGGTTGTCTTGATACTCAGGCTCAACAAAAAGGTCATTCAAATGAAGTGATCCTTCAGAGGATGATGGTGAGGATGTTTGTTCTTGAGCACCAGCAAATGGGTTTTCAAAGGGTTCTTCTTCTTCATTCTCATCTTGGGGTTACTCGAGTTCATGATTAAAAATATCAAATGGTTCAACCTGGTTATCACGAGGAAGGAATCTCCCAAGGTGGTCTCTTCTTCTATCCATAAAATGCTTACTTACAACTAAGCTCTAGGCTATGAAAACTGAAAATATAAACACTAGGATAAGTTTAAATTAACACCATCCGCAGCAACAACACCAAAAATGCTCATGACAAATTCATCAAAGAAAATAAATTTTTAGTTGGTGATTGGGCACTGTTATATGATTCACGATACCAGCACACACTAGGAAAATTTTAGACATGGTGGCTCGGGTCCTATGAAATAGTCTCAGCATTCGATAATGGCGCAATTCAGCTATCTACCATTGATCTTGTGTAGTTCAAACTACTTATCAACATACATCAATTCAAGATATATAACGAACCAGTCAGTCACGAGGACTTCCTGTAGTAGTTCCAACAAAGAAATGACAACCACACTCCTACAGCAGAAGAATTTGGGTCTCCTACCTAGATTTCCACAAATCCTTGATTCCAATCAAGGACTCCATAATAAAAATTTCACATTGCATGAAATTATTTCTCCGTAATAAACTCCATCTCACCTTCTCTCTCAACCACTTTTATGTCCCATCACATCACTCCATCAATGCATGTTATCTTTTCAAAACACTCTTCCTGCAACACTTGTTAGGTTCGTGCCACATATTTTCGTACATATTTTATATTATTCATTATTTATTAGGAATTTGTGTCCTTTTAATTTTTACTCTTGCATGTCCTAGCTTGGTGGGACCCATGCCTTTAGCTTAGTTGGGTTGAGGGAAATATTCTATTTTTTAAACTTCAAATTAGCATGTAAAGATGAATTTCTTGTCTTTTCAAGATGACTGTCATCATGTGTTAATCAATCTGTCATTTCGTGATTGCATAATCATGTATGTAAGGAATTAAAGATATTAAAAGCTGAAGTTTAACTTCTAATGATATTTTTGCGATGTGTTCGGGGTTGCAAGCCTTGACATGAGTGAAAATATCATGAGATTTGATGCATTAAAATAAGTGAAAATATTATTAGATTTCATGCATTAAACACTTTTAATTACTTCAAGCGAATATTATTTTGTATGCCGCCTTTTCGCCTGCAACATCCTCAGTCCGTAACATTTCAAATCTTGATTTTCCATTGTTGTGTTTCTGTAAAAACAACAAACTTCTGCAAAACTTTCCTATTCATAACAATGGGGGGAGATCTCCAGAGGCATGAGCTAGTTGATCATAGAGTTTTGCTGGGTGATGCATCTAGCTGTGAGATGTTCAGAAGGAAAGGTTGGTTGGACTACTCCTTAAGTCTCAAAGATTTTGATGAAGAAGTTGTTCTACAGTTTCTTAGCACTTTGAAGGATGGGTTTGCGGTGGTCAAAGGATTAAGAATTGAATTCATAGAGGATATTGTGGAAGAAGTTTCCAGTTTTCCATAGGAAGGTGAGTAGTGGACTAAGGACCTTGACTTGCATTTGACTAGGGCTCAGTTCACCTTGTATGGTGACCCCTGGTTAGAGTACATTGATAAGAAGCAAGGTACTTCTAGGGTGTCACTACCCTTGGATTTTATCCAGCCAGCTACATTCATCATTCAATACTTTACCTATGAAGGGTGCTACAAGTATCTACATGGGCTGCATTTCAAAATCTTGAGCCTCTTCGACATTTAATAGACTAGTAAATTTACCCAACAAGATGTTTAATATTGTGAAAAAGCAAGCTTCCTTAGTACAGTCAGTAAAAGATCAATCTGTTTCAAATCATTGCTTGATAAAATTAGTTGTAGAAAGGGAATTAAATAAGGAATTGATTGGGACTTGGGATGAATTTCTACAAACGAATGAAATAGAACCTAGGATGGTCGGCCCTAGAGGCCAAGGCATTGGGAGAAGAGAAAATACAACCATTGGGGTTTGTAAAATAATCCAAAGGACATAAAATATTCCTGAAGCTTCCCCTTCCACTCCTAAACCATCTAGGAAAAGAACTTGTAATGTTGATGCTTCCACTTCCAGAAGAAAGAGAAATAAAAATAAGGAAATGATTGATGTCCCTGAAACCCCAAAAGAGGGAATTCTAGAGAAACAACCTAGTAATGAGAATGATAATGATGAAGCTGATGAAACTTTTCCCTCGCATGAGGAAGAAACCCCTGAAGTACCTCTTGTAGCAGCTATAGAGGAAATGTCCACTGGTAGGAGGAAACATAAGAATCCTCCATGCTCTTTTACAACCCCTATGAGAAGAAGTGCAAGGGTTTCTACAAATAACAGGGATGTTGAGTCTCCCATTCTAACTGTTAACCTAGAATCCTTTGAATCCTTGGAGAAATCCTCTTCTGAGGAAATCTTTCAAGAAAATATGGTCAGTGATACTGAATTCAACAACCAGAATCTAGAAGCATAAGTTAACCCTAGAGTTGACTATATACTCATTGATAGTGATGAAGATTCTAAGGAGGCTGAGGAGCTTTTTGATAACTCTGCTAGGATAGATATTCCTGATGACTCAGAAGGTTCTCCTTCTAAGGAATACACTAAATTTGGTAAATATATTGTTGAAGAAGTGTCAGAGCAACCAAATCAGGATGGATTAGATACACTGGCTAGGGAAACAACTAAATATAGTGAGAAGGGAAATACAGTAACAAACCTTGTTGTGTGGAGAGGATAATCCTCTACATCAGAAAACATAGTGAAAACCCCTCACCTAGCATCCAGATGGACTGATATCCTCAATTAGGAACCCTTGCCACCTCCTGACTTGTCTACACCCTTGACTGCGGGGTTGAATTTGTATCAATAGTTGTTGTGGGAAAGAGCACAGTGGAAAATAGAAAAGAAAAAAATGAAACATACTATTGATGAGCAAGGCCATCAATTAGAACAAAAATTAGATCAGGTTGAGGTTTTGAAGAGAAGGTTTGATCAAATAACAGAGCTGAGTCCAAAACTTATGGCATGTAGATCACCATCTCCAGTGTATGCACTATTTCGTAAGGAGCAATTTATTAATTTTAAATTGACAAGAATTGTAGAAGGGATCAATCCCTCTATCTCAATGCCTCATGAATTCTATGATTCATTTCAATCAGCTCCAATGTCCCTAAAGAACTTATTGTGTGACCTATATTTACATAACCTGGTTGTTCCAGATGATAGGGAATGGAATTCACTCCTTTATGTAGGAGACGTGCAATTAAGAGCAGTTATGTCTTGGATGCATAATGAGATAAGTTGGGAGCATCAAGCTTCACCTTATAGGATAATGAGATGACAACTCCCTTTCTCATGAGGCCTGAGGCTCAACATTCCAGACGAACATTTCTTGACTAGATTTCATTTACAATAAACCTGAGTGGAGCTAATAAAGTGTACCCAGTAAGAGAGCAAGCTTATGCAAATTGGGATCAACACTCAATTCATGATATTGCAACAACAATCAATGCTTCTAGGAAGAGATGGATCAAAATTTCGCATGATCTGAAGGCTAGGGAACTCCACTCTCCGTAGAATCTAACCCTTACTACTAGAAGAGTCCCATGGTATATCATGTTGGGTAGGACTTTGCTTAATTACTGGTTTCTATTAAGTTTTCAACCTCCTGTACTCCTACAACCACTACTAGCCATGAATGATAGTGTTGTAGATTATGATATGGCTACAAAAGTTCAGCAATGGGAAAGGCTCAGGGAGAATCATGGGTATTTCAATTATGTTAATGATGAGCCTGGGGAGAAGACAACCAACAATTTGAGATTGCGAGATAGGATCTGAAACTTCATGGTTGTTGGGGACTAGCAATAGAGCAGTTGGGGGGAATGATGAGCCTCTAAAAAGGCCACCTTTCTAAGTTCTTTTTAAGTAGTTTATTTTCAAGTAGACATGAACTTATGGTTTTTATATATATGTTTTATATATGTGAAGACATGAAGTAGAAATATGGATGGTTTAAAGACATGATATATTTGCTTGAATTAATAGACAAGAATAGTATAATGCAGTAGTTATATATGCTAATGAATGTTCCCTTGCCTATGCTATGCTTTTGTGTAGTTTCCTTCCTATAGCCATAGGTCTTGCAAGAGTATTAATTAAGAACTTTACACTTTCTTCCTAATATTAATGATGAGTATATATATGTATGGAAGGTTGTGTGTGCATTAATTATTTTGTAGGTATTGATCATGGGCATTCAAGGATCTGCATTGTGGTGCTGGAATAGTCAAAGCTAACCATTGTTGCAAGATCTTCACAAGCGAGGCAAATCAAATATTGTTTCTTGTTGCATGCAATGCGTGGATTTGGTACCCTCACCATGCTATATTGTGGGAAGATTTATACCTAATTAATGTTATTTCTATTCTGAAACTTTATGAATCTGTAACAATCCTCATTTATGGAGTGATCTTAGATTTAGGAGGTAGTTGTAGTTTTCCTTCAAATAAATGACTGTTGTAACTCTTTGGAGTTAGTCAAATTTTAGAATAGAACTATTGTCACAGTGATACTATTTTACTTTCAATCAAGTGTACTCATTTTCCATTAATGAATAGAATGGATAGTTTGAGTTTAAATCTTTTATCTTGATTGTGTTTTCCATTCACTCATCCAAGGGGTCCCACTTGGTGAGTGAATTGATCTATTAGAGTAGAATTTATTTCCATGCTTGTTTAGAAGTAAAGTAGAACTTTTTTGTTCCTACAACCATTGGTAACAAAACTAGTAGACTGTTCTTGCAACATAGGTAGTTAGAGTAACTCCTACCCTTGATTACTTGTTTTGCTAGAGTAACACATTTACTAGTTTTAGAATAAGTTTTCCTGAAGCTCAAAGTACTTGAATTCTATAGGATAGTCATAAGATTGAGAGAGTTTGAAGCATATACTTTGTGAATGTCATTCCAAGTTTACGTCCCTAATCGATAAATAAATGAGACTGAATAATCCATTTAGCAACCATTTGGGGTGTCCAATGCCATGGGTTTCTAATACCATTATTTGGCCAAGCATTCATTTTCTCTACATACTAAAATTTGTTTGTGTTTTCAATGAGAGTTTCTTTATGGGGAATGTGGCCTGATTCGAGTGTGTACTTACAAAAACTCCAATGTTTATGGGCTGCATTCTCAGACCAGACCTCATTCCCCTTAGATACGCTCTTACTCTCGCAAATGTGTATTTTGTGTAGAATAGAATAAAATAGAATAGAGGAATTATAATGTTTATTAGGTTAAAAGACACTTTATAAAATAACAGATCTTAATATTTTAATTTTCTAATAATTGTTAAAAACTATATGATATAGATCTTTTATCGAAGACATAAGATTTCCACAGTTCATAATGACATTTAAAATACTTAAATAATGTCACACACTAAGATGGAAAATAAATTTTTGTGCAAAGGCAAGTAAAAGAAAAATACTTTTCCTCAATCTATCAAAGAAGGAACTCTAGAAACTTATGATTTCGAATTTTATATTTATTCTATTCACTTAAACTACTGATACCAATATCAAGTAAAAATTAAGAGCAAACTTGATGTTTAACTAAGACTCATTTTGTATTTAATTCCTGTCCTATCTTATTGTCATTTCCTCATTGTTTAAACACACATACTCTAAGCCTCAATGCAAGTTATAAAAACTCACCTTAATCTTTTTATTTATTCTAAAACAACAGTGTTTTAAAATGATAATCTCTATGCCTCAAGCTTTCATAATGTATATCTTATATAAAAGAAACTAAAACTAATACACGCTGATTAGTAGAAGAAAAAGACTGGGTTATACTAGTTTAAACAAAATTTGGTGTCCAAGGAATAAAATTAAATGGTTTTGACAATATTTGTGGTTAAAATAATATCTATATTTCCATGTTCAATAGAGAGAATTATGATGCTAAACCACATATTCCTCTTGATAAACAAAGAGATAAATAAAAATAATATAAAATATAATAGAGATAGATTCATGTGTTTACCCTAATTTATATAGAAATCTATAGCCTTCTTTGTTTGTGATTATTTGATGAAAAATGCAAGTAGTAAATCAGTGGGAAGCATTACTAATTCAATGATTTTGAGAGATTCCTGCAAATAGTTTAAACAACAATGACTATCCATACCTTGTTTCTAGGCTTCAATTCTGCAAGAACGACACTCCATTTTGGCACAAGTAGAAGAAACACAACAAAGACATTGGATCTTCTTAAACCTATAGATCACTCTCTCTTTTTCTAGGGTTTTAAAAACCCTTTCAAGATTCCATACGTGAAGATTGCTTTAACTTAGGAGTCTCTAGTCAGTGATGGTCACTCATGCCCTGTTCTCTGATTTCTATTGTGGTGTACCCTATGCATTTGCTCAAAATCATTCAAAGTGATTTTAACAAATCCATTTTGTATATTACTTGCGAGTCTAGGAGTCTAGAGACCATATTTCACAGGCATATTTAATAAGATCAGTTTTCTACCTTGTCTATGATACCCTAAACATTGTTTGCAAACTCCCATTAGAGTATAGGTAGTGAGAATGTAATTGCCAAAGGGTGTTTGTTATTTTGCGATGCCTTCCATGAAATGTTGCATTTTGCAAGGCATTCTTTGCACAGTTCTCATGCAATGTCATTGCTTCACATCATATCTGAGGCCATATTCATATGCTACTCCTAACTCTAATGACGACACAGGAAACAAATACAAAAAAAGCTATAAAATTATTCACCTCGTGAGTCTGCACAAACACGAAAAACTACACCTTTCGGTGGTAGAATAAAACTAGGTTTTTATGGCATGTATAACATATCAGCTAAAAAATGCAGGAATCTCTCAAAATCATTGAATTAGTATAACGTATCAACTAAAAAATTCTTGCAAAGTGTGGGTTGTTCATGGCATGTATAACATATCAACTAAAAAATGCAAAATTTTTTGAACCCGTTAACCTCATTCCAAACAAAGGTAGAGAAATTTCAAGCATACATGTTCGTTGTCATTCCAACCAAAAACCCAACACCATATTCATTCCAACTGAACACCACAATCATTCCAGCCAAAAACCACAAAACAACAACTAAACTAAGATGTGCAACAACAAGGGTTTGCTTCAAAAAGATTCCACATAAAACTACACCTGAGTTTGTCGTCCACACAAATTGGGGAAAAATGTTGCAATGAATACTTATAAAATGGACTTCAAAAAATATATTTTTGCACAAACCTGAAATTATTTCAAAATTGGAATTGAAAAAACTAGAATTGGGAGATATAATTCCAATTCCACCTTTTCAAGTGGAAGATGAATATGCTCATTTTAGGTCAAAATGAGCATATACATCTCCCTCTTCCAATTCCACTTTGCATGACCAAACTAGGGATTGATCAAATTCTAAATTAAATAATGCCAATTCTACCTCAATTCCTACAACCAAACGGGGCCTAAAAGCAAGTCTTTGATCTTAATTTTATCATTTTGAAAAGCATAGTTATTATTATTAGTTCCATAGAAAAAATACTTATGCATTCATGCAATTTTTCATGCTATTAGTTACACCAATCAACACAATGAATTTAACATTTTGCACAAAAAGTCTATAGTCTATATTTATTTCTTATTTTGAATAACTATACAAATAACATTTATCAAAAAAAAATTTTAATCTTCTAAATTCATTATATCACATCAAATGTCAAATATTATTAATTTATTTCATTAAATATATACTATTCTATATGTGACTGATTTTGACTTTCTTGTAGATTTTCTCACAAAAATCTAATATGAAATTATGTAATCTCTAAAATTTGAATTGTTTTCTTTTCAAACATTGTACTAGTAGTGTCAGTTGATTATATGGGATTTGTTTCTTCGCAGACCATAATTTACTCTACACAATTAATGTTTTGTTCCATAAAAAATCAATTTGATGCTCACTCTATGGAGCTAAAGAATTAGGAATTATTTATTCAATGAATATAAGAAATTAGATTTTGAAATTTAATGACAAACTGCAATCTAGAAGCTTCATCAATTCTATATAGTGTTTTAAGCTTAATCACTTCTATATAGTGTTTTGTCTTGCTTTTCAATAAGGCATATCTCAACTTCCAATCATGTGGAGAACATTTGTGTAGCATGGTATGATTCCAAATTCTCCTCCTAACTCAAATGCCAATAAATATTTGATTCTCATGAATCTGTTATTGAAAATTGTTTTTGCTTTTGCATTTGCCCATCAAAAATGTAGTTTGGGGGAAAAGAGCCTCCTTTCCCAATGCCCGTATAGATTTGAGCTATGCGAGTAAAGTTCATACATGCTCCTAACTGAAAGTAAATGAAAAACATAGAATGAAATGTTTGAATGTTGATTGGCTAACAAAAATTACAGAATGCAATGTCTAATTCTTGAATCTATTAATCAACTTACAATAGAAAGATACATATAGACAATTAGCCAACTAAATTTGGTGGACCCTAAGAATAGGCATTCAACCGCTAAAATAAGACTATGCTAAAAACAACATATGGCCAACAATAGTGCTCTCTTAAGCAAGATTAATTCAACACTAACTCTTATATTCATATTAATATTGTTGTACTACCTATATTGTGACTCTAAATGATCTTTCCTTGTCATACACCTAAATAGATCCAGCATGGAACATCTTTCCATATGAAGAAATTACAGAAAAACATGAATTTATAGTTGTTTATTATCTCCCCACTGCATCAAATATTTTCACACAAACAACATGAAATGAAACAAAATAAAAAATTCACACATAAATAGCAGTCCCCGTTCCCATATGATAAAATAAACAGGATTGAAAGCCAAGCCAGATACAATCTTTCACAAAAAAAAATACAAATAAATGTTTCTCTGAATTTTAATATTTTTAATCTTTCAATGTCTTCCAATTTATGTAGGACCTGCTAGAGCCAATTTTCAGCCTATGACATGAAAGAAGGGTTGATCTGAACCATCAGATTGCAAACTTTGTGCTCATTCAAAGCTCCAGCACCATCTAGAACTCCCTCATGCACTATCACTTCTATTTATGTATATGTCAAGGATTCCACACCTAAAATTGATGAATTTTTCCTCAAACTATTTCTGAATTTGTCAACGATTCCACACCTAAAATTGCTGATTTTTTCTTCATTAAATGTAATGATTCAAATTATTGTAAAATTTTCAAAGTTATTGCATTTGATTTGATAGAACATAATGTAGAAGGATATATGGAATGCACCTTTTGATATGAAAACACAGTGACTATACTTGATTGAGCCTGTAGGTGAAAATTTGGTAATAGGCATAATATCCTTTATCATAAATACATTGCTCCAAAGTCCATTGGCGAGTGATTCAGATCCCAAATTAAAAATTCTCGTAATGCTTCTATTGTGTGGAAGTGTTGGGATTATGGAAAGGTGAGTTACTGAGAGGGGAGGGGTGAGTCAATAACCCTAAATTTTTTTTAACTTAATCCTTGTAACATAGTAATTCATTAATCGACTATAGTATTTGTTGTCTTCATACATTTATTAACATAACTGAAATGTAAATACTTGTAATCTAATCAAATGTGCATACATGAAACTTCATATACACAACACTAAGATTTTGGTATTTTAGAAACCCTTGTTAGAAGGTAAAAACTGTGGTGGGGATGGAACCCACAAAGCTTCACTACTGCAGTAAATATAGTTACCGATTAAGGCTACAAAGATTGATCACTTCTAATGATCTTCCCCTATTAGGAGTAAGATAAAAGATCTGCTAGATCTACCTGGTTAGAGGATTTTAGCAACACTCTTCAAGTGTGCACTCACTTAAGAGATTTTACATAAGATAATTAAGTCTACTATGTTAGGAGATTTTATCTGTCACAATTGCTAGAGAGTAACAGTGAAATTGATCTGGTTGAAGCAACTTACTTTGCTGAATATTAGATCCTTTAAGTACAAATATGAAATCACCTTGTTGTGATGAATGTCTCCTCCAGTGCTTCTCAATAGCTTTTCAACTATTTTTGATAAAACTGAATATTCTATCAAAATCCTTTCAACATAATCCTATCAGATCTTTAGATGTCTCCCAATGGTGGCTACTTCATATATTTCTCTTCTTCTGATTCAAACTGACTTCTTGAGAATTCTTTAAATCATAATGATTTGACCTAATTAGGGTTGTGACAATATCTAGAAAACCTAAGATCAATGGTCCAAATGAATAACCTAAAACATCATTACATAGGGATCATTAATCATTAAATGATTGCATATGTAGTAATTTTAACCTCGATCTCTGTAAACTATTTTCTAGCTCGGTGTAAACTATTTACCTTGATTTTTGTGTCATTCCAAACTTTTATGTCAACCCTAGATTACTTAGTAAATGATGTGTTTCTACCTTGATATAATACTGATGTTTGGTAATCCTGTGTGCTCGGTAAACACTGTACTCGGTAATCTCTGTGCTTGGTGACTATACTTGTAGTTATGACCGACTAAACTGTGTGCTCTAGTTACTGACTATATGTATGATACTAATGACAACTCTTAATGCAATTAGGAGTAACATTCTCCCCTTTTGGTATTAGTGTCAAAAACATATATGTATGTTCATTACAAAAAAAAGTTGACATAAATATTTACAAACTCAGAAAATGTGTGAACTCCCCCTTTGAACATGCTCTCGGTGTAAAGTACATACAATATATAATTACATATATTTCTCCCTTTTTTTTGAAAGTAGTGCCAAAAATGTACTTACAAATTATCAAAGATATTCTGATGGGTATTCTTGAGGTTTTCCCATTCCTCTTTTAGATTTTTGAGTGCAATCTGCTCGAGGCCTACTTGTGCATGCATGTCAAAAATATGTTATGTAATAGATAACTAAGGGGTGGCAATTATTTTCTTTACCTTCTTCACATGTTTCTGCATCACCTCTAAGTGTGGTAGTAATGCGGCCTAATATAGCTTGGTTACCTATTCTCTGATTTTGTCCTCTTTTTTCCTTAACTCTAGTTTCAACTGCTGAATGTGTTTTACTTTTGAATAATGCACATGAAATGCATGAGGCTCAATTGTGAGACTATTTGCACTTTGCTTGAGATCTTCATCAAGTTTCTTTAACTTTTCACTAACCTCGGTAGTGAAACAGTCTAAAGAGCATAACTTCTGAAAAATAGTAGTAACCTTTTGAATAATACTTTATAACTTGGTTACTACTTCATAAAGTTTTACCTTATTTATTGCCACTACTTGGCTGATTTTCTTAGTTAACTTATATTGAATCTTTTTTTCTTCTCTTTCTTCTATCATCTACTTGACATATGTAGTTGGTCCATTTATTGTCTCGGTGAGAAGTGCAAGTTGGTCAATGATGGGTGTTGTCTCATCTACATTGACATCTGGTGCAACATGCATGAGTATCTTCTAGCACCTTAGTGTTTTTGTGTTCTTGCTTCAACTTCTCTTGAGCTTGTTTTCAGGTGCATAGCTCTCCATATTTTATAAGAGCTTTGGGGTCAAGTGTCCTCGGCTCACATGTAGGAATTTTAATTACCTCATCAAGTGTAACTGGACCCTTACTTCCATGTTTCCTCTTCATTTTCTTGTCTTGCACGCTTGATGTGGGAGATTGTGCAATTGAAACTCGAGCCTTGTGCTCCATATTTGGATTAGGTGGCTTGGTAGACTTCTCTTCTTCTTTGTCCTTCCCTTTTGTAGATTCTACAATCTGTGGTGTTAGGGCTGGTGGCCTAGTGTTTATAGTAGAAGTTTTTACTATATTCTCTTCCTATATTCCTTGACCAGTTTCTATTGCATTAGTAGTCTTGGTGTGCTCTTCACCTTGTATAGCTTCACCACTATGCTCTATCACTTTACCTGTCTCTTCACCCTTGTCTTCAACTGTATCATTTGTGTTCTTGGGTGGAGCTTCCTCTCTTTGGTACTTAATATCTATGTCTATAGCATGTACCAAAATAGGTAAATTACCTAATACCATTTCTATTACTACCACATTTGCTTCTTCTTCTTCAAGGTTCTTGGCAATAGTAGTTATGATTTCATCTTCCTTGGCTTCATCATCAGGGTCTCCTTCTGTTATATCTTCAGTCAGTATTTCTCCTTCCCCTAATGTTTTTAGCATCTCTGGAATATCTTCCATTGTAGTCTTAGTAGCAGTGATGAAATCTTCAGCATATATTTCTTCCTCTTGCTGCTTGATATTGGAGATGTGAATTTTTCCATCCTCTACATCTATCGGTACACCTTCTTGTAAACTTAGTAGAGGTTGCTTGGTGTCAACTACGAGTGCAATTGCCTTAGTTTTCTCTAATGGACTAAGAATTCTAGTCCAGATCTCTCTACTTTCATCATCTACCTCTTATATTTGACCTTGTAGAATATTGAATGCTCTTGCCTTCATAAAAAAATACATGAATGTTGATGCAAATAAGCATCAATCTCTGGAACAGTAAAATCTAGCTTGGCCAGAACTAGTGACCTTTCTCTGATTCTTTTCTCGGTCTAAAGTGCATATGTCCATCTTACAGACACTTTTTCATATAGCTCCTTCGGTATGCTATTTGAAAATTCTACTGGAACTCATTTAAATTTAATCATCATACCTATGATTTCTTCCTCCAGCTTATCTTGATCTTCAATGCTCAGGTTAGAATACCTATTAAGTTTAGGAATATCTAATCCTCTAGTCTTCTTTACTCTTTTTTCTATTTCATCAATTGTTTGGGGTCCCTTGTTCACCATAACTCAGAATTGATTTTTGTCTTTATCTTCTGAGTGTATATCATTCTTTCCTCTTATCATTTTTCTTCTCCTTTTTGGTTCAAGGAGCTCGGTCGAAGCTTTTTTTCTTCTCTTTTTCTGATAAGTGTGGGTTGGTGTTGGCCTAGTTATTTTTGCTACACCTTTCTTCAGAGGTGGTGTGTTGCATTTTTATGACCTTGTCCTTTCTCAGGTTGAAGTATCAACCTACTTGCCTTTTGCCTTTGAAGCCTTTGGTGGCTTTTCCTGTTCTGCTTCATCAGACTCGGTGGCCTCTTCATCATCATCTTTATCAATTGGTACCTATATCTTGATTTCCTCTTCAACCAATTTCTTAGCTTCTTCATTTGTAACACAAAATTGTTTCTTCAAGGTTTTAACCATCTTATCCATTTTCCTTCCCATCTTCTCTACTACAAGTCCCATTCTAGACTTGGCTTCTTCATAGGTTCCAAATCGTGTAGCATCTTTATCTTTTGGCTCAACAAGTAAAGCATTTATTGATTTTGTGGCTCGGTCAATATCAATCTCATACTCCATAGGGGGTAGCCATGCAGTCCTCGGTTTGACTACCTTTATCAAAGTGGTGTCGGTGTCTAATAGGAAACAAATATCATCCTTATATTTTTCAACTAATTGTACAAGAATCCTAGTTCCTTTTTGCATTCTTTCCTTTAATTTTCTAAAGTAATCATCCATAACTGGCTCAAAATTCTAGTCTAAATTGTTAATGAATTCACTGATTTGCATTAAGACCGGTCGATTTACATTCCATTCAACATTACCGACTGAGGGAAAATAGTTTTTCAGGTAGAAAAATGTACATATGAAAAGTGAACCAAACTTGCATGTGTTTGACCTTGCGACTCAGATAGTCCACATGTTTTCTTCCACTTGTCTCAATATTAAGTCAAATAAGTTGAGTTGCAAACCCTTCTTTATAAATTTGTGTGTGATGTCAACAACTCTACAAGAAACATTGTTTGGTCTACTCGACTAAAATATCTTGTAAGAAATGACATAAGCTCTAAATCTCATCTCAGGGTTGCTTATGGTGTTAATCCTCATGCCTTTGTCATCCCACTCTACTCTGATTAGCTTTTCAATCTCATTCTTTGGCAGGTGTCTTAGGGATTTCTCTTTATCACTTGTTGGATACCCAATGACCATATGTATGATACATTTTGTAATCCTCACCGGTTCATCCATCCACATCTTCCCTTCATGTACTCGACTCAGTATAATCCTTATCCATTCCGTTTTGAATTATTTTGGAAAATACAGTGTGTTGGTTAACCCTTTGACCTCCAAATATTTGTGCTTGTCCTTGAGTTTTCCATGAATGAAAAGTTCTTGGTTGGTGGCCTAGAGCTCAAAGTTGCCAATCTCAGTGATTTTTCAATGTATATAAGACCTAATGTCCTTCACTAGTAGAACATTAGGTGGTATCAAATAAAATGCATCCTTGTCATTGGTTTGTGCAGTAACTTCTAGATGAATTTTTTAGCTAGCCTCTATGTAAGTCACGGTCTTGATCGATGTTACCTTATTCCCTTTCTCTTCTTTGGATTGAGCAGATTGTGAATTCGATGCCATCGTGAATGGAAATTTGGGGTTTTGCAAATATTTGTGCAAGCTTCTTGGTTACTCTTTAGACTTCCTGAATCACTTCTAGATGCTTAGTGAAATACTCAAATCTTCTTGAAATATTGGAAACAAATTGCTCAATCTTTGCTTTATTTCACTTTGGTTTTCTCTTGAATGGAATGTGATAAAATGAGTTCAATCTCATATATTTATAACCAAAAGACCTTGTTCAGCTTATGTTCAGTGCAATAAATGCTTTTCCAGCTACTACTTAGTCAATAGTTAAATCACTTGGTTAACTCAATAGTTACTTCATCTTGATGAACACTATCAATGCTCGGTTGACTATGCAACTTGATTATCTCTAACACTTTCACCAAATGGAAATTTATTACTCAGTCCAGCTTAACCGACTATGCTTATTTCAAGTTAATAACATATAACACCATAGTGCATCTTAATTCATGATAATTTGGTATTTATGCAATAAATATAAGGAACTATTGTAAGATATAACCGATTGAAATTCAGTTCCCATACTTACTTGATTTTCTTAGGTGAAGGTGGTGATATTACCTAACCTAAAGGATGAGGTGTCACCGACTGTTATTCTTGTTCCTCCATTGTCATCAGTTCTCTTCTCCACATTTGGTTCCTTATCCTCATGATTCCTTCAATGGTATTCTCATTTGTATCAACACTTAGTTCTAGTGCCCGGTCTCTATAGTCTCTGCTTAGATGAATGACCTTATGACAGTGCAGACATGCCATTCTAGAATTTGACCAATTTCAAGATATTCCTCTCCAGTGCATTCTCATGCAATTTGCTGCAATATGATCATATCTACCACATGTACAACTAGACCAAGTTTTGTAATCCCAAGTGTAAGCATTACCTTTCCTTCTCTATTGATAGGTGTTATTCTGTCTTTTCAATTTCCATACTTGTTTCATTTTTGTCCTACATTCCTATGATATATATATCAATGCATGTTGCAAGTACAACAATGTTTTTCCACGTACTGTCTCTTAGGTGACTTTTTCAGTTTTGATCTACACTCATGTGCTTGATGTCCATACTTGTTGCAATTATAACAATAACCATCAAATTTAGGATTAGATTTAGGAATACCTTTTTCTTTTCCTTTGCATACATTTGATGTGTGACCAGGTTTTCCACAATGATAGCATGAGAGCTTCTTTAGCCTTGGATTTGCATAGGCATTCTTTTGTTCAACTTGTTATGATGAGTCTCTCTGCTCAGTGTAACCTAAACCAGTAGTGTTGTCAAGTCTTCTCTGACTATTTAGGAATTCATCCATCCTTTTAGTACTTTCATCAATTTTCTTTATCATCTCAATATGTTGTTGTTTCATTTTCACTTCATTTTTTTAGTCTTTCATTTTCTTCCAGTAATTCACGAATATCTTCCAATTTTCTAGCAAGCTCACTATTTACTCGGTTGATTTCTTGACTCGTAACAACTATCTGATTGGAAATTTCAAAATGATTCTCGATAAGCCTTAGTATTCCAGATTCCTTTTCTTTGAACTTTTTAGTCATTTGTCTTCTATCGTCAATAGCCAAATTTCTTTCATGTTCAGCCTGTCTTGCATTGTTCATGACATCAATCATTCTTACAATTTGAGTTTCTTGTCCAATTTGCAGTGCTTTCACTTGTTCGGTAAGGTGTTGATTATTTTTAGACATATCTGATATGGTTCCTTTAGATGCATCAGATATGCTTCCAGATCTAGATCCTTTAGATAATTATTCTATCTCTTCTTCCTGATAATCAGTCTCATTGTGCCGAATTACTAATTCCTTCATTTTGATTAGTGACTCTCTCAGTTTTTCTCTTGCATCCTTAAGCTATTCCATGAGAATCTACATCTCCAATCTCTGATTTTCAATAGTCTTATCAAGCTTATACCTTTCCATCCTTAAGACATTTTATCTTAAGTGATTAAACTTCCTCAACAAGAGAAATAACTTTGATACCAATTTTTGGGATTATGGAAAGGTGAATTACTAAGAGGGGAGGGGTGAATCAATAACCTTAAATTTTTTTTAACTTAATCCTTGTAACATAGTAATTCATTAACCGACTATAGTATTTGTTTTCTTCATACATTTATTAACACAACTAAAATGTAAATACTTGTAATCTAATCAAATATGCATACATGAAACTTCATACACACAACACTAAGATTTTGGTATCATAGAAACCCTTGTTAGAAGGTACAAATTGTGGTGGAGATGGAACCCATAAAGCTTCACTACTACAGTAAATAAAGTTGTCAGTTAAGGCTACAAAGATTGACCACTTCTAATGATATTACCTTGTTAGGAGTAACATAAAAGATCAGCTAGATCTACTTGGTTAGAGGATTTTAGCAACAGTATTCAAGTGTGCATTCGGTTAAGAGATTTTACATAAGATTGTTCAGTCTACTCTGTTAGGAGATTTTATCTATCATAATTGTTAGAGAGTAATAGTGAAATTGATCTAGTTGAAGCAACTTACTGGTGCAAGAGCACCTAGGTTCTTGGCTAGCCTAACTCCTAGATTTTGGATTGTAGTAACCTTATCCAAGTCACTAACCAATAAGGACTTAAATAAGTCCCTAGTGTGGGTGTGAAGAGATCCAATATGTTTAGGAAGGTTACTAGTATTCTTAAATAGGGCTTTACTAGGCTTGAGGGGACCTAAGAAGGTTGGTCTACATGCCATTTCAGGATGCGAGTCAGTCAAAGCATATGATTGACTGTATGAAATGGAAAATTAATATAAGACATGGCCCTAGGAAAGTTAGAATAGTCTTAGAGGTCATTTAAGACCCATTTGGATGACTTAGGAAAAGTTGTCAACAAAAATGTAAAAGTTGTCATGGCTACATTTTGTCAAAAGCATGTCCGAGAGCTAGAGGTAGTTAGGGGTTAGTCTAACCAATTGGATCAGTTCCCCTATTATGTTTAAGACATATTCCAACCAAAGAAGAGGGTTGGATCTCTGTAGTGATTTTAGTTTGTGTTTATGAATAGACTGGTGTGACTGTGAGACCGTAACAGTGCCTAAAAGCTCAGTTATCCTTTAGCTATGGATTAGACCACAGAATCTCATTGCTTGTATTAGTTCTAATTATATTTCCAAGCTCTTTTGTGTTCTTGTTTTTGTAGCTAGGCTTTCCTTTTTGCATGTTTTAAAATTCCTCCTCCGTGACCATTTTACTAGTGCATCCAAAGTAGAGGTCAATAAAATGTCTCTAGCATGAGTTCCCATTGAGGGATTTGTATGACCTCTTGGTACATGCTAGGGTATTGTATATAACTTATGAATATGTATTATCTTGGCTAGGTTTTTAGTGGAACCAATTTTGGATTCAATCCCTAGGTGAGCTAGAGCATATTCGGTTAGAAAGCTTGACAGTGAAGCAGCAAATGAGAGAAGGCTCTGGGATTGAGGAAATAAATCCAAGTGCATAATAGTGAAGATTATGTGCCAAAGAATCAATCCTAAGAAGGAGATTCTATTACCAATCCAAAAAAGGGTGTAGAAGTTAAACCCTCACTGAAAACCAGAGAGACCTAATTAGGCCTAGAAAATAGGTATGGTTGTAGGAAAGTACAATACGACCAACTTGAGGATCCAAGAACTTGTGAATCTAGGAGAACTTTAAAAAGGGTGTTAGAATATGGTCTTAGTGTTTCAACTTTTTTGGAGAGTTTAAGAGTTGTGCACTAAAAAGAGGGTTTGAAGACCTAGAAAGGCCCAATACAGCTTTAGGCTTATTTCTTAGAGATTGACTATTGAAGGAAGATAGTTAGAGGGTACTATATCTCAAAAAAAGTAAAAAAAAAACTAAAAAGGATTCTTCTATCATATTTGCAGAAGTATTGACAATGGCTTGGTAAAAGGATGAACTTGAAGAATGAGTTCATGTGAAGGAGTAAGGGTAAAGAAGGGAACCACACCTTGGTAGAGAGGTCTAGTGGAGAGGAGGTGATTGTCAAGAATCCCTCAGTGAATAGGGTCTAAGGTAACCCCAGTGAAGGCCAAGAGAAGGGCCTAGAATAAGTCCTAGGTGAAATAGGACTAGATAGCAAAGACCTCCCTATCAAATTGGTATTAGAGCCAATCAAAGATTGGGTAAGACATTAGTGTATGTCAGAAGGTGGAAGTACATCAATGGAAGAATCCACCATGGTAACCAATGTTGAGTTGGAAAGGGAAGTGATAGAAAAAAAGGAGAGGAACTAGATCCTAGAAGAGATTGTAGAAGCTTTGAAGGATAAGCTTGATGAAGTTGCAGAGGCAGCTGGTAAAATGAAAAAGAAGTTGGAAGTTGAAGATACCAAAGGAAAAATAGTAGCTAAGGATGATTACATCCTTGAACCAGACCCACCGATGCAAGAGGAACCCTTCCTTAAATCCATTAATGCATTGAGAGGCAAAGCACTTGAGGGGATACCCCTGTTCATTGACAAGATGGACTTGGAGCTACTCATGAATGGATTGAAGGGATGGAGAATCATTTTGAGTGTGAAGGTGTCTCAGAGGCACAAAGGGTGAAAATTGCCAAGTCAAGACTCGGGGGACCAACCCTAACATGGTGGAAGTTCCTTCAAGAAGAGAGGGAAAGAGAGGGTAAAAGACCTATATCTAATTGGAGAGTTATGGTAACAAAGATTAAGGATAATTATCTACCAGAGGATCATGAGATCCAAATGCATACGAAGAGGCAAAGTCTCAGACAAAAGAGATGGATGTGGCCTCTTACACCGAGGAGTTTCAAAAACTTTGTTTAAGGTCTAAAGTTCAAGAAGAGGAGAGCATCCAGGTAGCTATAGACTTGGGTGGATTAAGGCGGAGTATCCAAGAGGAGATTAGTTTGTGAACTCCTACTACAGTTCACAAGTATTTTCAATTAGTACTTAAGGTAGAAGAAAAGAACAAGAAGAAAAAAGACTCTAATCCAAGAGGTAGAGGTAGAGCGAGAGACTCTAGAGGACCTAGAGGTGGCTATGGTGGCATGAGTAATGAGCCAAGAAGTCAAGGAGACTCTAAGCTAGTTGAACAAATCAATGAGCCAAGTGGAAGAGGTAATTATGTCAAAGGAAGATGATTTCAAGGTGGAAGAGGCAAATCAATTATTTTCAACAAAGGGTCACACTTTGCAAGCATGAAGTGCTACCATTGTGGTCAACTCGGCCACCCTACCTATAGGTGCCCTGGAAAAGCTTCTAGATCACAAGGGGAGAAGAAGATAGCTTATGCACAAGAGGAAGTGAGTAGTGTGAAGTCACCAAAGGTTAGCTTGGATTCAGAGCATAGTGAGAACCTCATGTTTAGGAGGGTTCTTCTTAAGGAATCAGTCAAAGAAGAACCTAAACAAAGGAGGGCTCTTTTTAGGATCAAATGTAAGATCCTTGGAAAATTTTTCAAAGTTATCATTGATTCAGGTTCAATTCATAACATAATTTCAGAGGAAGTAGTCCAAAAATTGAAACTTTTGAGGATACCTTATACTCATCCTTAAAAAGTGACCTGGTTAAACAAGGGGCATAATGTTCTAGTGAATGATTAAGTGTGGGTGGAGTTCATAATAGGTGGTTATCAAGATAAGATGTCGTGTGACATCCTACCAATGGATTCTTTCCATTTTCTACTAGGAATACCATTGCAATATGACCAGGATGCAGTCTACCATGGGAAGAAGAATATGTACAACTTCAAGAAGGATGGAGTTAGCTATAAAATATAGTCATTTATGGAGGAAGGAGCTACAAGTACATGTGATTCTAATGTAATTTTGATGAGTAGGAAGGAGTTCTACAGTGAGAGATAGAATGAGGTTAAATCAAGGTATTCCTCATATGATTTGGAACTCTATGCATTGATCCAAGAACTTAAGAAATGGATGCACTACCTATTTCCCAAGGAGTTTGTGGTCTATACAGATAACCAAGCATTAAGCTACATTAACACTCAAGAAAAGCTAAGTCATTGGCACATCAAGTGGATGGAGTTTCTCCAAGCCTATACCTTTACCATTAAACATAAGAAGGGTCTAAACAAAAAGGTAGCTGATGCACTTAGCCAAAGGTTGCTGACTATCCAAGAAATCCATCTTCAAAGCATTAGTGTAGAAGGATTTAAGGAACTCTACAAGGAAGATGAGGACTTCTCCAAGGCATATAAGGTATGTGATGAATTTGAGAATCACTTTCATAGTGATTTTTTTGACTACACATTGCAAAATGGTTTTCTATTCAAGGGTAATTAGTTATGTGTACCCAAGGGATCAATGAGGGAGAACCTTATACAAGAAAAGCATAATGGGAGCCTTAGTGGATACTTTGGCTTGAATAAGACATTGGACCTAGTGAAAAGGTTTTACTATTGGCCCAAGATGCCAAGAGATGTTAGGAGGTATGTAGAGCAATGTATTGTTTATCAAAAAGCTAAAGGGACATCTACCAATGTAGGGTTATATCAGCCTTTACCAATCCAAAATAGGCCATGGGAGAGTCTAAGTATGGATTTTATAGTAGGCTTACCTAAGACAACTACTGGTTTTGATAATGTCTTTGTGGTGGTTGATAGGTTTAGTAAGATAAGTCATTTTATACCATGTAAGACCACACATGATGCTAGCTATATAGCACACCTTTTCTTGAAAGAAGTAGTAAGGATTCATGGCCTACTAATCAGTATTGTGTCAGCTAGAGATGTCACATTTATGAGACACTTCTGGAAGAATTTATGGAAGAGGCTAGGAACCAATATTGCTTTTGGTTCAGATTATCATCCTCAAATGGATGGCCAAACAAAGGTGATTAATAGAGTGTTGGGAAACCTCTTAAGCTCTCTTACAAAAGAATATGGATAAGTGTGGGACCAGGTGTTACCACAAGATGAATTTGGTTACAATGACAACATAAATAGGTCTACTGACAAGAGCCCATTTGAAGTAGTGTATGGAATGCACCAAAGAGGTGTGTGTGTGAACTCATAGAACTAGGTAATCAAGGAGTAGTGAGTGGTCACACTGATGACTTTTCTCAATCTATGCAAGAGGTACATGAACAGGTCAAAAGGACATTGATAGAAGCCAATCAAAAGCTGAATACTAGAGTAGATGAAAGGAGAAAAGATTTGTAGTTTGAGGTAGGTGATTGGGTGATGGAACACCTCAATAAGGAAAGGCTTAAGAAAGGCATACCAACAAGCTCCAAATGAGAAGAGTTGGACCATGTAAGGTCCTAGCCAAGTATGGCTCAAATGCATACAAAATAGGCCTACCTAGTGACCTGTCCATATCTCTAGTTTTCAATGTTCAAGATTTTGTTAGATACAAAGGACCTGATGTCAAAGAGGAAGAACATAGTCCATATGTTCATCCTGATGTCAAAGACCTTAAACTTCTAGTCCCAATGAAGCCCCAAGTTGAGAGGATACTTTACTCAAGGGTGAAGAAACAAACTAGGCATGGTGTCTACATGGAACACCTTGTGAAGTGGAAGTCCCTATCTGAATCAGAGGCTCAATGGATAGCATAGAACAACTTCAAGAAGCTAGGAATTAATTTGGCACTCTTGTCTCCTAATGACACTTAGTTTCTTGTTGCGAGGTGAGTATGGTGTAGGAGCACCTAGGTTCTTGGCTAGCCTAACAAATATATTTTGGCTTGTAGTGACTTTAGCTAAGTCACTATCCAATAAGGAATTAGAGAAGTCCTTAGTGTGGGTGTGAAGAGATCCAATATGTTCAGGAAGGTTATTGTATGGTGAAAATGTGACCACACTTCTATGAATCCTTACATGTAAGGAAACTCAAGAATGAGCCCTCACAAATTGATCCATAGCTCTCTATGCATGGAGTTACAAGATTTGTAAAATTGCTCTCAGATAGAGCTATAAACTCATGACCTTTTTAGTCAACCACACAATGAGAGATTCCAAATCAAAGACAAGGGCAAGAGTGCCAATATCTCTAATGAAATCAATATGAATGCAATGCAATGCAACCTATATGAGTATGCAAATTACTCTATGAAAGTGCAAGTACAAATTATGCTATGAAAAGAAAGTACAAAGATTACAACCTTCCTAATTAGGTTATGTTAGATTAATTTATTACATAAAAAGGAAATCTAAGCTAAGAATGCCATTATCATGCAACTATGAAAGAAAATATGAAACTAGATGAAATGCAACAAAAGGCTTCAAAGCTTGGATGCAAAGATGTCTTCAAAGCAAGCTCCAAATAAACCTAGAAAACCTGTAGCATAACAATAGCATAAAAACATGATGATAAAATGAGGAGGAGAGCTCTCCTTTTATAAGAAATGAGGTGAAATGGACCATTGAGATTAAGAGGCAAAAGACTTAATCAACGATGGAGCTTGAAAGAGGAGCAATCCATGCGCACAAGTATCCTCCAATAGGAAAATAGGAGTTGACTTTTGTGTCCATATGAGACAAAAAGTACCTTTTCCCTTTTTATAAAATAGGAATAATGCTTTATTTGTGCAACTTAGGATAAGAGGAAAAGTGGGGCTTTTTATTTACTAAAAGGGGAGAAAATATTCCTTTTAATTAAATAAAGACTTAGGATAAGATGGTTAGCCCAAGGAAAATAATCGAAATTGATAAAATAGGATTTGATCAAGGAAATTGATATAATGCAAAATGTTAATTTTTGAAAATATTGATTCAAGGATTTGATAAATTGCTGAATGGGGGCTCAAAGTCTAGGCGACCATTTTAGGGTGCATACATTTGCCCCTCTTTGACTAATGTGTGATCGATCTGGGAACACATGCAATCAAAGAAGAATTGAAATGTGAGATCGATCTAGGATCACAAAACAACTCAGATGTGAGGTCGATTCGGGATCACACCTGGACAAACATAGACAAAGGATTCTGGACATGAGGTCGATTCGGGATCATATCCAAAATAAGAGATAAGAATCTCAAGCTTGAGTGAAAGCTCACCAAAGATGTCTGAATCAAGAGAATCAAGAGAATTGGAGATGAGAATCCCATAGATACTGCCCCCTCAGAATCGAAATTGAAATCAGGTAGAGGAGAATAGCAGATTGATAAAAGATGATCAAATCATAATCAATCATAATCAAAGATAATTGATAATAGGATAACCACCAAATAGTGAAGATATGCCCTGGGTTGAATAGGTTTGATTGAAAAAGATATAGGATAAAGATTAAGTCAACCTCAGAGAGAGGAAGCGAAAGGGGTGAAGGAAAGACTATAAGTTTGGAAGACATGGAAAGGAAGAAATTCCATCAAAGATCAAAGAATTATGCCTCAAAAGGTCAGTCAACTACATAGAAGAATGAGAAAGCTTGGAAACATGACTTGGATTTTGATTTCAAGTCTGAAAATGGATAGAAAATGATGTGATATGAAAGACCAGAAATGAAAGATATGGTCAAGAAGAATCAAAAAATGAGCATAGTTGACCAACTAGTCCGTAGATGATAAAAAGTAGAGCTCTCTCCATATGCAAGATGCAAAAACTAAACTATGATGAACCTAAGAATGTAAGCTACTATGAAAGTGGTTGACTTGCAAGGTCACAATGCCTATAGACATCTAATTATCATCATCAAGCGTTATTGGTAGCATCATAAGATCATACAATGTACACTAGCATAACTATGTGGATATGAATATGATCTTTATCAGATAGAAATGTGGAAATCCCACCTAGGCATCAAAGACATGGAGGTCAAGATGACTAATGCAGTGAGATTACCTAAGTTTGATATGGAAAGATTATGCTTGTATCAAGACATATGAAAGCCAGGATAACTAGAAGCATGCACTCGCAAAACAGTCAAGGGTAATACCTTGTCAATCCATAGTGTCAAGTAAGACCAGCATAAATGCTCATGACAGTTAGGATCAACAAAATATTCCCACAATCAGATAAAGAAATAAAACATGTTCTCATACCCTCAGTCTTCTAGCTATGCATCATCGAAAACTTCTCAGGGAGAGACCACTCATCAAAGAAATCCTCATAGACAACACACAAGAAAAATAAAGTCAACATATCTCAATCAAGTTGAGTGTTTAAGTGTGTGTGTGTGTGTTGTTCATAGAGTCAAACTTGGGTTATCACATCTACCAGTGAGAAATATTGCATCACCCTTGGACTATTGGGTAAGACATCTGATAAATGTTGAGAAACACTGTTTAGGGTGGTGTTGAAAAACACCTGTTGTGAAATGCCCCAAGAGACAAACGCACCTAAAGGACCTATGCCAACAGTTATGCCCTCCCAGACAAAATAAAGACCAATTCCAGACCAAGTCAAATAAGGTCAAGGCATGATGGAGAATGGCTAAGTGTCGAGGACGCATGCTAAGAGACAAGGGTGCAAAGGCCTCAAGTAGTGCCTATTTCCAGGTTTTCACCACTTGGATTTTATTGCAATTTTTTTCTTTTTTTCATTTTTTTGTATTTTTGCTACCAAGGCACCTGTTTCCAGGTTTTCACCAAGGCACTTTTTCTATTTTTTTGAATTTTTTGCATTTTTTTTTATTTTTTTGTATTTTTTTTAGGACTTTTTATGCTTTTTAGGATTTTTTCAGCATCATATATCAATTTTTTTGGCATTTTTTTAGGATCATAAAATATGTACAAAGGATGCCCCCAGACAAAAACATGCATCATGGATAGAACTTCTTAAGGTGCAAAACATTGATGGGATCAGGGAGCTGCTCTCCCTCTTCATCAGTTAACAAATAAGCACCTGACCCAAAAGCCACAGTAATAAAGTATGGTCCAAGCCAATTAGGTTCAAATTTGCCCTTTTGTTCTCTGTTCTGTTGATTCTTAGGATTCTCATGCAAGACAAGATCTCCTACTTGAAATTCCCTAGGGTGAACCTTCTTGTTGAATGCCTTAGACATACGCTTCTGATACACTCTCATGTGATCAAAGGAAGCCTTGCAGTTGTCATCTAGAAGTTCTAATTCCTGTAACCTCATGGTGTGGTAATCCTCATCTGTAATCAAACCTTTGAGAGAGACTCTGAGTGAAGGGATCTCTACTTCTAAAGGCAATATTGCTTCAGCACCATAGGTAAGGGCAAAAGGAGTAGCCCCTGTAGGTGTGTGAATACTTGTCCTGTAAGCCCATAGTGCTGGATTGATTTGCAAGTGCCAATCCCTACAATTCTTGTGTACTATTCTATGAAGAATCTTGAGAATGGTTTTATTAGAGGCCTCTGTTTGTCCATTTCCTTGTGGAAAATAAATAGAGGACCAATGTTGCTTGATTTTAAACTTTTTGTATAAATGCTTTAGGTCCTTATTCTTGAATTGACCTCCATTGTCAGTGATGATCTTAGAAGGCACTCCAAATTGGAAAATAATATGATTCAGAATAAAGAGTGAAACTATTTTGCCTGAGGCAATAGAAAGAGGGACTGCCTCTACCCATTTCATGAAATAATCAGTAGCTATGATGATAAACTTATGTCCACCTGATGAGTTGGGGTGAATTTTCCCAACAAGGTCAAAGGCCCAACGCTGAAATGACCAATGAGAAATAGAATTAATTAGCTCCCTACCTGGAGCATGAATCAGGTTTCCATGTTTTTGACATTTCTCATAGGACTTAGAGAAAGCTACTGCATCTGTTTGCATTGTGGGCCAGTAATACCCCACCCTAAGAACCCTTCGAGCCATGGCAAGACCATTGGATTGTCCACCACAAATGCCCTCATGGATGTCAACTAACACTTGGTTGGATTCCTCCTTTTCCAAGCACCTAAGAAGTGTCCCATCTAAACCCCTCCTATATAGATCACCAGAAATAAGGGTGTGGTGAGAGGCATTATGGATGAGATTTCTGCATTCAGAATGGTTGAAAGTGTCAGGGATGATGCCATCACGAAGATATGAATAGATAGCACCATATCAGGAAGACTCATGTGTGACAAGGGTACAAATGATATGGCTTTTAGATGAGTCAAATATGGGATGTGTAGCTCTTCCACCAGGAATTCAAATCTAGACTCATGTTGTTCCAACTGTAGGAGTGAAGCTAATGTAGCCATAGCATCTGCAACTTTGTTTTCTACTCTAGGGATTTGTCGAAATGTCACCAATGTAAAGTAATGTCTCAATGAATCAACCATCTTTTTGTAAGGTATCAATTTGTCATCCTTGGTTTGATACTCCCCATTGAGTTGGTTGATAATTAATTGTGAATCCCCAAAGACATGCAACTCTATTATGTTCCACTCTATAGCTAGTTTCAATCCATTGGTTAAAGCTTCATACTCTGTAATATTGTTTGTACATGGGAATAGAAGTTTGTAAGACTTTGGTATGTTGTACCCATGTGAAGAGACAAAAAATACTCCAGCACCTGATCCATTTTGCATGTTGGAACCATCAAGGAACATCTTCCAAATGTGAGAGGTCATATACAATATATGTTCATCTAGGAATTCCACTTGAATAGGCATACTACCCTTAACTGGAAAATCAGCTAATTGGTCAGTGATAGCTTGTCCCTTTATGGCCTTTCTCTCAATGTACTCTATATCAAATTCAGATAAAACCATCATCCACTTAGCAAGTCTACCCGTGAGGGCAGCCTTACTAAGTCAATATTTAAGAGGATCAATTTTTGCAACCAAATGTATAGTGTGAGCAAGCATATAGTGTCACAACTTTTGGGAAGCAAACACTACTGCAAGACAAGATTTTTCAATGCTATTATAATTGATCTCATAAGATATGAGAGTACAACTAATGTAGTAAATAGCCCTTTCTTTCCCAATGTCATCCAATTAAGCCAACAATGCTCCCAAGGAAGAATCTGTTGCTGAAATGTACAAAATCAAAGGTTTCCCTGGAATAGGAGGCATCAAAATTGGAGGATTATCCAAATACTATTTTATTTGATCAAGGCTCTTTTGGCAATCCTCATTCCATATACATGTGGCTCCTTTATGCAATGTTTTGTTAAAAGGCTATGCTCTATCTACAAGCTATGAAATAAACCTCCTTATGGATTGGAGGCATCCTTGAAGACTTCTCATCTGACTAATGTTCCTTGGAGGTGGCATATCTAATATAGCTTGGACCTTTTCAGCATCAACCTCTATTCCTTTTCTTGAAATTATGAATCCTAGAAGTTTGCCTAAGGCAACTCCAAATGCACACTTTTTTGAATTCAATCTAAGCTGAAACTGTTCCATGCGATCTAGAATTACTTCCAAATCATTGAGGTGTGTATCCCATTTCCTAGACTTAGCCAAGGTGTCATCCACATAATCTTCCATGTTCTTATGCATTATATCATGAAAAATTGTGGTCATAGGTCATTGGTATGTTGTGCCTACATTCTTTAGGCCAAATGGCATGACGTTACAACAATAGGTTCCCCATGCACATGTGAAAGTTGTTTTCTCTTGATCTTTGGGAGCTATTTTTATCTGGTTATATCTAGAAAAATTGTCCATTAAGGAATATATCTCATAACCCACCATCATATCCACTATCATGTCTATGTTTGGGAGTGGAAAGTCATCCTTTGGGCATGCTTTGTTGAGATCTCTGAAGTCTGTACATACGCGAATGGATCCATCATGTTTTGAAACTAGAACAATATTTGAGATCCACTCAGCATAGTCAATAGCTCTAATAAATCTAGCTCTTAAGAGCTTCTCTAACTTTGCTTTTACAAGGAGAGCTACGTGAGGGTGCATTTTCCTCAACCTTTGTTTGACTGGTTTTATTCCTGGAGCTATAGATAGATGATGCATAATAAGATTAGTGTCAAGCCCTGGCATGTTTGAATATGTCCAAGCAAAGTTGATTTTCTTCTTTTACAAAAACTTTTTATATGCCTCTTTTTCTTCAACTAATAGAGACTGAGCTATGTGCACTATTTGAGGAGCCTCTTCTGTATTCAAATTCACTGGTTGTGTAGGCTCAATGAGAACTGATGACCTATCTTGGAAGTAGCTTGGCAAGTTATTAAGTACCCCATCCTTAGGCGCATCGAAGAGGTTTTCACCCTTGGATACGTCATTTATTTTTACTATTCTAGGTTTTGACACCACCACAAAGTGGTTTTCGCCATCAGGACCATTTTTCTTTTTTTCTTTCTCTTTTATTTTTAGACTGAGGTACTTAATATCGGGCTCTGTCATACTTGTTGTAGGTTCACTGGTGGAAGAGACTATGGGTTCAAGAGCATTGAGGTAACAGGCAATTTCGTAGTCATTCTGAAATGTGAGGAGTTGTGGCTCTTGAGAGAGTTGAGACCAATCAATCAAATGATGGTTGACGAGGGGTAAGTCAATGACTAGTTCAACATTGTTTATGTGGAAAGTGTTATTTCTAGTGACTATATAATTGGGATTCATTAGCTCTCCTTCTAAGATACCTGAATTAGGATTTGTCCTACTAAATGAAGCATCATCCACTAAGGCAATTCGGGAAGTCCAATCCTCTAGTCCTACGCTAGGCTCATCGGTCACATCGGGTTGGGTACTATAAGTATGGACAACATCCATGTCTAAATCAACTATTGCATCTAAGAGTGAGTCCCATTCAAACTCATGTGAGTCTATCTCTCAATCATTATTGGTGCCTCGTGATGTAGAAGCCTCAAGGTTGGGAAGGGTTTCCCCTTCCCTAAGACTAGCATCGTTACTATCTGTCGCAGCTAGGATAGAAACTCTTTCCATTGTCAATCTAGCATTCATATAGTCACTATCCATCGTAGCTAGGATAGGAGGACTATCAATTGTCAAATCTTTTGAATCTCCCCAAAGGAGAGCTGTTGAAGGCACCCAATCATCATACATGTCTTGTTGATTAGAAAGATTAGGTGTGTAGTCTGAGTCATTGTCACTGTCTGTCACAGCTGAGACAAGGATGCTTGTTTGTTTCTCATTTTCAAAACCCAAGCCAACTGTTGACTTATTCCTTCATCCAAAAAGGGCATGGTTAAGAGGTTCAGCTTTAGCATCCAACCTATGACTAAGGGGACCATGTCCTAAATAACCCATATTCTTGACCAATGTATACCCTCTCCCATAAGCTCTAGGAGAAGGTGCAAAATTCTCATTATGTCGATATTTCTCTTCTTGGTAAATCTAGTCCCTAACAGCAACCTCCTCTTTTTCCTCTTGAATCGAAACTAAGGACTCTACAAATTTATCGAACAATGTCATGGCTGAAGATGAGGGCTTCATTTCTTGAGAAGGTTTGCCATAAGACCTAGGGGAAATTGGCAATTTTATGAATGTATCCATTTTGTAATCCCCCATACCAAGGTCTATAGTCTTGAATTTATTCTTGCATTGTTCAAATGTAGTAGTAAAAGTATCAGCCTCCCTATTCAAAGGAATATGAGACCCTGCCAAAATTGTGTTGACTGATAATGTCCTGTCCCTTGGTATGCAAATTTATACTCCATTATAAGGGAACTTCACACATTGATGATAAGTAGATGGGACTGCTTGCATCTCATGTATCCATGGTCTACCCAACAAAATATTGTAAGCCAAAGGACCAACGTCAACAATCTGAAACAAAATGTCTTTCTCTACAGGACCAATTTGAATAGGAAGAACAGCCAACCCTTTAGAGCTATGTTCTGCTTCATCATAAACCTTAATGGTGATCTTATTTCTTGTATCAATGACTTCTTTTGAATAAACCAAGGCCATCAATAAGCTCAAAGAGAAGATATTAAACCCAACACCCCCATCTATCAACACGCGCCTCACATGGGTCTTGGGGATCATAACCTCTATATGAAGGGCCAAATTGTGTGGGTGGCTTAGTGACTTGTCATCTTCTTCTGAGAATGTAAGGTAGTGAGGGCTAGCCGAGTGGTTGACCATATTCTGGAATTGGTCTAAATCTATATCATTAGGGACACTAGCCAATCGTAGAGCATCCTCAAGGACATGCTTATGCTTAGGGGACAATTCCAAAAGCTCAAAAATAGATATATGCGCTGGTGTCTGTTGTAATTGATCAACAAGGTTATAGTTCAAATCAGGACCAACGACAGGCTTAGGAAGAACACCCTTTGTCATTGGCTATTTAGACTTGCTGGAGTTAGGACCTCTAATAACAATGGGAGCTTTTGACTGACTCCTAGTGATAGCATTGAGGGGTTGAGACATCCTTCGTGAGTGAGTACCTCTAAGCACAACAATGGGTTCTTCATCAAATATGGGAGGTGAGTCATAACCATAGGGGTCTTTCCCTCTCATCATGTTGACATTATCATCAACAACTTCAAGCATATTAATGACATTCTCAGTGGTTGTGTAAGTGTAGTTGATAGCGGCCTTACCATTCTTACCCTTAGAGTTGTCTCCTTTCTCATATTTTGGCAAGGGTTCTTTAAAGGCTTTGTGGTCAGCGTTTGTGGTCAACCCATCAACTTGTAATCTTCCACTTTCAATAAGATCTTGGACAAGATGCTTAAGTCTAAAGCAATTTTCTATATCATGTCCAATTCCATTGTGAAAGACACAAAAAGCCTTCTTATCCCACCAACGAGGCTTAGGATCCGGTATGTGGTGTTTGGCAGGATCTTGAGGTTGTGCCAAATCATGAGCAATCAATGTTTTGAAAATGTCTGCATATGAGTCTCCAAGTTTGGTAAATTGTCTCTTTTCTATTTTAGGCCTCCCTTGATACTTGGGTTTATTCTCTTGTTGTTCTAAATATGTTTGCAACTTCATGGCTTGGACTGCGTTAGAGAGATTAAGAACTCCTTCATTCTTAGGTTGCGATGAGTCAACAACTCCGTCATTAACCACTTGCTTATTCCTATTCCAATAAGAGTTATTTTTGTCCTTATTACCATTATTATTGTTGTTTTGGCCATTGTTGTTATTAGTTGTTTTGGCCATTGTTGTTATTAGTTGTTTTGGCCAAAATGCCTTGTTCTTTTAGGACATCTTCTATGTGACATGCAGTCTCTACCATGGTATCAAAAGAATTAAAAACCATTTTCCTCACTTCATATCTTAGCTCTAGTATTAAATTTCTCACAATTATGTCTATTTGTTCTTCCTCAGGAATTGTTCTAGGATACTTCAAGCACAACCATCTCCATCTTTGCAAGGTGACAAAAGGTTCTCCTTGATTTTGTTTGAGTTTACACAAATCAAGCATTGTGACTAACCTTGATAGATTGTAAGAAAAATGTTGGACAAATCTTTGGACAAGTTCTTTAAATGTCCTAACTGGAGGAGTAAGGTTGGTGAACCACTCCATAGCTTGGCCTTTTAGACTCCTTGGGAATAATCTCATTAAGTAAGAGTCTTCATGATGAAAAGAAAAGCTCATTATATAAAATTGTCTAACATGGTCATGAGGGTCACCACTGCCATCATATTTGTCATAATTTGGGAACTCAACCTTCTTAGGAAATTCAATCATCACCACACTTTTGTCTATAGGGTTGGGACATATGGAGTCCAAGTTGAATGTACTCTTAGGAGCTCTCATTCTCTCTATGTCCCTTTGCATTTGCATGATCACCTCATTGGTTGAAGGACTTTGTTTCTTAATCTTTTGGTGCACATCAAAATCATATGGGACCTTAGCACCTTTGTTGATGAGACTTTCTAGAAACTAATCCTTGTTTTGTTCCACATATCTTTCTATATATTCTTGGAAAGATGGTTCTTGCTACATAGTCATAAAATCTATATGATCAAAGTTGGCATAACTTCCTCCATGTTGTGAGCCATGATGTGCTTGTTGGGAGGGTTGCTGTGAATGTCCAGGAGGTGACTGTCTCCTATGGTGATCATATCTTGAAGTCCTTCTACCCCTAGGACTTGGGGATCTTGAGGATGTCCTTGACCTTCTTCTAGGGTGTCCCACTATTGGCACCCCTCCCATTGAATTGATTTTGGAGTTGTTGTGCATAGAGCCTATCTTGTTCTTCTTGAGCAACTCTTTTTCTTATGTCCAATAATGCATGTTCCTCTTCTTCTAGTTGTCTAAATTTCTCCCTTTTAGCAGCTTGTTCATCTAGATAGGCTTGCTTCTCCCTTTCAATGCTTTTCAATCTTGTACTTGCATATCGAGAGGTATCTTTTAGTGGAGAAGATTGCCTTGAATGTCTTATTGCATTAGCTGCATTGATATGGTGGTCACGAGATTCATTGTTCTAGTCTTCGTGTTGTGACCTTGAATCTAAGTGAGTTTTTTGGTAATGTCTCTCAGCTTGTTGGTGAGCATCGGTATATTTTTTGCTGATAGGAGGTGATCCAAGTAGACTAGCATATGCAGACCCAACAAATGTCATGTTACCCCTATGCCGTTGAAATATGTCATCAAGAGTTTGGTTCATTGCTTCTCTTTGTTGTCGAGTGTCGAAAGTTTAACTCATGTCCATACTTGATGAAAGAGGTGCTAAAGAGGTTCTCACTTTACTGGGATTAAAAAAAACCTCAGGTTCACTTTTAGGAGATTGATCAAAAAGGGGTTCTTTTCCCTTGTGTTTTTGATGAGTCTTAACTGGTGGTAACTGGCTAAAGACAACAGGGGGTCACTTCCCTTGACTGACTTGGTACCTTGTTGTAACTGACATGAAAGAAAAAGATTCTTAATGATAGGGTGACCTCTCAAAGTGTTAACACCAAACTAGGATAATCAAAGTTCTCTAATGTCCAAAAGAGATGAAAAGATAGAAATATCAAAAGGGGCTTTACCAACACTATCAAAGAGGTGCTTCAAATCAAAGGGTGACTACCCTTGCACTTTTGAACCAAGAGGTTGGACTAGGCCAAAATATAATTGAAATTGAGATTAAATGAAAATGATTTGGACAATAAGAGTACTAAAATTTTCCAAGAATGTAGCTAACAATTCTAGAGATAAACTTTTTCACTAAGAATATCCTTCTAACTTGACAACTATTTCCAAAGTGACCTTGTAAATCAATTGATGCTGTCCCAAGAGGGCAAAAGCCAGAGATCTAGAGCCAAGATAGGTCCCCAAAAATAGATTAAACAACCTACTCAAAGACCTAATCTGACTAATAGTGACTGAAGCTGACTGAACTGGAAACACATCAGACACTACCCAGGTGATAGACTTTGGGCTAACTGGGCGATATACCTATAACAGGGTGATAGTTCACCTTTTACCAAGTGATAGAACTGATAAATGCTAGGCAATAAACACCAGGCAAGGCAGGTGATAGTCCAGCAGGCACGAACTATCACGTGATATAACTTCTCACTGCAGGTGATACTATTGCAGAATTGTTCAAATCTTGACCAGAACTATGTAAAATTTGCATTTTTGGGTCTGTTTGATCAAAGTTTTCAATCTGAGGGTTGATGTTTTCAATTTTAATCACAATATCAGTATAAATTTGACCGGTTTGCAAACAGCATGGGATCAAACATGTCTCAAAACACTTGAAACAAGGGCAAAAGCAACCTTGCCAAGACAAACACTTGTGATATAAAAATTGAAAAAGCACGCTATGAATGCTACCAATTGTTTGTATGTTGAGAACATTTATACTAGTATCACACAATCAAAGACACTTCAAGCAAATCTATCCTAAAAAGTCAATGCTCAATACTTACAAACTTAGCCCACAACTTGATGTTCCCTTGCCTCACACAAAGTGGTTACCCACAATAGATATTGGCTTTTTCATGGAAGTGCCAAAGACACAACCAAAGGAACACATATGGTGAGTATCTTAAGGTGATCCAGGTTGTTCCACTTGGATCAATCCTTGCACTAAGGAGATAAGCGGCAAAATAAGGTGGCTTCTATCTAATGGTTCATAGTTAGGGCTTTCATTCACAACACCCCTCTTGCTCCTCATAAAGGACTCAGACCTCATGGCCTCAAGAGTACCTTAAGCATTCTTTCTCAATGCTTTCCCCATGGTCACAATCCCATGAGCTACTCACATCAAACAAAGACAAGTGTTATGTCTACCAAGGTTTTGTGTCCTTGATAGCCTTGAGTTTATAGTGGGTGGGAATAGCTCGGTGTTAGCTTGTCCCCACTTGGGTCGTTCCTCTTGATTTCTCAAGAGTAGGCCCACTAAAGGATTCTAATGTTAAACAAAGAATGGATTAACTCTTGAGGTTCAAGGTTTTTGGTTCACCACAAGGGTGAAGAGCATACTCCTCCATCTCAAGAATTTCTCCCAAACACACCAAAAAGAGGTTCAATTTCCCTCTTGCTTCCAAAATTCCAAGATGGGTCAAGATTTTCTGGTTCACCACATGGGTGAAGAGCATACTTCTCCTACCACCTCAAAATCCCTTCCACAAGATATTAAGATTCCTATGAAAATGAACAACTAGTGATTGCCACACTTGAAATGAAATAAAACACAAGCACTTGATTTGGTTTTTATGCTTAGGGAAGCCCTGCAAAAACCGTTAGTAGCCCTCTTTGACATGTGTTCTTTTAGAAAAATATTCAAGCAAGAGGCACCTACAAGCACAACTTGTTAAACCAACAAGAGGTTAGGAAAACCAAAATCTAAGTGAAACAATGCAAGATCTAACTAGAAAATGTAAATAAACTCTGTCTAAATGCAGTGAACAGAAACAACAAGCTATCTAAGATCAAACTCGGCTAAATAACTCAAATTAAAGCTCTTTGTTGGTATAGGGGACACACTGTAGACACTAGAAATATCGCACGATACAGTTCTGTATAACAGTGCAATATTTTAAGTCTGAGTGATATTTCACCTTAAGCCAGGCGATACTTCATCCAACACCAGGTGATAATTCCTACAACAGTCAGGTGATACTTCAATCAGGTGAAGTATCGCACAATATGGAGTGAACTATCATGTGATATACTAGAACAGTATCGTATGATATACTAAGACCAAAAAAATAGAGACTGAGAATTAAGCCGAAATTAATCTAAAAAATTGATAGAAATGCAAAAATGAAAGGACAAACTTAAGCTACTTTGCCCCATGGTGGGCACCAAAAATGTATGGTGAAAATGTGACCACACTTCTATGAATCCTTACATGTAAGGAAACTCAAGAATGAGCTCTCATAAATCAATCCATAGCTCCCTATGCATGGAGTTGCAAGATTTGTAAAATTGCTCTCAGATAGAGCTATAAACTCATGACCTTGCTAGTCAACCAGACAATGAGAGATTCCAAATCAAAGACAAGGGAAAGAGTGCCACTATCTCCAATGAAATCAATATGAATGCAATGCAATGCAACCTATATGAGTATGAAAATTACTCTATGAAAGTGCAAGTACAAATTATGCTATGAAAAGAAAGTACAAAGATTACAACCTTCCTAATTAGGCTATGTTAGATTAATCTATTACATAAAAAGGAAATCTAAGCTAAGAATTCCATTATCATGCAACTATGAAAGAAAATATGAAACTAGATGAAATGCAACAAAAGGCTTCAAAGCTTGGATGCAAAGGTGTCTTCAAAGCAAGCTCCAAATAGACCTAGAAAACCTGCAACATAACAATAGCATAAAAACATGATGATAAAATGAGGAGGAGAGCTCTCCTTTTATAAGAAATGAGGTGAAATGGACCATTGAGATTAAGAGGAAAAAGACTTAATCAACAATGGAGCTTGAAAGAGGAGCAATCCATGTGCACAAGTATCCTCCAATAGGAAAATAGGAGTTGACTTTTGTGTCCATATGAGACAAAAAATATTTTTTCCCTTTTTATAAAATAGGAATAATGCTTTATTTGTGCAACTTAGGATAAGAGGAAAAGTGGGTCTTTTTATTTACTAAAAAGGGAGGAAATATTCCTTTTAATTAAATAAAGACTTAGGATAAGATGGTTAGCCCAAGGCAAATAATCAAAAATGATAAAATAGGATTTGATCAAGGAAATTGATATAATGCAAAATGTTAATTTTTGAAAATATTGATTCAGGGATTTGATAAATTGCAGAATGGGGGCCCAAAGTCTAGGTGACCATTTTAGGGTGCATACAGTTACTAGTAATCTTAAATAGGGCTTTACTAGGCTTGAGGGAACCTAAAAAGGTTGGTCTACATGACATTTTAGGATGTGAGTCAGTCAAAGCATAGGATTGACTGTATGAAATGGAGAATTAATATAGGACATGGCCCTAGGAGAGTTATAATATTCTTAGAGGTCATTTAAGACCCATTTGGATGACTTAGGAAAAGTTGTCAACAAAAATGTAAAAGTTGTCATGACAACATTTTGTCAAAAGCCTGTCCAAGAGCCAGAGGTAGTTAGGGGTTAGTCTAACTGATTGGATCAGTTCCCATATGCTATTTAAGACATATTATAACCAAAGAAGAGGGTTGGATCTCTGTAATGTTTTTAGTTTTGGTTTATGAATAGACTGGTGTGGCTGTGAGACCGTAACAGTGCCTAAAAGCTTGTTTATCCTTTAGCTATGGATTAGAACAAAGAATATCATTGCTTGTATTACTTCTAATTATATTTCCAATCTCTTTTGTGTTATTGTTTTGGTAGCTAGGCTTTCCTTTTTGCATGTTTTAAAATTCCTCCTCTGTGACCAGTTTACTGGTGCATCCAAAGTAGAGGTCAATAAAATGTCTCTAGCATGAGTTCCCATGGAGGTATTTGTATGACCTCTTGGGAAATGATAGGGTATTGTATATACCTTATAAATATGTATTATCTTGGCTAGGTTTATAGTGGAGCCATTTTTGGATTCAAGCCCTAGGTGAGCCAGAGCATGCCCGGTTAGGAAGCTTGACAGTGAAGCAACAAATGAGAGAAGGCTCGAGGATTGAGGAAGTTAATACAAGTGTATAATAGTGAAGATTATGTGCCAAAGACTCAATCTTAAGAAGGAGTGTCTATGACGAATCAAAAAAAGGGTGTAGAAGTTAAACCCTCACTGAAAACCAGAGAGACCTAATTAGGCCTAGAAAATAGGCATGGTTGTAGGAAAGTACAATACGACCAACTTGAGGATCCAAGAACTTGTGAATCCATGAGAACTTTGAAAAGTGTGTCAGACTATGGTCTTAGTGTTTCAACTTGTTTGGAGAGTTTAAGATTTATGCACTAAAAAGAGGGTTTGAAGACCTAGAAAGGCCTAATAGGGCTTTAGGCTTATTTCTTGGAGATCGATTATTGAAGCAAGATAGTTAGAGGGTACTACACCTCAAAACAAGTCAAAAAAAACTAAAAAGGAGTCTTCTATCATATTTGCAAAAGTATTGACAATGTCTTGGTAAAAGGATGAACTTGAAGAATGAGTTCATGTGAAGGAGTAAGGGTAAAGAAGGGAACCACACCTTGGTAGAGAGGTTTAGTGGAGAAGAGGTGATTGTCAAGAATCCCTCAGTGAATAGGGTATAATGTAACCCTAGTGAAGGCCAAGAGAAGGGCCTAGAACAAGTCCTAGGTGAAATATGACTAGATAGCAAAGACCTCCCTATCACTTACTTTACTGAATATCATATCTTTTAAGTACAAATACGAAATCACCTTGTTGTGATGAATATTTCTTTCAGTACTGCTTGGTAGCCTTTGAAATGTTTATGATAAAACTAAATATTCTTTCAAAATCCTTTCAACATAACCCTGTTAGATCTTCAGATGTCTCCCAATGGTAGTTACTTCATATATTTTTCTTCTTCTAATTCAAACTAACATCTTGACAATGCTTTAAATTATGATGATTTGACCTAATTAGGGTTGTGACAATATCTAGAAAACCTAAGATCAATGGTCCAAATGAATAACCTAAAACATTATTATATAGGGATCATTAATCATTAAATGATTACATTCATACTTAATTTTAACCTCGATCTCTATAAATCATTTTCTATCTCAGTGTAAACTGTTTACCTTGATTTTTGTGTCATTCCAAAATTTTATGTCAACTCTGGATTACTCGGTAAATGTTGTGTTTCTACCTCGGTATAACACTGATGTTCGGTAAGCATGTGTGCTTGGTAAACATTTACTCAGTAATCTTTGTATTTGGTGACTAAACTTGTATTTATGACCGACTGAATTGTGTGCTCTGGTTACCGACTATATGTATGATACTAATGATAGCTCTTAATGCAATTAGGACTAACATGAAGGTTATTATTCTTTCCTTCCCTATTATTGGTTAGTGGCTATTTTGGAAGCTAGGAAATGGAGAAGATATTAAAGTGATATTTGATCCTTGGATTGGAAGTGGGTATGCCCATTTTCTCCCTATGGATTTTACAAAACTTTTATCACAAAAAGGTATTACTACTCTTGCTCATGCTATAGATCAAAATGCTACCAATATATGGAAACAAGGTTGGAAAATTGAGGGAAGGATTGGTTTGATGAGATGGGACTGTGATATTTGGAAAGACTATGTCAATAGGCTAAAGTGGAGTCATGTGAGAATTAGTGGTGAGGAAGATATTTTAGTTTGGTCAAAGAACACAACTAGATTGTGTATACTGTCTATTTGGGATATAAGACTTTATTTCCTACCGTGGACCATGAGGTCATTATTTTGTTGTGGAAGAACCTATAGAAGATTCACACTCCCCTTAAGACTAAAACTTTTATGTGGCTTGCACTCCATAATAAAGTCTTAACTAGGGATGCACTACAAAAAAGAAGCTGGCAAGGCCTTGAATGATGCACTTTATGTTTGATGAAGTTGGAATCTATTGGTCACATTTTAGTCACTTTCCCTTATTCTAGAAAAGTAAATGGTTTGATAAGGAAAGTTTGATTAGTCGGAGGATTGTTTCAAATGGAGGTACACTATAATTATGTTTTTAGAAATGGTATCATAATGGGTTTCTAAACAAATACATGATCCTACCTCTTATTGTTGCTTGGGGTATTTGACTGGCCATAAATGTGGTTATTTTCCACAATGGATTGATTCCTTCCTTCTAATGCTCCTCTCATATTGTATTAATCTTTTTTCATTTTCAAAGTATCCCTTAAGTGAAAAAATGGAATCTTATGACTCCCCTTATGATTAATATAACATATCCTTGGGATTTTCTTTGATGGGGCTTGTTAAGATAATCTCGGTCATTGTGGTGTAGGAGGTATCTTATTTTTCAATCCTAGACATTATAGATCTTTTAGTGCTAGTTTGGACAGTGGTACAAATAATTTTGCTAAGATTATGGCCTTGAGACTATTGTTGACTTTGACTATTGTTGATTCAAAAGTCATTATCAAATAGATAATTAGGATCTATCAGGTGGAAAATCTCTCCTATTAAAGATATGATTGATAGGATGTGCTTTTATTTTTCCCAAATATATTTTCATCATGGTCACAAAGAGTATAATATGGAGGCAAATTGTTGGAAACTGCAATTGAAGCAATTGTTGTATTGTCATTGATGTCAAACCTTAATTGGTAAGACTATTGCTATTAAAGAAAGTACTATATCTATTTGAGTGTTGCTAAGGGGATAGGCAAAGTTGGTAACAACAACACCTAAGGAAAGGTTGAGTTATCTTGATACTTCAATGAGTACTTGATTATCTGGCACAATGATAAGACAATGTATTGTTTATCTGAGTAAGAATGAAGACTAAACTGGTAGGCTTAATCAAGCATAAGTGAAGAAATCTAGTTTAAGTCGAGTGTTGTTTGTGTTGACCGAGCTAGTGATTGCGGAGTAAAACAGTGTTGACCAAACACCAGTTAATTACCAAGGAAGACAGTGTTAGCCGAGGAAACGGTTTATGTGGTGACCAAGCTTTCCAGAGAAGACCAATAAGTTGGACACAGTATTGACTGAGCGTCAGTATTTTGCATTTGTTGAAGAATTCAGATTTCCAGTCGACATCATTGAATTCTTGAATTATGTAAAATGTGTTGACTTTATTTATTGATTGTATGAAAGCATTTAATGCACTGTAAAATATTTTATTGTAAATTTTTAAGAGATTTGAGATATTTCTCTGTAAGATAAGCTGAAGAACATAATGTAGGATAGATTCAGTGAATCTGACCTAACCCTAAGATCTACAAAGGAGATTAAGCGGCAAAAGATGTATTGACCTAATAGAGGTAGTATTAAGGAAACCTAAGCGAGAGGTTGGATAGAGAGAGAGAGAGAGAGGTGAGAAAGAAGTGAATGTTGGAAGTGTTGTTATTGACTGTCTAAGTAGAAAAGGTTGAAGGAGAAGTGTTGTGATCACTTGAAGGGTTCCAAGCATATCAGTGATGGAGATGGAAAAGGTTCACAGTCAGTAAGCCAACATATGTGTATGGAATTGGATCTGATATTTGCAAAGTGAGTTGTATGTTTCTCAAATCAATATTACTGCTACTTTCTAACCATTGTAACAGTCAAAATCCTTTTAGCAGAGGTTGACCTAACAGTCATAGGCATAAATCCTTTGAACAAGGTTGCATTCTAATGGAGTGTATGTAAGTCCTATAACAAGGTGCACTTTTAACAGAGTGGTTGAAATCCTTTAACCGGGTCACACTTGACAGTGTGTTTTTTACCTTTGACAGGGTTGGCTTTTCACTGAGCTCACTTCAGAAGAGTGAACATAATAGTAACATGTTACAAAGTGGTTTTTCCCAAATTGGGTTTCCACCATAAATCCTGGTGTCGATACTTGTGTGAATGTTTTGGTTTGAACATTTATGTGTTTTACAAGTTAGATGCTATTGGATAAGTGGACTGCACTATTATATGTTTATGTTATGCAATCAGTAATGACCGAGTAGGTGTTGGTTATTAGATCTGATTTGTTGAAGAAGTTTATAAGTTTGTTTTATACATCTGGACCTAAGAACAACTAATTTACCCCCCCCCCCCCCTCTATTGTTCTAAATCATATTAACACAAATATCCTTTCAAAGGATGGAATTATATTTTGACTATGGATAGATGGAAAATTAGGGAATTCATGGATGATTCTTACTTGAGAGAAACCACACTCTCTATGTATAATATTTCATGATCCTCTTTTATCTTATTTCTACCTTTTTTCTCTTTTCTTTTTGGGGTCTCTTCCCTTTTTTGTTGGCTTGTGGTGACTGATCAGGAAAGTATTGTACATATTTTTGGCTATTTTTGGGCCAAAATGTTGTAACTCATTCTAACCCTAAGGAAACAAAATATTATATTTTTTTTGGCTTAGGTTTAGGGATTTTCACGATCGATTTTTTAGTAGCTTCTTGCACCAGTATTGAGCTGTAAGGGTTACATATTGTAATCACTAGATAATAATAATATTGGACTCACTGTTGGTGGATGTAGCCCAGGGATTGGGTGAACCACATTAAATCTTTGTGTCTTCTGATCTCTTCTGTGTGGTTTATGGTTGTTCTGATATTGGTTATATTTGCATGTAATTGTTATTTCTGTCTTGTTAATCCTAACATTTTTGGTAAATTGCTTCTCCCTTGGAAGCTTTTCTGGTCTTCATTGGCTCTGGTGATGTTTCTTTCTTTGTTGTCTTTTTGTGGTGTTTTTTCCCCCTATGTAATGCTTCTTAATCTTTTTCAATATGTAATCTTGTATTTTTATTTCAATATGATGTTACAAAAATTTTCCAAGGAAGAAAAAGAGACAAGAGGAGAAATATAATAACAAAAAGATGATTATGAAGTCATCTTCTCCCTACACCTTTCACCATCGTATTATAATTCTTTTTCTCATTGAATATTTATGTAGATATGAATGCTTGACTTGTTGACTCCAAAATGATATTTTGCATACTCATTATTTTCACATTAATAACAAGTAGTATATTATTGTATTGTTAATGAAGAGTTATTATTTTTTAATTTAATTTTATATATATATATATATATATATATATATATATATATATATATATATATATATAGGAATTGGTTTTAAGTTTTAGTTTATTCAATTATTTAGTTGGATTGGTTTCATCACACAACATTGACTTTTACATGTTAAAAATTAAAATTGAGTTAATATTATCTCCCTCCAAATCCTTAATTGATAATTAAGTTCAAAATATTTTGTATTGTATTTTAGAGTGTTGCATAAAAAGAATAAAACTCCAATTTATTGGAGACTAATTATTGTTTGTTAGAGCATCAAATAATCAAATCTAATACCAAAGAATTATCATTGATCATATATTAGTAGTTTAAAGTCCATGCCATGTGATTTTTTCAAAACAACATAGATTGCCGTAGATTTTATGGCAACCTTTTGATCTCTAATCCATACTATGATTTATGGTTATGATCCTTTATTACACTGCACCAAAAGTCAACTAGAAATTATAGTCATCACCTCATGAAACATAGACACAAAGCTTACTCATGCTTAACTATATTATTTAGTCTGGGTGTGTATCTATATCTAATTTGGTTATTCACATTATTTTAATAATATAAGCAGTAAAACTAGGGTCATGTTGACCTTTAAACAAATAGTCTGAAGGAAACATTAACAAGCTATTAGTTGAGTGTTAACAACACACTAATAGTAGTTGTTCATAACATGAAAACCAAATACAAATATAAACATGCATGATAAAAAATATTAGCAAAATATATCAAAAAGACAAAAGACCAAGGAAAAACCAACCAATGCCTAAGCACGAGAACATTGCTTCAATAATTAGTAAGGAAGTTAAAAAGCCCCTTATAGTTCTCTTATTTGAAAACATCATTTCCCATCACTTTCTTTTTCATTACACACAATGTAGTGGCATACATGTGCATCACACATAGGCTAAAGCGAGAGATACTCACGATCTTCTTCTCCATTTCTAACACATTCTTTTTTACGACCTCTGGCTCCATAATAGTCTACGGTGGGTGTTTTCTTCCTCTAGTAAGGCCTCTTAAGTCAAGTCCAATGGTTTTTTTTTACACTATCAAAGATGAGAGCAAAATTATCATTGTTGGACTTAGTAGAGCTATTTTCCTCACCAATGCCACTACCATTGGCACCATCATCCTCCTTTGACTCCTCTTCATATTCAACCACCTACTTCCCTTTCCCTTTGTCCACCAAGTGCCTAACCAACATGTTTTCAGTACCACTTTTATTGTCTTCTTCACTAATATTCATCTTATCTTCATTGTCAATTTCCTAAATATGGATTTAGGTCTTGGATTTTTTTCTAGGGGATGGGTTTTTTAAGTTTCTTTTTTTTTACCTAGGGTGGAGGAGATGTTAGATTGGTTAAACCACAAAGACCTTCAATTTTAGTGTCATGGATGGGGGTGACAGGGGTACCAAGTTGGTGATGAAGGGTGCTCCCCTTAATAATGCAAACACATAACAGAAACAGAGAAACAACAACAACAATATGCAAGAACATAAAATTGGCTTCTTATTATCTCCACAAATGTGGAATTACAAACTTTCAAAATTACAATATGCAAAGCCACATGGGCATTCCCTTACAATATTCTGTAGGACAAAGCCTCAAATCAATACCCAAATCTACTACCCAAAACTGCCCTAGACAACACTACGGGCCTTCTTTATATAGACATTTTCCACCGCCTGAGAAAGTTCCAAAAATTTAGCCCCTAAGGGCCGACCAAACTTAGAATTATTTTATTTTTCAATTTATTACATCAAAGTCAGCTCAAAATAACTTTTGAAACCTGAACAAAAATTTTGAAGGAAAATTATTTTTTGCCATTTCAGGTGGCCCGACTTTCGGAGACCATAAGTCATCACCAATTGACCCGATTGACTATTATAACCCCATTTCGGAAATGCCACGAAGTTCTCTATAGGCTTGCCTAGTGCAAGCGCTCGTCACCCAAATTTTTGACCTCATCCGGGGCCTCAGAAGCCTTCAAAACTGAGTTTAAAGTTTCTGTACCCTGTTGCCAATACCAAAAATCTTCAATATCTTCAAAACTAGACCCGATCTAACCATGAAACTTTGTTGGCAGGTTGATATGACTGAGATGAACCTCCACATGTAAAATCAGAACATTCCAAGATCGTAAGACCAACTTACTAAAAATAGAAAGTTTCTATAAATAGCAGCTCTACACAAGATAGCCCTTATTGAATACAAAAAATAGAAATATTTTTGAGTGATGTAAGATTTCTCTTACACCCAAGATGCTCCTACATCAGACACCTAGGGTAATTTGAGAAGTGACCCCGTCATGACTCAGGTGTGCAGAGGAAAACCAAGATGGTCAACCTCCTCCTTTGTTAGCCATGATGAATCTTCAATAGGTCATCCTTTCCATTTGACCAAATACTCTTCATATGTCTTGTTCCTTGTGCTTGTGCCAACACGACTATCCAATATGTCTTCAATCTCCTTAATATCTAGACTAGTTGCTGGAATACTCCACTGTGCTGCTGTAACCTCATCTTCAACACCTCCCTCATGATACTCTGTCAAATTTGAAACATTAAACACTGGTGAAATATTCAACTCAGTAGGCAATTCTACCTCATATGCATTTCCTGAATCATGATTCCTCAGTATCTTACATGGCCCAAACTTCTTCATTTTCAACTTGTTATATGTACCAACTGGAAATTGCTCCTTCTGCAAATGAACCATGACTTCATCTCCAACCTGAAATTCCTTATGCCTCCTTTTCACATCTTCTTTAGCCTTATACTGCACATTCATCTTGGTAATATGCTTCCTCACCTCCTCATGGATGTTCTTCAAGTGTTCGGCAAAATCTTCAGATTCAGCACTACTTATTTCTCCTTTATCTATCTTTCTCAATTCTGATGCATTTCTGTGACTACTCCCATATACAATCTGGAATGGTGATTTACCAGTGCTCCTGTTGATAGCATTATTGTATGCAAATTCTTCCTGTGGTAAAATCAAATCCCATCTTGTTGGCTTATCTCCAACCAAACATCTCAGAAAATTTCTCAAACTCCTATTCACCACCTTTGTCTGTCCATCAGTCTGTGGATGATGTGATGAACTGAACTTCAAATTTGTCTTCAACTTCTTCTGCAATGTATGCCAGAAATATCCAATGAACTTAGTGTCTCTATCTGAAACTATGGTCTTTGGCAAAGCATGTAGTCTCACTACTTCTTTGAAAAACAATTCTGCTATATGAACAACATCATTAGTCTTCTTGTAGGGAATGAAATGTGCCATCTTCAAAAATCTATCAACCACCACAAAAATTGAATCATGTCCCCGCTGTGTCCTTGGTAAACCAAGAACAAAATCCATATTGATATCCTCCCAAGGTTTCTCTGGTACAGGTAATGACTGATACAACCCTGTATTCTGCTTCACTCCTTTCACCATCTGACATACTCTACAACTCTGTACAAACTTCTTCACATCTTGCTGCAACTATGGCCAATAATAATTTTCACTAACCAAAGCAAGGGTTTTATCTCGACCAAAATGTCCAGCCAATCCTCCGCTATGATTCTCCTTGATGAGATTCTCCCTCATAGAACTTCGTGGAATGCACAACTGACTCCCTCTAAATAGCATATCATCCTGAATGATAAAATCCAGCCATTTCATCCTATCTAGAGTAACAGGTTCTTTACAAGCTTTCCAAGCTTCACCAAAATCAGGATCCTCTGGATATAAATTCTTGAGTTCCTTGAACCCAACCGCCTCAATTTGCATCTCTGTTAGCAATAGTTGCCTTTTTCTAAGCGCATCTACAACCTTGTTAGACTTTCCACTTCTGTGTTTCAAAACAAATGTATAACTCTGCAAAAACTCAACCCATTTCAAATGCCTTTGATTCAACTTTCCTTGACTATTCAAATTGCAAAGCTTGATGATTAGTATACAAAACAAACTCCTTAAGAAGCAGATAGTGTCTCCACTTCTTCAATGCCTGAACTATAGCATAAAATTCCTGATCATAAATAGAATATTTTCTCTTGGCATAATTTAACTTCTCACTGAAATAAGCAACAGGTTTGCCTTCTTGGCTAATAATAGCTCCTATTGCAGTACTGCTAGCATCACAGTCCACTTGAAACACCTTATTAAAATCTGGCAGTGCTAAAATAGGTTGTTCTGTAACTTTTTGTTTCAATAATTGAAAACTCTTTTCTACCCCATTAGTCCACTTAAACTCTTTTCTATCCCCTCTCATTGTTTCAATCAAGGGACCACAAATAATGCTAAAATTTTTGATAAACTTTCTGTAAAAACTAGCTAGACCATGAAAAAATCTTACCTCGGTAGCACTCCTTGGAGTAGGCCATTCAAGGATAGCTTTTACCTTCTCTGGGTCCATTTTTAGACCTTTTGTTGAAACTACAAATCCCAAATACACTAACTCTTTCTTCACAAAACTGCACTTCTTCAAATTAATCAACAATTTCTAATCTCTCAGCTTCTCAAACACCATACGAATATGCATCATATGTTCCTCTAATGTCTTGCTAAAGATCAAAATATCATCTAGGTAGACAATGACAAACTTACTTAGAAATTCTTTCAGAACCTCATCCATGAGCCGCATGAAAGTGCTTGGTGCATTGGTTAGCCCAAAAGGCATGACTAACCACTCATACAGTCCTTCCTTTGTCTTGAAGGCAATCTTCCATTCATCTCCTTCTCTGATCTGAATCTAGTGATATCCACTCTTCAGATCTATCTTTGAGAAATACACAGCTCCACTCAAACAATCCATAATATCATCCATTCATGGCAATGGAAACCTATACTTGATTGTGATCTTGTTTATTGATTTGGAATCCATACACAGCCTCCATTCTCCATTCTTCTTTGGTGCTAATACCTTTGGTACAGCACAGGGACTCAGACTCTCTTGAATCAACCCCTTCTGCAATAACTCATGTACTTGTCTGTTCAACTCTTCACTTTCTGCTGGTGTCATTCTATGTGCTGCTTTATTTGGAAAACTGGCTCCTAGAATCAAATCCATCTGATGACTGATCTTCCTTACCGATGGTAATCCATTAGGTACATTATCAGATACAATATCCTGAAACTCATTCAACAAATCTGCAACCTCTATAGGTACATCCTCTACTTCTTCTTTACCAGCTTTTGGAATTAAAGCAAAACACACATGCTCATGCCTCATACCATCTAGGAATTTTCTTCCATCAAAAAATGTTATTCTTGTATTACCACATACCTATTCTTCGGTCTCCTTCAATGACTTTAGCTTATGTTTCACTCCATCCTTTGTCAGGGAATAGGTATTCGCATGACCATCGTGTACAACACATCTGTCAAAATGTCATGGTCTACCCAACAACATATGACATGCATCCATAGATATGATATCACATAGTACATCATCTTGGTACCCACCAATCTTGAACTTTACTAGGCACTATTCACTGACCATGACCTTGTGGTCATCCTGCACCCAGGCAATCCGATATGGATGTGGGTGTTTCTGTCTCTTGAGCTTCAACTTTGTCACCATCTCTTCTAACACCAAATTGTCAGTGCTTCCACTATCAATAATCACATCACAACATTTTCCCTCACACTTGCATCTAGTGCGAAATAGGCTCCTCCTTTGTTCAGGTTCATTCTCACCACTCAGCAGGACTCTTTTGTTAATCAGTGTTTCTCCTCTTTCAGCATCTTCTGAATTTGATGATCTGGCATCTTCATCTACATGTGCAATTCTGACCTGGCCTTCATTCCTCCTATCTATCCTTCCTTGGCATTGAGGACATTCAAATGCCCTATGACCTTATTCTCCACAGTGAAAACATGTTCCACGGAAGCCTCCTCTTCCTGAACCTTGTCCTCTTCCTCTTCCTCTCTGATCTCTATTGCTCTGATCTTGGAAACGATTGGAATTATTTCCTCTCTGATTTTGACTACTACTGGCCTCATCCTTCTTTTTTGAATCTTCATTTCAGCCTCCATATGACTGTCCACCAGATCATCCACCGTAACCTCTTCCATTTTGTCTGCTCTCAAACTTCTTGTTCAACTTTTCCTCTACTTTTAGGGAAAACTGGTATGCCTCTTCAATACTATTCATTCAAACCAGATTCAGCTCCTCTTGAATGCTGGGCCTCAACCCATTAAGGGAATGATCAACTTTCTCCTTATCAGCTTCTACATGGCCTTTTCTAATGAGGATTCGATAGAACTCCTCTGTATACTCCTGAATAGATCATCTCGCTTGCTTCAAACTTTGCATTTTCTTCAGTAGGTCAAGCTCATAATCAATAGGGCTGAACTGTCACTTCAATTTATCCACCATCTGATCCCATCTTGTGATTTTATCTTTCCCTCTTCTATTTCGCTCCAATTGAATCTCTTGCCACCAGATCTTCACATGACCTTTCAGTCTAGCCTTCGTGAATTTGACCCTATCAGGATCCTCAATATCTTCATACTCAAAATATTCTTCACATTCATTGATCTAGTTAATCAACTCTTCTGGGTTAAGATTTCCTAAAAATGCAAGAACCTCAATCTTAGGTCTTTTTCCAATCTTGGAAATGGCTCGAAAAAGTCTTTCTTCCTCCTGGTTCACAACTTTGACTTCTCCTTAATCTTCTTCTTCGGCTTCATCCTCGCTTTCATCTTTGACATTAAGATTCATTCCTCTGCGAATCTCCTCTTGCAATGCTTGCACTTATCTCTGGAGTGCTCTAACCTCAGGTGTTACAACACCAGCTCTTCTACCACGTTCTCTTCATGGAGGCATGTTCGTGATGCGCACTGAAATCCTAACCACAGTCCTAGTGCAAACTGCCTCACAGTCGATGATCTATTTACACACTCAAGAACTCCTGCTCTGATACCACTTGATGAAGGGTGCTCCCCTTAATAATGCAAACACATAACAGAAATAGAGAAACAACAACAACAATATGCAAGAATAGAAAATTGGCTTCTTATTATCTCCACAAATGTGGAATTACAAACTTTCAGAATTACAATATGCAAAGCCACATGGGCATTCCCTTACAATATTCTATAGGACAAAGCCTCGAATCAATACCCAGATCTACTACCCAAAACTGTCCTAGACAACACTACGGGCCTTCTTTATATAGGCATTTTCCACCACCCAAGAAGGTTCCAAAACTTTAGCCCTAAGGGCCGACCAAACTTAGAATTATTTTATTTTTTAATTTATTACATCAAAGTCGGCTCAAAATAACTTTTGAAACTCGAACAAAAATTTTGAAGGAAAATTATTTTCTATCATTTCAAGTGGCTTGACTTTCGGAGACCATAAGTCATCACCAGTTGACCCGATTGACTATTATAACCCCATTTCAAAAATGCCACAAAGCGCTCTATAGGCTTAATCAACATAAGTGCTCGTCACCCAAATTTTTGACCTCATCCAGGGCCTCTAAAACCTTCAAAATTGAGTTTAAAGTTTTTGTACCCTGTTGCCAATACCGAAAATCTTCAATATCTTCAAAACTAGACCCGATTTAAACATGAAACTTTGCTGGTAGGCTGATATGACTGAGATGAACCTCCACATGTAAAATTAGAACATTCTGAGTGTTGGAAATATTCAGGAATTAACTGAGTTACTGAGAGGGGAGGGGTGAATCAGTAACTCCAAATTTTCTTACAATTTTAACATGTAATTTACTTTTTACCCTTTGCATATAGAAAGCATGAAACTTAAAAGCATTCACAATAATGACACATAGATTTGGTTACCCAGAAACCTTCCAAAAGAAAGTAAAACTAGGGTGGGGATGAAACCCACAAAGCTTTAATACTACAGAATAAAGTTGGCCGGTTAAGGCTTACAATTTGATCACTTCTGATGATCTGCCCTGTTAGGAGCAATAAGGATTGCTAAATCCACCCTGTTAAAGGATTTACAAAACATACAATGAAGTATGCACTCGGTAAAGAGATTTTACAAAGACTGTTAAGTCTACCCGGTTAAAGGATTTAGTACTGATTCACCTGTTAGAATGAAATAGTAGATCTCTTGCTTTGCAACTGGATTGCTGATTGAGATTCGCTGATGTACTGATCACCTTTTGTGATGAATTTGTCTTTGTTGTACCTTATACTTCTGAAGCCTTCTGTAATTCGCTTATCTCTGCCTTTCTTTCTCTTTCATATATATTCTTCTTCATACATTTCATACATCTTTATATTTTTACAACATTGTTTATATACAAGTCTTAAACAATTAATTACAATTACAATTACACAGTCGGCTTGACAAATAAACATAAGTGCTACTAAGTCGGCCCAAGTATGGTTACACGGTTCCTGCAAACTGACTTGGTGACTTTCTGATACTCGGCGTCCACTGCATTACTCGGCATCGTCATGCACTCGGTAGAAGTGAAGGCACGGTTCATACTGATCACTCAGTAGGTTTTGAACTCGGTAAATACTGGTGACTTGGTAGACATGATGTTACTCGGTTTACACTGTCCTGTTCGGTTTGTACTAACTTGCTCGATTTGCACTGTCTGCTCGGTTTGCACTGTCTGCTTGGTTTAAACTGTCTGCTCAGTTTGCACTGTCTGCTCGGTTTGTACTGTCTTCTCGGTTTGTACTGTCTGCTCGGTTTGTATCCAGAATGCAAATAAGTGTTGTCACTAGTGGCAATTCTGATTAATGCCAACAATCTCCCCCTTTGGCATTAGTGACAAAAACACTTATTGGCCAAAACTTATATACACAAATCATGCTGAGTTTTATTTTGATTTTTCAAAATTTGTCTTTGTTAAAGGGCTTTATACATTGTCTCCCCCTTTCAATGTGCTAACTGTTTCTTATACAAATCTATACATATCTCTCCTTCTATACATATCTCCCCCTTTTTGACGATAATGCCAAAGGTGCATATACAAGTTATTTACAGAGAGAATCCAAAATTTGATAGAAAATTAGAATGTACCTTCATTATTAGTGCCAGGGTTCTGTCCCAACTTTCTTACAGGATCTTACATGTTTGTAGAGCAATTTGGACTTCTGTAGAGAGTTCAATCATGTGATCTGCTATAAAGAACTGATTGTCATGAATCAATATTTTGGAATGTTCAATGTGCTTATACATTGTATTCATGATGGGAAGGATCATGTGTTGGATGTCTAGCAGTGTTGACCGGATCCTTGTGTCTTCTTTCAGTAGATCAGACTGCATATTAGATAGGTGTGAAATTTTCATGTGATGAGCAGAGCTTGAACTTGGTTCAAGTTGCAGCTTCTGTATGCTAATCTTCATATCCTCATCCATTTTATTCATTTTATCCTTAACATCCTTTGTGAACTCGGTAATATTGCACAGTCTGGCCAAAAGAGAGGTAGCATTCGAATAGATAGATTCAATGTTAGACAAAACTGAAGACAATTCCACTTGGTTAATAGCTATGTGCTGAGCAATGTGCTCAAGCACTTTATTGTTGAATCTCTTCTCGGCTCTTTCAACTAACTTTTCTATCCCAGATGAATCCTCATTGTATTTCTCAACTGCTTCTGCTAATTGTAACAAAACATGCTGGGAGGAGTCTACTTTAATGCCTAATGCATCAGACAAAATGTCCTTAGCATCCTTGATGATTTGATACTCCTTGTCTCTCTCCTCTTTAAGCTTCTTTTGTTTTGCTTTCCTTTGGAGGATCTCACCTATATTTTGCATTTGGTCCGCTGATAGATTTGCAAAATCTAATGTAGGAATCTCTATCTCTTCATCTAGGTCTATATCCTCTACTATATTTTTACCCAAAAATTTTATACTCGGTAGAGCCTTAGGCTTATCTGTACTTAATGCTTTGGTAGTAGTGACAATAGATAAAGTAGGGCTGGCTATAGATACTGGTATACTTTCTACTGGAGAACTTAAAATATTTACACTTGAAGATTCAAAAACTGGAAAACTTACTGCTGGAAAACTTGATGGTGCAGGAGACTGCAGCTTGGTAGAAGAAATGGTAGTTGCTTCTGTTGTTGCTATGGATGATTGGACAAATGTGGAAGTTGTCACAACCATGCTTGAAGGTGTCTCTGGGCTGGATGTAGAAACTTTCACTGGAGAGGTAGGAAGGGATGCAATGACTTCTGCTGCTATCCTCACAGTATCATCTACCTCAGTGTCTTCTTCTTGTTCATCACTGTCATCTTCAATATCTTTTATTATTACAGTTTCAATACTCGGTTGGTGAAGGTGGTATATGTTCTTCCATGTGGCATTTGCAGCCTTCACAACCGATTCAATATTGTTGATCAAAATCAAACAAGTATTGAACTTCAATGTCATCTTATTTTCATTTTCTTTTAATGCCTTCTTTACTTCATCATTATTCAAGCTCGGCATCAACTGTCTCAGGTTTTGATCAAATATGTCTATCACCGTTTGCTTTGCATTGCTCCATCTCATTTTTATTAGATTCAATAGAACTGCTGGAACCTGTGGGGCAATTTCTTCAGGAGAGTATTTCCACTGTCCCATCTTCTCAATAACAGCATCTTCTATTTCCTTCTGTTCTGCTTCCGATCTGGTTTCATATCTTAAGGATTTTATGTTACTTACTCCAGATCCTGATCCATCTCTAAAGAGTTTGAGCTTTTCTTGAAGGTTTAGAGGGGGCCTTTTGAATACTATGTCTTTATCTGCCTTGTCTGCCTTGTCTACCTTGCCTCTTGTATTTCTCCTTGTAAACACAGCAGTGGGAGGCATAGGTGCCTTAGTGATGAAAACTTTTCCTTTCTTCTTTGCAGGTTCTGGTTCCTCTATTTTCTCATCCTTTTCCTCTTCTTTTTTCATCTTTTTCTTCTTTGTCCTCGGTTATCATTTGCATTTTGGCTATCCTCTTCTTTCCTTTGTTTACCACCTGTGGAAGCTTTATGCTTAGTTCAATTCTCACCTTAGCTTCATCATATGTTCCAAAATATGGAGCTTTGGGATTGACAGGCTGATTAAGAAGAGCTTCAATGATATTCTTGGTTTCATCAATATTTACCTCATAAGGAAGAGGTTTTACATATAGAGTCCTCAGTTTAACTGCTTGAATATATACATTATCACAATCTACCATAAAATAGATGTCATCTTTGTAATCTTCCACCAACTTCTGTGGAATCCAAAATCTGTCATTCATTTTCTCTTTGAAAGACTCAAAATAATTATCCATGATGCTTTCAAAGTTTTCACCCATTTCTGAGATGTATTCATTTATTTCATAGAGGACTGGCACATCTTTTCTCCATACAACTTTTCCTTTAGAAGGGAAGAATTTTTGAACATAGAACAATAAACAGACCAACAAGGATCCAAACTTACATGGATTGTTTTTGGAAGTTTTAATGCTTTCCATGTTTTTGTTAAACTGCTTTAACAATAAGTCTGCTAGGTCAAATGTCAGCTTATTCTTGACCACTTTGTATGCTAGGTCAATAGCTTCATAGGAGACACTGTTCTGTCGACTAGAACTATAAATCTTATGGGCAATGATGTGTGTACCAAACTTCAGTTCAGCGTCGGTAATGCTGCTAACTTTCATGCCTCTACCATCCCACTCGGCTAGGGTTTTCTTCTCTAGTTCCGTCCGACCTAGGGTTTTGGTAGTTTTAGCTTTGTTCAACATGGGAAGACCGATGACTTGATGAATCATCTTCTTTGTGATCTCAATAGGTTGCTCAAGCCAAATCTTGCCATCATGTACACGGCTGAGAATATATCTAACCCATTTATCTCGAAAGTTTCGAGGTAGATGTGCAATGTGAACTAAACCTTTATCTTCCAGATGTTTGTGCTCGGGTTTCAGAATACCATCCACACATAGTTCTTCACGCACAATATCTAGTTCTAGGTTCCCCATTTCATGAATAGAACAGTTAAAATGATTGTGGATATCGTTAATAAGCAGTACCTTAGGAGAAATCTGAGATTGAGCTCTGTTCGGATCTAGGGCTGCTGCAATTGTGGGCACGATCTTAAAATCTGGTGCTTTCCACTCCCCTTGGACTAACATATCAGATCCTTTCTTTGCTGAAGTGCTGGATGATGCCATGGTAGCTCACAGAAAATTCCTTTCGCAAAAGTATTGAATCGTCGGGTTGCTCTTGAAATTTTCTGCTCACAAAGTGCTAAAGATTCGCGGTGAAGAATGAGTTTGATTACTTGCTTTTTGTTTACAACTCTGTCATTAATGCTCATTTCAAATTAGGGTATGAATTTTGACAGACTGTCACCCACTAAGAATTAATTGCTCGAAAAAGACTTCGCAACTCGGTGAACTCGAGAATTCATATTGCTCCGACCTCGCTCGATAAAGACGGGTACCGACCTTGCTCGGTGAAGACTGATACCGACCTTGCTCGGTGAAGACTGATACCGACCTTGCTCGGTGAAGACTGATACCGACCTCCCTGTGATCTCACTGCATCTTGCATGCTGATTTAGATCTTTCTTTTAATTTCGGTTCTGGAACTGCTTGAGATTGGTCTATGAGAATACAGTTCCAGTGCTTCCTTGGAAATTTAGTTTGAGTCGGTAGAGCCATCCATTCCATTACTTGGACTGGATTGCTCAGTAGCTTTAGGAATCCATTTTTGTCTCACCTGTTTCCTGACCTTAGTTGCTTCATTCTTCTTTCCATCTTCAACTTCACTAGCATTCATGCAGTTTCTGGCTATGTGACCGAGTTTAGTACATTTGAAGCATCTTACGGTAGTATCTCTTTTCCTTAGATGATGTTTTATGCAATTCATGCCAATGTGTCCATATTCTCCACAGTAATGACATCTACACCAGGTGTTGTAGTCCCATCCAAACATTGCTTTCACAATTTGTTCTGCTGGATTAAATGTCTTGGATCTGCACTCGGATGCCTTGTGACCTTGTTTGTTGCACTTGTGACAATTACCTCTGAATCTAGGTTTTTCCCTGCATTCATTTGCTTTGTGACCAGGTTGATTGCAGCTGTAACATTTTCCATTGAATTCTGCTTTTTCATTGTTCCAACATTTATTTGAAGTATGTCCTATTTTACCACAATGATTACAAGTAGGTTTTTGATTTCTTTGAGTACCTTGCTTAGAGGATTCGCCTTCTCCTTTGTATCCAAGTCCTGCTTTTCCTTTTTGCCTATGAAGATTTCGCTCATACAGCTGATTCAAGTCTTCTTGACTTTTCAGCATTCCTTCATTGATTTGTTTTTCAGTGTTTAGGTCATCCACCAATCTTAGATTGATTTCTTTTTCAGATCTTAGTTCTTCTCTTGTGCTTTCTATTTCTGATCTTAGATTCAGAATTTCTTCATTTGTATGAGAGATCTGATCAATTAGGTTTTCTAGCTGAAGGGTTTTATTTTGGACTTCAATGTTTCTTCCATCTAATTCATCTTTCAACTTGTTTCTCTGTTCCAAGATCTCACAGAATCTTGTAGAGTGTAGCTCTTGTTCTCTTTTCAATTTTCTCACTTCTTCCTACAGAGACCCATTCTTTTCTAGGAGTTCTTTGACAGCATTGTTTGCTTCATCTGAGTTATTTGAGGGAAGAAGATCTTCAATCTTTTCTTCAATGTAATTATGATCATTCATCTGATTTGCAAGTTCCTTCCTTCTTCTTAGGGATTGGGAAAGATGTTCTTTTGCTTCTTTGAGTTTAGCTATGACCATTTCCACATCTAGCTTTTCATTTTCAATTATCTTGTTTAGTTTGAATACCTCCATTGTCCTGGATCTTTGCTCAAGCTAGTTAAGCTTTATCTTGAGAACCAATGCTGCTCTGATACCAATTGTTGGAAATATTCAGGAATTAACCGAGTTACTGAGAGGGGAGGGGTGAATCAGTAACTCCAAATTTTCTTACAATTTTAACATGTAATTTACTTTTTAACCTTTGCATACAGAAAGCATGAAACCTAAAAGCATTCACAATAATGACACATAGATTTGGTTACCCAGAAACCTTCCAAAAGAAAGTAAAACTGGGGTGGGGATGAAACCCACAAAGCTTTAATACTACAGAATAAAGTTGGCCGGTTAAGGCTTACAATTTGATCACTTCTGATGATCTGCCCTGTTAGGAGCAATAAGGATTGCTAAATCCACCCTGTTAAAGGATTTACAAAACATACAATGAAGTATGCACTCGGTAAAGAGATTTTACAAAGACTGTTAAGTCTACCCGGTTAAAGGATTTAGTACTGATTCACCTGTTAGAATGAAACAGTAGATCTCTTGCTTTGCAACTAGATTGCTAATTGAGATTCGTTGATGTACTGATCACCTTCTGTGATGAATTTGTCTTTACTGTACCTTATACTTCTGAAGCCTTCTGTAATTCGCTTATCTCTGCCTTTCTTTCTCTTTCATATATATTCTTCTTCATACATTTCATACATCTTTATATTTTTACAACATTGTTTATATACAAGTCTTAAACAATTAATTACAATTACAATTACACAGTCGGCTTGACAAATAAACATAAGTGCTACTAAGTCGGCCCAAGTATGGTTACACGGTTCCTGCAAACTGACTTGGTGACTTTCTGATACTCGGCGTCCACTGCATTACTCGGCATCGTCATGCACTCGGTAGAAGTGAAGGCACGGTTCATACTGATCACTCGGTAGGTTTTGAACTCGGTAAATACTGGTGACTCGGTAGACATGATGTTACTCGGTTTACACTGTCCTGTTCGGTTTGTACTAACTTGCTCGGTTTGCACTGTCTACTCGGTTTGCACTGTCTGCTCGGTTTGCACTATCTGCTCGGTTTGCACTGTCTGCTCGGTTGGTACTGTCTGCTCGGTTTGTACTGTCTGCTCGGTTTGTATCCAGAATGCAAATAAGTGTTGTCACTAGTGGCAATTCTGCTTAATGCCAACACTGAGATCATAAGACCAACTTACTAAAAATAGCAAGTTTCTATAAATAGCAGCTTTGTACAAGATAGCCCTTATTGAATACAAAAAAATAGAAATATTTTTGGGTGATGCAAGATTACTCTTACACCCAGGATGCTCCTGCATCAGTTGGGAAGGATTTTTAACATCACTCGAGATGTGGAGACACTTCTTCTTACTAGTGCCAAATATTTTATTCATATTTATTGACCATATTAATTAGATCTAGAGCACTATTATAAGAGAGAATTTTTTATTTATCTATAATATCATAATACTATAATATCCAATACATACCTATTTCTCTTACACTATATGCATATTATTACTATAATATATATACACACACTACATGTAATATTGAGGGGCCTACTCCTGTTAATGAACTCAACAAAATCTAACATGCTTTTAGAGTGATCCATACTAGCGTCCCTTTTTTTGGAGGGGAACATGGGAGTGTTGAAGTCATCTGCCACCATCCAAGATTGGTTTGTTCTGTATAATATCTGATATTTCTATTGGAGTTGATGAGTAAACAACCCACAACTCCCAAGAACATTTGCATGCAAACACTTGTCACAGAAAGAGAGAGAGAGAAGCAAGAAGCTAGAGAGACCTGAACGCATGGATCAATGAGAGAGGAGAATCCTTGATGTGCAAAAACAAAAGTTACAATTCAATAAGTTGTGTTGAATGATGTAAATAATACAAAAGAGATCAATCCTTATAAAGGAGATCTAAAACCCTAAAAAGGGTAAAACCTAGGTTGCACAATAATAATTAATAAAATAATTAATTATTATATGCCTAAAGTTTACCTTAAGAAAAAAGAGATAATAAGTGACTAAGTAATTAAATCAAACATGATTTAATTAGCCAGTAAACACTTTATTACTTTAACACCCCCCTTAAGATGAACTTTGGGAGAAGCTAAAAACCTAGAAAAAATAACTGAAAGAAAATGGGTCCGACAACAAAAGGCCTAATCAGATATCCAAGTACAAAAGAGAGTCTCTGAAAAAGAGGAGAAATATAGAAAACCACATGGGAAAAACTCTACTCCAAAAAGAGAGGAAGACTAGTTCGAATGACTAAAGAAGCCTCCAAAACTAGGAATTTTCCAGAAAATAGGAACAAGGATGAACATGTACAACATCACTGAAGCAATAAGTTGAAAACTTTGTCAAGAAGTAACTGTCAATTTGAAGATCCTCCACTAAAATATGACCAGGTAGAGAAGACTGTAATCTACACGAGTTACCTCAAATGACACTACTCGAATTAGGAGGCAAACAACTAAAGTCAAAGATACAAAATACTATAATCTGCACAAGTGCCCTCAAATGACACTACTCGAATCAGGAGGCAAACAAAGGCAAACACCAAACTCAAAGATACAAATGGCATAAAAACACTAAATTTTGAAGAGTTGATCAATCAAATCCATAAGAGTTCTTTCAAAAATAAAAAAGAGAAGAGTGTCCATATGGTAAATAATCCATCTCACCGGAATGCATAGGTACCCAACCACTACATCCACCTAGTACATAGAATCAAATACTAAATACATAGCTCACACCATTGAACCAAGGAAGGAGTAGAACCAATAATAGAAACCCACCATAATTCTAACAAGGGAGTAAGAATAGGTACACTAAAAAGAACATCCAATTTGAACTACATGATGAAGAAGAACCAGGAACACCGAAGGTGCAGAGAGGGTACAAACACAAATAGAGATACCAAAGGCTAAAGTCTATGGAGGAACACTCATGTGAAAAAAGTAGATGGAAAACAAAGGAAAACATCAAACCCCCTGACACTTTATAATGGAGTGCAAGTACAAAGAGCACAAACATGTGCAAGATCTCATACATGCAATAGAATGACACTTTATCTTAGTGTGTGTGCATAAAAGAATGCTACAAAAGTGAAGTATACACTGCTCAAAGAAGAGTGAAGGCTGCTGAAACAAAAAAACAACACTAGTACATTTGACCTAGTTTTTCTACCAAAATTTTTGTTCATGAAATAAAAAGGTTTTGGTTGGTCAGATTATAGAAGGAAAAATTTCATTTTTTTTAATCCATGCCCATGTTAGTCGAAAGTTTGACCACTACTGTGTATGTCAAAATTTCGACGAACATGGGCATAACTTAAAAAAATAAATTCATTTCTCATTTCATTATCACCATGGTGAATTTTTTCAAGGGGTAGCACATGAAACTTCATCGGCCAAGGCGCATTTGGCACTATGTATAGGGGTTGCAGTTTTTGTTAGATTAGGTGAAATACTAATCTCCCAAGAACACCTGCATGCATAACCCTGTCACATGGAAGAAGCAAAGCACAGAAGCAAGAAAAATCATGGAGGCCAAAAAGCCAGAGACATCTTATGGACATGCAAAGAGAAAATTTCTATTATGATCCAATAAGTGAATTATCTGAAAAGAATGTACAAAGGGTTCAACCATATAGGTGAACAATAAAACCCTAAAGCTATAAAGCAAAAAATAAAGCTAGGTTGCACATTATAATTAATAAATATATTAATTATAATGCACCTAAAAGATAGCTTAAGTAAATAGAGTAATAAATGACTTAATTAATTAAACCAAAGTGATTTAATTAATAAGCATAAAGTATGATTACTCTAACACCCCCCCTTAAGCGTAGCTCAAGAGGGAAGCTAACCTAGCACAGCTATGAAAGTAGAAAATGGGTCCCGGCAACAAGGCCTGATCAGGTACCCAGTACAGGAAAATAAACTAGATGAAGGAAATAAAGCCTCCAATCTAGGGAATGTCCCAAAGAAAGGAACAAGAAAGAGCATGTAGCATCTCCGAAGCATGAAGCTGCAAACACTGTCAGAAGAAACTGCTGGAACCCCCACTGAAGTGCATGACCAGGTAGAGAAGACAAAGTCTGAAGAGCTGATCAATCAAAGAGGTGACCTCCAAAATAGGAATGAATGAGTGTCTATATAGTAGATGAACCATCTCACCGAAATGCATAGGTGCCTAGCCACTGCATCCGCCTAGTACATAGGAACAAAAACTGAATACGTAGATCACTCAACCGAACCAAGGAAGCAATAGAGCCAACAGGTGAACCCCCCCATAATGCTGAACGGGGTGACAGGAACACTGAAATGCAATGCCAGAAACATCTGCAAGAAGAAGAAACAGGAACACCTATGTGCAAAAGAAGGTACAAGCACAGGATAAAGGGCGGTGTCATAGACACAGTCTACATGGGCTAATGTCGTGGAAGGTACGCTCACTTGACAAGAGTGGATGCGCCTATAGTGGCAAATGCATCAGAATCCCCCCATGGCACTTTATAACTGAGTGCGTATACAAACAAACACATAGTGTTCAAGATCCTAAAATGCAAAAGCAGGCACTTTATCTCAGTGTGTTTACAGAAAAAAGAATGCAACAGAAGAGAAGCATACAATGCTCAAAAGACAGAAAGAAGAGTGAGCTATGAACTCAGAAGAAGAGATCCCCGGACCTGTAGAACCAAGCACTCCACCAGAGGGCATAAAATGCATAACTCAGAGGAGTGAAAACCTGGAGTAGAATCTGGAAAAAAAACCTCTACCACTGAATAGTACACAGAATCAGCTTTCCGACGATATCTCGTTTGCCAAAAAAGGAGTCTGGATGAGACAGATATGACTCCCGGAAGGCAAAAATAGATATCAGACTTCAACAGCAAAAAATGCTATTGAAATGGCAGAACCCAAAACCCTAACCTCCATCATCGGAAAGAGCTCGGAAAGAGCTTTCCGACGATATAAAGAAGTCAGAAAATCGATACCGTATACACAAGATACGGCCAAAAAACCTAGCTACCCCTAGAAAAAGCTCTAAAGGACAAAAAAATATACTTTTTAAGCCCCGGGGGCTGGAATTACAAAGCCCCTGGGCGCATGGCGCACGCAGGGGGCTGGAGCTGGAGCTCCCGGTCGGTCATATGACCAGCCACTGGCAATAGAGCCCACGGGGGCAGCAAAAGGCCGCAACCGGCGGGGCGGAGCTCCGGAGCGGTGATCGGGCGGAGGAGCCAGCTGAGCGGGGCCGCGGAGGGCGGCGGAGCCGGGAGGCGGTGCAGAGGAGTGGGGGCCGCGGCTGTGGTGGCCGCTGAATGCGGTGGCCGCCCGGGCAGTGGCTGCTATGCAGTTGCTGCTGGGCGGCGCGGGGGTGGCCGCTGGGCGGCGCCCCCCAAAATTTTATTTTTTATTTTTTAAAAATCGCCGTCTCGATCCGCGTGCCAGGTCGTACGGCCTGGTACCTAAAAATTTTTGCCTCAAATTGCAAAAGTGTCCAAAATGGACAAATTTTATATGGATTCTGGCTATCTCGAACCTTCCGGACGCAATGGTGGCATCCGTTTTTGCTCAAAATACCCGCCAAATTTTTTTTTTCTTTTTTGCAGGCAAAAAAGAAACAAAAAATAACGTCCTGCAGAGAGTACCAGAACTGAAATTTTTCTGAAACCCTCCTGCATCTGAATCACTTCAACAAAACACGAACAGCGAGCAGCAAGATGGCTCTGATACCATGTTAGATTAGGTGAAATACTAATCTCCCAAGAACACCTGCATGCATAACCCTGTCACATGGAAGAAGCAAAGCACAGAAGCAAGAAAAATCATGGAGGCCAAAAAGCCAGAGACATCTTATGGACATGCAAAGAGAAAATTTCTATTATGATCCAATAAGTGAATTATCTGAAAAGAATGTACAAAGGGTTCAACCATATAGGTGAACAATAAAACCCTAAAGCTATAAAGCAAAAAATAAAGCTAGGTTGCACATTATAATTAATAAATATATTAATTATAATGCACCTAAAAGATAGCTTAAGTAAATAGAGTAATAAATGACTTAATTAATTAAACCAAAGTGATTTAATTAATAAGCATAAAGTATGATTACTCTAACAGTTTTTATCCTAGCTGATTCGACACTGTGTATAGGGGTTGCAATTTTTATCTAGACCTGGGCCTTTGATCTTCAAGCTTGGTTTTGGAAACTTGGGTTTTCCTCTCCTTATCAAATGGAAGCTCATTAAGGTAGGGATTGTGTCATTATCTCCTCATCATTTTGATAGAATGCATTGCATTTGATCACTTGATTGAATACCATCATGCATTTTGAGGGCACATCTTACTATGATATTTATTACTCCATGCTCTGTTGTGTCCATGGCATTGAGTTCATTTCTTTGGATGATTTGATTATGGCATTTTTTGTGTTAGTGAACTAGGGCATCATGTTAATGTGTGTTCATTGGATTCTCTAGTTACCCACGAGCTAGGGCATCCACTTATACAAGCTAGGGTATCATTGATTATTTCCTATCAATTATATGGTGATGGTAAGTCTTTCCCAGCCCACACAACGGTTATTAATACCAATATGAATAGACATGACTGACATCGTTTCATTATTGGTTGAGTGGAATCATTTCATTATCTTACACAGTGATACGAATAACCACTAATTAGTGGTTATCATAACACATTAATAATGTGTTATGATAACCATTAATTACTGGTTATCATGTGCTCAAGCAATCGACTAAGTCGATTTTAACAGTGACTGCATAATATATATAATGTGAGCCCTGATAATTCTCAGTCGACTATGATACATATGATTGATATTAAATAATATATATATATATAGTCGATTAACCATAACAATAATCAATCAGATCAATACTATAAGTTAACACATACCCTATTCCAAAGCTCCCATTTTGGCACAGGCAGGGAGGATGTTGGAAAAGGTTGTGGAATTTAGCTTTACACCTACCATTTGCATTTGCTTGAAAATTTCTAAAGCCTTTTCAAAAAATACATTTTGTACATAGCCTGTAATCATGGCATTCCATGATACCACATGTCTTTGATGCATTTTGTCAAAGAGTTCACATGCCTTGTCTATAGTTCCACATTTTGCATACATGTCTACTAGGGCAGTTGCAACTACAACATCTGACAAAATTTCTTTATCTTTTATGCTTTGATGGATGTCCACACCCTCTTCCAAATCTCCATTTTGGCACAGGCAGGGAGGATGCTGGCAAGGGTTGTGGAATTTGACTTTACATCCGACAATTGCATTTGTTTGAAAGTTTCTAAAGCCTTTTCAAGGAATCCATTTTGTGCATATCCTACAATTATTGCAGTCCATGAAACCACATTTCGTTGAGGCATTCTATTAAACAACTCACAAGCCTTGTCTATTCTTCCACATTTGGCATACATGTCTACCAAAGCATTTCCAACCATAATGTTTGATAGAAAATCTTTTGAAGTTGCTAATCCCTGCGATATACACTTGATTTTTAAGTGACATTTATTACATTTATCATATAGTATATTTGTTAATACTTACACCTTTGAAACTGACATTAATGGAAAATTAAGTTACATAACAAAAGCCCAATTATTTGGAGTAGTAAATTGTGTCAAGTGGATTGCTATTTTTTTAATAGACTGTTGACTATTCATTATTTATAGAAGTGTTGATTTTTTATATAAATCTTTGCATTGCTTAGAGGCAATAACAATTTCTGATTCAAATCTTGATAATTCTTGTACCTCATATGAAGCCATCTTTCATTTCAATCAAGCTCATTTTTTCTTTGACCTCTTAGGTTAAAAATTCCAATGATTATTTTACAATTCGAGGCTTATGGTTATATCATTTTATGTTAAATGATTAAATCTCCAGAACAAATTGTGCAGAATCTCAATGAACTACCTCTATAAAACAAAATATTAGCATTTTTTCCTTCCAGTTCTGTTTTAGTCTTGGCAATTTGAAATTTCTTAATAACACATAAATCCATCTTGACACCTTTTGATGGCTAAAGAAAAATGACACTTGATGTTTATATGAAATAGTAAATAAAATTCTGATTGTCATTATAATTTGAACATTTTTATAATTATAATTTGAACATTTAGATCTCAATAATTGAAGCTCAGTATGTTCTGGTGACATTTAATGAAGCTTAATAAATCTTTTTGTGATAAATTTTTTGACTATTGGTGGATGCATCAAGTTTAGAAAGAATTACCCCATCACAATATCTACGAGCACATCCCATACCTATGAATGATGTTAAAGAAATGTAGCTCTATTTGCTGCTAAAGGATGATGAGCATTGTATATTTTATCAATACTTTTGATGTCAACTGGAAGACAATTTTCACTGCAAATAATATAGGCATCTAACTAAAATAATAAGACAACTCAATATAAGCATATCTCTAATGAATTACAGTATAGAATGATACATGCAGGGTTATGACCTTTTTGATTAAGAAGCTCATTGTAAAATATCTTTGCCTATGTACATGCCATGTATCTTTGCATTATACTTTATTACTTTCAGTTTTGTTCATGTCATATATATTGTATAATCCCCCACTTGTGTAGATCAAATACTAACAAAAATCATTAAAACTTGTTGGAGACGTTCAACTTTATTTAAGGATTCAAGATTTTATTATGTTCAAATAGATTTTCTATTCTTTTTCCCTTTCTAGGACAAACCTTGGAATTGGATTCTGGTTCAAGACGTCTTGTAACCGTTTTAGTTAATTTGATAAATTTTAATTGACTAAGTACCTTGACTAGCAACTTTATGAAGATGATGCCTAGCCAAAGTAATAAACCAAACCATGAAGTCAATCTGTAGTACTTTAGTTTGAATTGGAGATGGATAAACATATTCACTTACTAATAGGGGTTTCCTTTTATATTTTTTGAAGATTGCATCTGCTCTATGGAACTTTTGTCAATTTTCAACTATACAATGTTTTTTATCTCATAGTTGGTACATCTTAGAACCACTTTAAGTGAGGTAATGAAGCTCACTGAGTTTGAATGTGAGATGGACATGCAGATTCATATACTATTTAGAATATGTGTTTATATTTGTTGATTACTATATCTGTTGTATGGAATTCGCATCACTTTTCAACCATTTAACAATCAATTTCTCATAGTTGCTATACAATAAAATTGTACTAGCTCTACAAAGTTTGATGGCCAAAGACCTGATTTTAAGTTTACTGTCTGCATTTTTGAAAAAAACTTTATGTAGTATAGTAGAAAATGTTTGTGGTGGGTTTCTATTAGGTAGTTAATGAAAAAGCTAGGAATGTGTTTTGTGTTGTCTCTGTTAAGGTAGATTGGTCATGATAAAGATTGAAAAGGACATGATGGGTATTGAAGACAACTTGATCTTTTTAGAATGAAGATTGAAAAGAACATAGAAAGACCCCACCTTGAGACCCTACCCTAAGCAAATTGGTATGTTATCAACAATGCACCTTAGTGTTGTAGCTTGTTGGAACCAGGGAAAAAAGTTTCAAATCATGGACCATAAATTAGGGACTTTACATGTCAAATTTTCATTATTTTAATGAAAAGATCTTTTTGGGAGCTAAAATGGAGTTGTGTGCCTACGTGCTAAAGGGAAATTTATTTAAAAATTATTTATTGTGAGTTGATGGTCATATCTCCAACTGTGCCATACATTACATAAAATTTATAAATATTGGCGCTAGAAGACACAAGGTTCAATTTCAGTTTTGAAAGTATTGAAAAATCTTTTGTCTACATCAAATGAGATAAGGCTAGAATAAGACAAAAATATAAGATTAATTCCTAGATGCAGTTGTTGAATATAATATTAATTCCTAGATGCCACTTCATGTCTCTCAATCATCCAACAATAACTCCTATGTTGATTACATTTTCTATTTAAGAGTCCCTGAGTGATTTGAATATTTTGTGGTCTAGTGAGCATGATTTGTGTGTGTATTTGTAAATCTTGTATAATCTTATAATATTTTTTATTTATTATTATATACTTGATGTTTCCTTCAAAACACCTTTTTACACATGCCAATTGCATTTTATTGAAAGTTTCTACAGCCCTTTCAACACATCTATTTTTAGTGTATCTTGCAATCATTGCAGTCCATGAGACCACGTTTCTCTGAGTTATTCTCTCAAATACTTCCTATGCCTTGTCTATGCTTTTACATTTTGCATACATGTCTAATAGAGAATTTTGAACTATAATATCTGATGGAAATCCCCCTTGTATTATGCTTTGATGGATATCCATACCCTATTCCAAAGCTCCTATTTTGGCACAAGCAAGGAGGATACTAGCAAAGGTTACAAAACTTGGATATATTCCTGCCAATTGCATGTCTTTGAAAGTATCTAAAGCCTTTTCAACAAAACCATTTTGTGCATATCCTATAATCATGGCATTCGATGAAACCACAACTCTTCGAGGCATTCTGTCAAACAGTTCACATGCCTTGTCTATCTTTTCACATTTTGCATACATGTCTACCAGAGCACTTGCAACCACAACATTTGATGAAATTCCTCTATCCTTCATGCTTTGATGGATGTACCACCCATGTCTTCTATAGGCCTTAATGATCATATTCCATGAAACCCTATCATGCTCTTTCATTTGGTCAAACACTTTACGAGCATCAACCAAACTTCCACACTTCGCATACATATAAATAAGCTTATTATGAGTTGTGCGTGTACCAAATACCCATCATCTGTGAGTGATGAAAGAGTGGACATTTTTTCCCAATGAAAGCATGTTCTTGAGAATGCAGGTTTGCAACAATTGAAGATATATAGAGGAGTCTTTAGGAGGGTTGTGTGTAGGAAGAAGAATGTGCATCACCTCCTTCAACTAGCCCTCCCTACACAACACTGTAAGTTTGAAATGAGTAGTTAATGGCAATGGCATTTTATGATTGTAATTGAAGCGTGTTATTCACCATACTCAAACATTGCCTACCACAAAGACATTGTCAGTAGTAAACCTGTGAGCATTTTCACATGATAGCATACAATCAAGTTTACTGTTTACCTTCTTAGGTTTACAATCTTTCTTGTTTTATTGATTCAACATTTGGAGGAACACTGGTTGAATGTAACAAAGTTATTGCAAGTCAAATGTAACTAGACATAATTCTTATTTGTTGGACTATGCTTTTCTTTGTTTTGTATCCTTTGAAGAGACCTTAAGTTGGACACTTGTTCATTGGAAACCCTCTTTATGAAGGCCTTGAAGTTGACTAATTCTAGCTTAGGTATAGTTAAATTGTCCTTGCTGCCCTAGAATGACATCTTTGTCCAAACCATTGATTGCAAACATTTTTCAAGTACTTGAATCTATAATAGAACAATAGTGGTGAATGTATGATTATTATAATCATATGATTATATGTTATAATATTTATGTAATAAATGTAGTAATGATGGTGCGGTGCATTATTGATATAGGCTCAATGGCTCGTGTCAATGTACCAAACTGTCAATGTGGTGGTGGGTAGTGTGTGTTGAAGGCTTCATGGACACAGAGCAACCCTGGACAACAATTTTTGTGCTGTTCAAATAGAAAAAAGGTTGCTAATGTGTATATATTTAATGTTTCTAATCTAAATACTATTCATTATATTATAAGAACTAATGTAGTTTGGGCATGACATGGAAATAATGGCTACAGATACTTTAGTTGGGTCGATGACAACTCATCTGCATCTATCTGCCCATCTCCACTTATCCACGATGAAGGATTTGAGTGCAAAACGTGTCAAGCTAGGGAAAATGCCAAAATTATATTTTTACGATGCCTTCTCTATATTGTAATCGCATATCTTTGTTGCGACCATATGCGGAGATGAGCTCAGGAATTAGTCAATTTAGTATTTTCATATTGTAACTAATATTTTAATATGGATATGGCGTAACTTCTCTTTGCCTCAAGTGCGCATATATATGATTTACATCTTTTTTAACAATAATTCTTCATGTTTATGGCTCAGATGAGCCCCAATCTGCTATCAATGGTTGCCATTTAAGGCTTATCATTGCTGTTAAGGTTTACATTCAAAATTTGATTACAATAAGATCAATATATGATCAAAACAATATCATATGACCATGAAGGAAGGAAGATTTGACATAAAATATATGATGGCTACTTAGTTTATCTTAGGGATAGAGATAATTTAATTTTAACTTTGGTTGTGTTAAAGGAACTATGTTGAATTTATTTTGTAGTTGTTTAACATGAGAGTTTGTAGATTAATAGGAGTTCACATTTTTATGGGAACGTATCATTCAATTGAGCATTAATGCCCATCTATATCTACTGAGATGAACATAAATCATGTATGTCATGCTAGTGTGCTTGGATACCTTATATACTCTATTTTTGCATTAGACTAGACATTATCCAAATAGTGAGTATTTATATAAAGTGCTCGAAGATCAAAGGCCCAAGTCTAGAATGCCGAAATTAATAACAGTGACAACCCTCACAAGTGGTTGGATAATGTCTAGTCTAATCCAAGTACACTAGCATGAGGTACATGAGTTATGTTCATCTCACTAGATATAGATGGGCATTAATTCTCAATTGAATGATACGTTCCCATAAAAATGTGAACTCCTATTAATCTTATTCAAATCTTATTTAATTTATTACTACATAAAGATATAACCTTTTTATATAAATATAGACTAATTAAAGAAATGAGAGAGTTTGGATCAACATTTGATTATATAAGTCAGACCTAGCACAAGAGTGGGAGAGAGAGAGAGAGAGTATTCCAACTTCTCTCTCTCTCTCTCTCCTACTGGCCCTTTGGCATGTATTAAATAGAATAGAATTTTCAACACATTATTATCATTCTATTTCTTTGTTGTAAACATGCCATTGGTGTGTATTCCAACTTCATTCACTCCAATCAACTTAGATTCTACCATTCCTCTTCTATAGCCTTTCTAGGCCTACCTAGTAGCCCTTCACACCCTAAAATTTAAGAATTGTTGGGACTGGTCCTTTGGCGTGTATTAAATAGAATAGAATTTTTAGCATTCTTTGTTGTAAACATGCCATTGGTTCAGTTTTGTAAAAATTTTTTGTGTTAACATGCCATTGGTTCAGTTTTGTAATTTGTTTTTTGTTGTAAACATGTCATTGGTTCAGTTTTGTAAATTTTTTTCATGAACAATCTGGCCAAGGGCCAGATCAATACTGCTTGCAATCTCATTGCAAAAGTGGCCAAAGACTATGTTAGGCTGATAAAATATGGGGATTCTCTTTACTGCTACAAATATTTGAAGGTTGCTACACTTGGACGGATGTGTACCATTGTTAAGAGAATTGGACCGAGTTTGGCTTACCTCGAATAGGTGAGGCAAGAGTTCTGTGGGTACCCTAATGTTGGCAAGAGTTCTTTTATTAATAAGATTACTAGGACAAATGTGGATTTGCAACCTTATGCTTTTACTACTAAGCCTCTGTTTGTTGGGCATACTGATTATAAGTACTTGAGGTATCAGGTTATTGATACCCCTGGTATTTTGGACCACCCCTTGGAGGACAAGAACACCATCGAGATGCTCAGTATTATTGCCTTGGCTCAGTTGAACGTGGTTGTTTTGTTTTTTCTTAATGTTTCAGGGTCCTGTGGTTATAGTATTGCGCAACAAACAGCTCTATTTCACAGCATAAAACATTTGTTTGCTAATAAGCCTCTTATTGTAGTTTGTAATAAGATTGATTTTCAACCACTAGAGACACTACTGGAGGAGGATGCAAAATTGGTTGCGGAGATGAGATCTGAGGCTAGGAAAAATATGGGTGGGTTCTTTGGGAATCAAGGGGGGATGATGGTGCGCTAATCTCTATGAGTGCTTTGAAGGAAGAAGGGGTGATTGTGGTGAAGAATGAGACATGCGAGAGGTTGTTGGAGCAAAGAGTGGAAATTAAGATGAAGTCAAATAAGATCAATAGTTGTCTCAATAGGATTCATGTTGCAATGACCAAACTGTGAGATAGGAAAGAGAGGCTCTCTTGTATTCCTCAAGTTGTTTTGGATGCTAGGGCATGTGTTGCCAAGGAGGCCATGAAGCTGGAGAAGGATATTGAGAATGAAAATGGTGGGGCTGGAGTTTACTCTACAAGCTTGAAGAAGCGAGATATTTTTGCAAATGAAGAGTGGAAAGAAGATGATATTCCTGAGATCATGGATCGACACAATGTTGCAGACTTTATTGATCCAGATATCTTGCAGAGGCTTGAAGAACTGGAGAGGGAAGAAGGGCTTATGATGGTAGCTGAGGGTGATGAGGATGATGAGATGGGGGAAGTGGAGTTGAATCCTGATGAAAAGGAAGCTCTAGCTACAATTAGGAAGAAGAAGAAGATGCTTATCATCGAACACAGATTGAAGAAGAGTACTGCAAAGAGTAGGCCTACTGTACCAAGGAAGTTTGACAAGAACAAGGAATATGGCTTAAATAGAATGGGAAGACATCTTTCTAGCCTGGGCTTGGTTCCTTCATTCTTAGAAAAAGGGTGGAATTTAGAGAAAACTGTGGAGGTGCTTTCTTTCTTTCTTCTGAAGCTTGTGTGATTGATGTGGGTTTACCGAATATTTGGGGAGATAACTCTCCTAAATGAAGCTATCCCTAGTTCGGGCCAGGTTCTAACCCATTACGATTAATAAAATTACCAATTACCGTTAAAAAAAAATAGTAAAGTAACATAACAAAATACACAGCGATATTTATTAATGTAAAGTAACACTTGAAGATAAATATCTAGACTAATCACCAAGCAGGATGTCATTGGTGATTACTCTGGATATTTATTTTCAGTTGTTTTTTTTCAACATTCCATTATTAGTCGATCTTTCGATGACCTTTGATCGAAACCCCCACAAAGATTGGTCTAATGTTTGACCAATTTCTGTCAAAATTTTCCATCGTGGATTTGGCATCCTGGTCGAATGGTCTAAATATTTCAACCAAGTAAGGTCGAAAGGTCTAAATATTTCAACCTATTTTGGTCGACAGTTCAACCTGATGAATTTCTAATAGCAATGTGAATTTTGACCAAGAGTAGTGTCAAAATTTCTATGTTAACAATGTTATGTTGTACATTTGACTCAAAAAATAGTGATGAAACTATTGGTCGAATAGTCGACCAATATTGGTAGAAAATTCAACCAATTGTCTATCGAAAATAGGTGCAAATTGTACTAGTGCAACCAAAGACGAGCCATCCCTCAAAGGGAAGAGATTCTAGGACCTAAAACATCCAAGATATCCACTAGATTCCAAAAATGTAAGATACTAAATAAAATATATTTGGAGCATAATCTGGAAAAATGACTCACATCAATGGAAAGGTATCAGAACAAGCTTTCCAATGATATATCATTTTCCAAAAACGGAGTCCAAATGCGCAAGATAGAGCTCCCGAAGTGAAAAATTGAACATATAGATTTGATAGTAAAAAAACCATCAGAAAAGAAAAATCAGAAATTTAAACCTCCAGATTTGGATAGAGCTCAAAACCAGCTTTCTGACAATATCTCATTTTCCTGATTTCGACATTGTATGCTCAAGTTATGAGCAAAAAACCATAGGTATGTTGAACGACCCAAAAAAGTGCAAGAGGGGTGATGCAATATTGATGTCATCATCGACAGGCTTAAATTTGATGGCCAAATGGTTGTCACCACAAAAAACCAATAGGCCCTTGGGGCCAAAAAATATGGGCCCCTGGGTGACCAGGGGTCTACGGCCGAGGGGCTAGAAAAATAGGCCCTTATTCCTCCATAGGACCTTGCTGTATGAAGGAGGGCTAAAATTTCAGGTAACCCCGATGGTCAATCCCGACGGTTATGACTGACAGGCGGTTAACTGCGCGCACCGCAATGGTTATCGCGACCCACCAGCGGTGGCACCCAGATGGCCGCTAGGTGGAGCCCAGGTGGCTATCCGATGGCACCCGACATAATTTTTTTTTAATATATAAAATTCTATATTGTGCCTTGATTCATGTGCTAGGGTCGTACAACCTTGGTATGCAAAATTGTTTTTGCTTCAGAGGCCAACTTGTCCAAATCATACATGCCTTATATGGAAATGGGGGTTCTTGGCCATTGTGAGCTCAACGATGAGGTCTATTTGAGCAAAAAATGCTTCAAAAAACTAGTGACCACCTCAGGATCCATGTCGAGCTGGTTGCAATTTTGTTTTGCCACAGATTCCAACATTGTCCAAAATGGACAAACTTTATATGGATCTAGGGGTTCTTGGATGCTCTGAATGCAATCGTGAGGTTTGTTTGAAGCCAAGATGCCTAGAAAGAGAGGTCCCCTTAGATTCAATAGAAAACCCTCTGAAATGCAGATCTAATGAACATGGTTGAATCTCTCAGGAAGAGGACAAGGGAAAATAGATCTGAAGCTCTAATACTATATTGGAGTTGATGAATAAACAACCCACAACTCCTAAGAACACCTGCATGTAAACACCTATCACAAAAAGAGAGAGAAGCAAGAAGCTAGAGAGATGTGAATGCATGGATCCACGAGAGAGGAGAAATCCTTGATGTGCAAAAATAGAAGTTGCAATTCAATAATTTGTGTTGAATGATGTAAAGAATACAAAAGAGATCAATTCTTATAAAGGAGATCTGAAACCCTAAAAAGGGTAAAACCTAGGTTGAACAATAATAATTAATAAAATAATTAATTATTATATGGCTAAAGTTTAGCTTAAGCAGAAAGAGATAATAAGTGACATAGTAATTAAATCAAACATGATTTAATTAATCAGTAAACACTTTATTACTCTAACAATTTCCCCCCTCATTGTCTTCTTTCCAGACTAGGAATTAGAGGAATAGATTTTAAATTAAGTGCCATAATATATTCCCAAATTCCATACAAGTAGTCAATGAGTTCTAAGAATAGGAGATAAGACTCCCCCCCGACCTTGTAAGGGTCTCACATAGTTACAATCCCACCCAATGCACCATTTTCTTTATTGATGCAAAATGAGGAGCCCGATCAAATGTAGTTAGCAACATACCTAAAAGTATCCTCTATCATTTTCACCTCTTGGAGCAATAAGATCTCAATTTTGGTTTTTGATCATTCAACACATATTGCTTCTAAGGGTTGTTTAAGCCCCTTATGTTCCATGACAACTCTCATTTCACTTTTTTTGAAGTTGACTCAAGGGTCATCACCCTACTACTAGTGATTTCCCTTGCTCTCACTTTCTACTTGGAAAGTCTGACTAATGATCTAACAACAACCTCATTGTCAACTGATAGTCCCCTTGTTCTACTCTTGGTGATACTCTTCTATGCATCCTCCTCCAATGCTCCTAAATGTCCCCCTCTTTAGTAGGAATTCCTTGTTTACTAGGCATCTAGAAGCATATCTTCTTGTGATCACTATCTATCTTCATTTAATTTGCTTGTTGTGCAACTAGACCCTCTAAGAGAAAATAAATATCCTTCCCCTTCCCTTCCAACTTCGTTAAATTTACCACCTGAGCAACCTAGCCCTTTAATGAGGGATGATTCTCCTTTCTTTCAAATCAAGATCATTGTGAAGTGAGTGGTGGTTGAAGAGTTGGGTCCCCTCTACCACCACTTGTGAAACATCTTTGTTCTCTTGTGGGGAGAAACATCTCTATTCAACCCATGTTGTATGATCTGTGTCTTTTTACATTCAATTGTAACATGTCTTGGTTTAGAATAGTTTTGGCTAAAAACAATCACATTTTCATAAACTAGGACCTAAGTTAAGCTACCATGCTTGGACTGCAAAACAATGAAGTTTGGAAGAGATTTGTTCATTTCCACATTAACATAGAACCTAACAAAGACTAATATGAATTTAGTCCTTGTGATGTTGTTTGACACAATATATTGCCCAAAGGAGTTCCCAATCCACTCAAAGATGAGGTCATTCCAAAATTTCAGTAGTAGGCCAAGCTGTCTGACCCACACTGAGGCCATCTTGTTAAGATCTACTTAGATGGGTCAAACCCATGTTTCCATTTACATAAGGAAAGATGGTGTTTACTAAAGAACCATTAACCTATAAGAATAGCATGCTTATCTTCATCAGAGGTAAGCTGAAAGAGGAACATACCACATGGAAAAGTAGATGGGGTCACACTCCCTTTAAGGCTCCAAGTTCTAGCAATCTAGTTCCTAACCATCTCAATAGATGGTCTGAAAGCAAGGAATCTCCCCACTAGCGCCCTATCCCAAGATGAGATAGCATGGTCCACTATCATATATTGTAGTACAAGCTCTACACCATACTCACTTTTTTGGTACCAAGAGGACCGTTCTTGGTTTACACCCACCAACACATCCTTCCAACCTATTTGTTGCCTAGCTGTTCATGCAACCATCAAACTTGGGGTGTTCCAATTCATTTGATTGCAGTAGTTTAATATAGAGGGTGGTTTATCCGACACAGGGCCTTGCCCCTGCTAACCTCCTCCACCATGGATTTCAACAATTCAAATTTTAAACCTTGATTATAGAGCGATAATAATATTATTTGTTGATTTTTAGATTGTCCCTTATAATATTGTTATTTTCATATTGTATATCCTATAAATATATTCTCTAGACTTACATATACTCTTTCCTAGGTTGGGTAATAATTGGGAAAGATTTTTAGTGCACCCTATCAATTAGGAGAACATATGAGTGTGACTATGAGTGAAGGGTGGTAATTACATAAAGTTGAAAGAAAATCAGATAATAATTACAAATAGATTTGGTAGTCAATTAAATAGATTTAATTATATTAAAGGATAATTAAATATATTTAAAATAATAAAAACTATAAATAAATTAAATAAATTTGATTGAAAAAGATATAAATAAGTGAAGTTGGTGAAATTAGGAGATACTTCAATACTCTTAAATATCTTTGTAATATGTAAGTGAAGGGGAGTAATTACATCAAGTTAAAAATTAGATAATAATTTATTTTTATTTTTTTTGATCGATAAAAGGCCTAAGCCAAAAATTTTATTAATAAAATAAATTTAAGTACAAAGTTCTCCATTCTGTGCGAGAACTGGTAGGAAAGAATGGAGAAGAAAACCTCCAGTCTAGCCCGGGACCATGGTCCAGTATCAATATTACAAACAATGATATGAGGGCATCCCCTCATTTACATCGATTGCAGTATGCAATCCTTTATTTACAATTTTGATTTTCCTTTTACTAGGATCTCGCCTGGTATCTGTTGCTTGGATATTTTGATGTATTGATGACATGATGTTCTTTTGTACTTTTTCTAAACGTTAGGTTTCCTGCATAAAAAACCACTATTTACTACAACAAGCTAATCCATATGGTTAGAAAATCAATCCTGTTGTAACAAAGACTATATATGATCTCTATTCCTGATGTGACTATAGTCCTTGTAAGAAACACATTTGTACTATAATTATTATCCTTAACTTATATGATTCTAATACACAATGGGGCTATCATTCTTAAAAGAGATTAATCAAAGTCTAGAGAGGGAGATGGGATCAGAATTCTTCCTAAGTTTGAAAATATAGGGGTACAGGAAAACTAAGCATGAATATAAGAACCCAAGATCCTTTATGAAAGTAGATTAAAAAACCATATGTCTATACTATCCTTGCTTCTGTTTGGGTCATTTTCCTTTAGTCCTTTGTTATGCTTATAAGTCTGCCCAATCCTGTTTTAACATGCATCTCCTTTTGATGTCCTTAACTTAAGAGTTATTCATCAATAAATTTCTAAAAAGTGACAAATTTATAAACTAATTCAAGTTATCTCTCTAGCAGTAATATAGGTATCCCATGAGAGCCTAAGAGCTTTAAATAAAAGGAGAGATTCTAACATTTTATAGACTAAAATACAACAATATATAAGGAAAGTTACCCTCTATCAAATATCAATCGATGCCATGCATTAATTTCCAAACAAGAATTCAACAATAGATGTTATCATCATAAGATCTTGACCAAAATCTGTTATATCTATCATGATAGCTCTATCTTTATCTATACTACTATCGACTTTCAGCACATAATTTAGAGATTATTTATTTTAATGAAAACTACTTTAGCCTTTCTTTGGCCTTCTTTCATTCATGAGATGGTAATATTATTTCCTCATCATGATACTTCCCTTCGTTTAACCATATGTCAATGAGAGATTCATCACCAGATTCTGCAAAGCTTTCCATGTTTGTAATTTCGACTTCATCAGAGTGCCAGTAATCGTAGAACCAACTTCTCTTCTCAGGCTTTTGGAGATGTAAATGATTTAACAGGAAGGTAATGTTTCTAATAACTATGTCCTTTCTTGCTTTGAAGGCTTCTAAGTTCTAAGTTATAATAATTGGTGAGTGGATGTGGGAGAGTGCCTCGTCCAAGCTTCTAGGATTGGGATCCCCTTTAATATAAAGAAGGGCTTTGTCAAAGTTGCCCAAAAATATGTGTTTAAAGATTTTGTGACTGAGTCTCCTTAATTTTGGTTCGTGGAGACCCCAATAAGAAATAACAGCTACAAACATAGAGGAGATACTAGATAGGACCCTATAATTTTCCTCTAGATTGATAAATTCTGGTCTCAAGATTCGAAGTATAGCTCTAATATAGAGGGGATGCTTATTAATTAACATCTTTTTAATGTATTTTGGCATAATCCTGCCTTCCAGGGCCAACTGTCCTCTATTACAGGTGAGGTTAATAGGAGTATCCATATCATCCTATACTACTCTGTTTATGCCAGGTCGATAAGGGAAAGTTATAGGGACATAGAATATTTATAGGTTTAATCTTCCACTAGCCTGACTGTTGAGTGCCTACGACTATTCTCATTTCCTAAATGTTACTCAGTCTTCTAGCGAGGGGCATTATTTTACTAAAATAACACTATAAAGTTTCTTCCTTCTATTAGAATTCTTCCTCTATAAAGTTTTGTAGCAATGCAAAGAATTGTAGAAGAAAACCCTACCTGCTTGGGAAGTGATCCTACTAGAACTAGTTACTAGTACCTAAGTTTTTATATTTCTATTTTTTAAAACAAAGGACGTTGTTCACTTACCAAAATAAATTGATTGTTTTGGGCTATCTTCTAAGCTGATTTGATACCTGTAGGTTTCTAACATTGTAATATTAGATTTATAGTAATTAACAGGAAAGAAAACATTGACAACATTAAATGTAGAGCCATATATATTCTTCCTACTATCTGTACACACTAAAATGGTGCACTTCTATGAACCATTATATGCAAGGTTGCTCAAGAATGAGGCCTCACAAAGCGGCTCATAGCTCTCTATGCATGGAGTTGCAAGGAACTATGATGTATTTGCTCTCAACTAGAGCTACAAGCTTGTGACCTTGCTAGTCAACCACACAATGAGAGATTCAAATGAGGACAAGGGCAAGAGTGCCAATATCCTCAAGAATCACTATGAATAATGCAATGAAAACTAATCTATGGAAATGAAAATGCAATGCAAATAAGCTATGAAATGGAAATGCAATGCAACTAAGCTATGAAATGGAAATAACAAGTGTTAGAAATCCCTCCTATTAAGCTATGTGAAGTTATGCTATTGCATGAAAGGAAATCTAAGCTATGAAAGCTATGGAAATGAAACTACTATGTAAGAATGTAAACTAAACTATGAAGCAAATGAAGAAATCTAAAGTAGGATGCAACAACGATCTCTAAAAAGCTTCAAAGTCTTCAAGGATTCCTACAGCATAAGATTAGCATAAAAACATGATGTGAAAATGGAGGAGAGAGCTTTCCTTTTATAAGAAATGCAAAGGAATGGACCATTGAGATTAAGAGGCAAAAGTCTTAATCGTGGTGGAGCTTGAAAGAGGAGCGATCCGTGTACACAAGTATCCTCCAATAGGAATTGACTTTGTGTCCATGTGAGACAAAAGTGCTTTTTTCCTTTTTGTAAAATAAGAATAATGCTTTATTTGTGCAACTTAGGATAAGAGGAAAAGTGGGGCTTTTTATTTAATTAAAAGGGGAGGAGATATTCCTTTTAATCAAATAAAGACTTAGGATAAATGATTAGCCCATAGGATAAAAATCCCATACATGATCAAAATTAAGATTTGATCAAGAAATTGATAATGTTGAAAAATATTGATTATTGATAAAATTGATTCAAGATAAATAAATCGAATAAATGGGGCCCAAAGTCTAGGTGACCATTTTTGGGTGCATATACTATCTGCTCAATGTTGCCTCCATCCTTTGGAGCCATCCTCTTCGTATAAAGACTGCGTTATTGGAAATCAAAAATCATTCTGGGGGTCCTAGAGTTCTTTACTAAATCCAATTTAACTGGGATATGAGATCCCTCACCACTGCATTATAGATTAAACTACTGTTAATTGACTAAGGGGAGAGTGCTTAGAACATTAAGCAAGATAATAACCTTCTAGCCTTAATCTATATGCATGATAAAAAATAACTGAGAGTGAAACAGTTATCAAAATAGAAGCCTTTCTATACCCGTAGGGCTAAATTTACTACAAGCTATATCACATTACTATTTATCCATGAGTTTAACCATAAGTTTGTGTACATAATAAGAAGAAACTGAAACATATAAACTATATTAACATAGTTTATGGTTTGGGCTGAGACTAATGTATCTTGGTAAAATTAACATACATTTTTCAACTAGTAGTATATACTATAATCCACAAAAAGAGATATTAGGTACTCTTGGTCAATTGACTCCATCTTTCTGGATTGCGCCACAGGTCCAGATATTCTCATTCTTTACCATCACAACAATACATTCAACTTCAGCTACCTCCTTTTTTGAGTGTCGAGTGCACCTTGATACCTCCGGGGCCATAATATGAAGGTTCGCTAGCTTGACTTGGTCTATGTCTTTTGGAATATCGAAGCCCTCATTCCGCCAATAGTTAAGGAGCCACTTCTTGTCCATCTCCTTAGACAAGATCTCATTAAAGAGAAAGTCCAAGTTTCTCAACATCTCCGGCCAGTGAGTATCAAACCTTCCTTCATCTTTGAATGTAAGCATGGGTATACGTTGGGATTGGGGGATTTCATCTATCTTAGATATCTCTGTTTTCATCGTAGTCTCTAGGTATGGGATTGTGAGCTGGTTATCCACATAGTTTACCATTTTTTCCAAACCACCAAGATGTTCTTCAATGAAGATTTCCCTTGCTATTTGAATTATATCTTCTTTAGTCTTGCTTGTGAAAATTGAGATTGCGATGAATTGCCCAATAATCTCTCCATTGGTTCAAAATGTATACTCATTATCAAAGTATTGATCACCCATAGCCTTCTCTATTGCCCTTCTAGACGAGTCTGGCAGGGGGTTCAAGACCTAGTTCCACCGCTTAGGCATGATGTGTCCTCTAAAAGCCATCACTCTGTTTCCTTTGGTATAAAAGGTGAGTAGTCTTGATTCCATGGTTTGGATAGAACCTGGGATTGGTGTAATTTGTGCAGGAGATAAATTTGAGTTATGCTAAGGGCTGCTATATAGAAGATTGCAAGAGGGGTTTGTTCATGGAGTAGTTGTCATGATTAACTTTCTGTACCTCTATTCATCATTATATCTTGTGTTCGAATGACCGATTACCTAAGATTTATCATGACATATTTCTACTTCTATCGTGTGGTGACCTATTAATTAATCTCTGTATACTTGATCTCTAAAGGGAGTGTTTATTTCTTGCTATGTTAAAATAGCCAATTATGTTTTATAGGCAACAGATTTTACCTTTAATAGATAATGATGATTATCATTAAGTTTGTAGCTTACATCTATTCGAGGACCTGAATAGCCAATCTATATCAGTGCTTATGGATATACTTGAATGGTAAAAATTACTAAAGGCATCATTAGAGGCATATGAACTCAACTCAGGGGTGGTCATTAAATTAATCACAAGGAGTCTAGTGAGAATGTATAGGGTTAAAAAGTTATTAAGCAAAGATTATTACTAGGATGGGACATATTGTTTACCTGTGCAGGGAGGATGTCCTATAATGATTGAGAAGGGATCCCTCAAGGTTATAAGTTTCATTTCCCTAGCTTTAGGATGTTGAATCTTACAGGAGATGAGTTTGAAGACAAACTAAAGATTAGTGAATTTATAATTTCTATACTTGCCTCTCTGTTGCCTGTCCTCATATCCCTTGTGAAGGATAGTGTTTCTCCATGATTGAACGATTCTTGCACGATCTATCATTTCATCATTGTTGGTAGTCCTTCTAAAAAATCAGAATGTTGTAGATAGTCTATAACATTCAGTCCTTAAATGGTGATCATTGTAAAATTATGTGTCTCCTGTTAATCTTATCATGAGAATTGCCTGATATTGAGGGTTTAGGTCATTATCTAATAATTCCATGGGGGAGTCATTGTATCTGAAAATTAACGATTTGATTTATAATGCTTCGGTGACTGCCAGAAATTTGTCATAATTAATAGACCACTCTATGTGCGTTGGGATATCTATTATATACTGGAGTTATCCCGTATGGGACATAGCCTAGAATTACACTATTTGTGTTAATTAGGCTTAGTGATTAGAGGACTGATTAGAGGATTCCTATATAGAACTGATTACGGAGAAGATCTCCTAGTTTAATATTAGATAAGCTGAAGCTGAGACTATAGATTACTCCTTTTAAAATAGTCCATATGTGACCTAATATAATAAGATTTTAGTACTTTGTCTAGTATACATAGGGGGTATAACTCTTAAAAATTCCTACAATTGAAAAGGACCGGTCTGCCTGGTCTCAAAAGTAAAACTGATTTCAATGATAAAAAATTGACTGGTTTAAACCATTCTGCTAAGAGAAGGTCAAATTCTTATAGATATCGGGAGAATTGCTAGCAGGATACCTATCTAATAGAGTAAGTATAACTCGTAATGGGCCTTTCTAAATATATGTATGAATAGCTGTGATTGTTAAGCCAAATCTACCTATTACATTAGGAGATAATTGGAGCTGAAAATGCAGTGAAGCTTAGATTATATTCTTATATATGTTCTAGCTAACTATATGTATATTGATATCCAAGATGCAAAGGGTGATGAGCAGAGTAGTTTTATCTCAGTGAGTCTAGGACAATCTACTATGGTTATGGCCAAATTTGCTTTTACATATATTGTTATTGGTTCTGTACATATGATTAAAATTCAATGCTAAGGGAAACAAGTACAACCCTCTATGTTTACACTCCCTCTATCTACCTCTATACCTATCCTCATGGCTACCTTGAAGTTTAAAATTGCTTAGTGCCAAGAGGAGATATAGTATATATATTAGAAAGTTCTCAGGGGTTTGTGTAAGGCTAAACTAGGATGGGGTGCCTGAGACTTATCTTGGAATTCCTCTGTAGTAATCCATACAATATCTTAGGAAATCGCGCCAATACACAGAAGAGATGCAGCTCTTTTTTTAAAAGGATCTCCTAAGAGAGGGCTGATTACTCATACCTCTAAACAAAGGTCTGATTTCAATAAGAAATATACTGGCCTACTAATGAAAGTTCAAATTCTCATAGAAACCAAGACTAGTGTTGTATGTAAACTCCTATCTATTGGAAGGGCTTGTGTCGATCCTCTCTAAGAGTAACTCTAAACAGGGGAAATACATGTGTGATAGTTAGAGCCAATATTGGTTGTTACAATAAAAGGATATTATATCTGTATATGTAGTGGTGTCTAGTTAAAGTGGAATATCAATTCTAACTATCTGTTTTGACTGCCATGTCCTATATCCAGAGATTGGTGAAAAAGGAAAAATAGGAATATATCTCAGTGTATCTGATCAAAACCATATGAAATTCCTAATTCTATTTAGCTAACATGTATTCATACTTAGGAAAATAAACTTATTTTATTAATGTTAAATGTCTAGTTTCAACAATCTATAGATCTTTGAATTAGCTATTTAAAACCTTCAAATAAAAACAGATGGTGTGTAATAATGTTCTAGGTTATTGGTATTCATTTCTATATTATATAGTTAGATTGAAAGATGATTATGTTATGAGGGGGAGGTGTAAACTGACTAAATCTAGTAAAATTGCTCCTATACCGTTTCACCATTTGCTCCCTGGTTAGCTAGCTGACCCGCATCTGTATTTCCTTCTTTGTAAATATGCTTTATTTCATACTGGGGGATAGTATCTAGGATTATACTAATGTCTTCAATTCTCGAGTTGAGTTTCCAATTAGGGGTCTTTCTAGTTCTGATTGCATTGATGACTATTTGAGAATCACCTTCAACTACTAGTTTAGAGATACCGAGTTGTTTGCAAAGTTTAAGTCCTTCTAAAGTTGCCTTACATTCTGCTATATTATTAGTTGTGGGTTTTATGGGTCGAGCATATTTAGAGACTATTTCTCCATTCCAATTGCGAATAACCCCACCAATACCTGCTATTCCAGGGTTGCCACAAGAAGCCCCATCAAAGTTTAATTTATACCATCCTTCTCTAGGAGGTGTCCATTTACATATAGGAAAGGAGAAAGTGGGTCTCCTTGTCTAATACCACGAGAGATTTCAAAAAAACCTTCAGGGGTACCATTGATGAGTAATGAAATTTTGGGTGTGGAGATACAGTTGAAAATTAAGTTAATCCATTGTTTAGAAAAGCCAAATGCTTCTAGACATTTACATAGGAACCTCCAATCTACTTTATCATAAGCTTTTTGAATGTCAATTTTAATAAGCATACATGGTTCTTTATTGTATTGAGTTGTATGTACTATTTCTTGGGCTATAATAATTCCATCTAGGATTGATCGGTTGGGGACAAAACCAGTTTGTTCTTCTGAAATAATAGTAGGTACGAGTGTTTTAAGTCTATTTGCTAAACATTTGGAGAGGATCTTATAAATGGTATTATAAAGGGAGATTGGACGAAAATCTCCTGGCTCCGTATAATCATTTTTCTTAGGGATAAGTGCAAAAAATGTATTATTGATTTCAGTTAATAGTGTACCAGAGTTCCTGGTAGCCTCCATTGCTTGCCATATATCTTTTCCTAAGAAATGCCAACATTTTTGAAAAAATCCTGCCTGAAAACCATATAGTCCTGGGGCTTTTTCCGAGTGGAGTTGGAATAAGGCTTTTTTAACTTCTTCCAGTGTAAATTTGCTATTAATCCATTTATTATCTACATCCATAACTAATTTTGGAATAGCCTTCAGCAATTCATTTTGTGCTTTGAGGTCAACGGCCTCCTAATTGTTAAGAAGAGAATGATAGAAATGAATGAATTGTTCGGATATAAGTTTGGGGTCCTCTAAGATTTGTCCATTTTCGTCATGAATATTTGAAATTCTGTTTATATTCCTTTTATTATTGGTACTATCGTGAAAAAAATTTGTATTACAGTCTCCTTTTAGCCATGTTTCTCTAGACTTTTGTTTTCAGAATATTTCTTCTTTTAATAAAATCTCATTATACTTAGCCATAAGTTATTTTTCTTTAAAGTAACTTATTTCATTCATCCCTTGTTCTATGACTAGATTATTGAGGCATTCTAACTCTTGCTCAATTTGATTTTTTTGTTCAAAAATATTATTAAAATTATTTTTATTCCAGTCTAGGATCTTGTGCTTAATGATCTTAAGTTTAGCTACTAGGCAATGCATCTTAGATCCAGAAACTTTTATCTGTTCCCACCATTGTTCTAATAGGTGCATAAATTCCTCATCTTGGAACCACATGAATTCAAATTTGAAGGGGTTTCTAGATGGTTGACAATTTTCCGTAATAGAAAGCCTTATTGGGTAGTGGTCTGACCCCGCATTGGGAAGAATTTCTGCATTTAAAAGGTGATTAAAATTTTCAGTATCTCCGCTAATCATAAATCTATCCAGTCTTTCTGCAATGTGGCTGAAGCCCGATCTTCTATTGTTCCAAGTAAATACTCCATTATTGGTGTTAATATTGATTAAGTTATTATCCAAGACCCATTGTCTAAAATCTTTTTGTGATTGCGAAATATATTGTGAACCCCCAAATTTTTCTTTAATATCTAAAATGGCATTAAAGTCACCTCCTAATACGTGTATGTCTTCAGCATTAAATGCAAGTTGATTCTGCATTGCCTGCCATACTTTCCTTTTTTCTTCATTCTGAATAGGTCCGTATATATTAATAAGTTTAAATTTTAGGTTCGTCTTTAAACTATTGACACCTAATACCATCCAATTATTATCTTTAGCTAATACCTCAATCATTATTTTCTGAGGGTCCCATAAGGCAGCCAATCCCCCAGAAGCTCCTATGGATAAGATGATCTCTGATTTACATATGCCCAATTTAAGACTAAACTTTAAACTTTCCTCCTTATTTAGTTTAGTTTCCTGTAATATTATAATTTCTTATTCAAATGTATTAAGATATCTTTTAATTAATCTTTGTTTGTTAGGGGCATTCAAGCCCCTAACATTCCAAGTTGTTAATTTCATTGCCCTTGGGGAAGGCTCTTCCCCTTCCCAACATTTAGTATATCAGATAATTTTTGCTGATTGTCAGCATTACCAGCTAAAGTTCTCAGTTCATTAATGGATTTCCTACCTCTCTTTTTCTTGGTCTTAAGGATATTTGGATATGAGAGACCTTCCCTATTCATAGCAATACCTAACTGCCTATCCTTGTTATTTATCCCATTCAAACATCTGATAGATTCTTGTTCCGCCTCTGCTAAATCATTGCTTAGAGGAAAAAACTTTGCATTGATATTCTGTTCATATTCTTCCTGCCCTTTCTCTAAATTAATGAGAGAATTTTCTTGATCTATAATGTCTTTGCCATAATCTTCTAAGATATTGTTCGAATTGGTTCCCAGTGCTTTCTTGAGGGATTCGAGTTCTATAGGCACTGATACAGATGGAGTAGGGTTAATCTGAGATTCAGTGTCCTGTTGATCCATTATCATGGCTTCTGTTCTGTCTATCTTAACATTCTTATTTAGCATAATGTTTTTTATTAAGAGTTCTCTTTGAAGGGCTAATTCCTCACTGTCACAAATCTCATCTACAAGTATATCCATCAAATCATCTGTAACTTCTTCACCTAGATATTCTGAAATTATATTAACCTCACGAATACATTTCTCTTCTTCAATTTCTATATCTAGTAGCGTTCCGTCTATATGATTACTTATACTATCCATTATCTTATTTTCTATTGTTGAGGGTATAGCAAGGCCCGAATCACATTTGTGTTCTTCGTCTTCTACATTAGTCGGAGTAAATTCCTCAGGATTACTTATACTTACTGAATTTTCTGAGCCCTTGTTTTCAAATATTGTGCCCAAAAAAGGAGCTTGATCCTTGTTGATCTTGGGCACTATACCATGTGCATCTTCTTCACTAACCTCTGTCTGAACTACCTTGAGCTCTTCCACAATATTATCATCCCTAATTAATCCAAAGGTGTGTATACAATCAGAAGTTTTGTTAGGGCTATGTTCTGCATTCTTGGTCTTACTCTAATCTTCCTTTCCAAATCCTACGACCAAAGGTGTAGTTTGAGGGTTATTGTGCTTGGGAAGTGATGGTGCACTCACCATAGTCTTTTGAGGCGTGTTACTGATAGCAAAAAAATCACAGAACAATTTATAAATGGATGAAGTAATCAATTAAATAGATTTAATTATATAAAAGATAATTAAATATACTTAAAATAACCAAAAATATATTAATAAATAAAATAGTAAATTAAAATAGATCTGATACAATTAAATAAAGTTGAATACTCTTAAATATCTTTGTAAGTAAATTAAATGTAAAGTGAATCCAAACAAATCCTCACGTAATCATCTCCATTGTCTTGTTGTTAAATGGAATGACTCTCACATGAAACAAGATAAGAAATCCTGATTTCTTGGTGGTGAAAGAGGTTTGAATGATCACACAAATTTATGAGCAACAATGAAGGGAAAAAACAACAATTAATGTGTCATCAACCTTGGTTGCCTCTGGATTAAAGACACAGAAGTCGGAAAGAAACAGAGAAAATGCACGTAAATTGTGGCTCAATTTCAGTTAGTTACCCACAGATCTGAGGCGTCAACTGGGAAAAATCATAGATTTGAATCAGCGAATAGAACAGCAACCCTGAATAAGATCGTAGAAAGGATTTGATATTAATTTTTCTATAATTAAATTTACTCTGATTATAGATCATAACGTTTGATCTGAAATGTGAAGAAATTAAACACACAACTCCCATCAGAAATTATCCATACTTATGAAGTGAGAAAATCATATAAATTCATTTCAAATCTACAGTATTTTAGTCTTATTGATCTGATTTTTAAAACGCTTTTCCAGTTTCCTACTCTCATTTTCTGACTAGCAAAAGCAGATCAGGCGGTTACCCCTCTGTTCTGGCCTTACTAAATTTCTTATAAAAAAGCCGTCCTGTTTGCTACCAGGAAAACAAAAGTGCCAGACAACAGCCCACCAAAAAATTACATTTATGTACAGAAAAACTCCAAACACATTGAAGCAAAAGTTCGGTTCTTTGCACCGATCTGTTATCTGTTATTGCTTAATTCAGAAGAATATATAAAATCCCTCCCCTAACCCAAAACAAAACGAATGAAAAAAAAATTCACAGAACCACTGGCTTACAGTAATCCTGCACTTCAACCGACCATTGTTCACCCCCTTCTCTGGTTCTTAATCCTCTGCAAAACTCCCTCAATGGCGACATCAAAAGCATCCTTAAACCCCACATCGACAGCCTCTGGTCTCCGATAAACAACCCTGGGAATCAGCTCAATAACCTTCTCCCTCATTCTGACAATCTCCGCCCTCGAAATGTTCGCCAAAACGTCCCCAATTCTCAGTCCCCCAAAAACCACATCGTCCTTGTTGATGAAAACAGAATACTCCTTGGGATCGGCGGGCAAGTGCCAGGTATACTGCGTATAAGCCGCCTGTTTCTCGAAGAAAACAGGGATACACCCTGCAACAATCCCATCAAAAGTAGCCCTTCTGGTGGGCGTGTCTCCGGGCGGCTGGAGGCAGAAATTGGCCTTCATCATTGCCCTCATAACATACCCAGGCTCACTGTCACAGCGCCCATCATCACACCCAATGAACGAACAACCAGAGTTGAATTCCAGTCCTGAAACGGCCATTAATGCCGAGGAATTTGAGCATTCAGTCCGAATGCTACGCCTAACATTTGGGGAAACGCCAGTTCCGCCCCCGCCTGCAAAGGCGAACAGAAAAGGGCGCGGAGAACGCCTCACGCGGCTCGTCCAGAGCTTCAAACTCTGCGACCCGGCCGGATGAAAAGCCGTCGGATATGGAACAGCCTGTTCTTGCCAGGCAAAGGGGCGGGATTCGAACACGAGACTGGTCACATTCATCATGGCCGGAAGTTCCAGAATGCTCGTTCCCCACCCTTCGATCCGCCACGGCGAGCGGCTGAAATCCCAGGCGGCTCGACCCATGACCACAAAGTGATCAGATCCCCCATTTCTCCGCCAAAACGACCCTCCAAATGATTCCCTGAGCCATTGTACAACGCGAATCCCGTGCTCTGAGCTTCTGTTCACATCGGCGCCGTATAAGTACCGCAGTGCGTCCAGACCAGTGTAGTACGGAATGAAGAAGAAATCTGCCTCTTCCGGCGCCATTACACGGCAATCGTAGCGCCGAGCTCGGGCATGGAAGATGAGCTCAAGCATATAGACATCCGTTTTGTACCAGCTCTTGGAGCGCCGGTGGGTTTTGGGCCCGAAGCCCTCGTTCTTCAGATGCTCGCAGAAATTGGTCCAGGATTCGTAGGAATCGCAGAATGTCAGGATCTGGGTGTTGAATTCTGCAGGTAAATCGTATATGTACAGTCTCCTTCCTTGACAATCGTCGTCGTCCTGATCTGCATCTCTGGGTAGCTGAAGAATCTGATCCTCCTGCTGCTGTTCTTCTTCGTCCTCCTCCTTCCAGATCTCGAGCTTCTTCGATCGAGCCGAAGAATTGGCCTCTGAATTGAGCTCTGAATTGGCCTCTGAATTGAGCTCTGGATTGAGCTCTGAATTGGTCTCTGAATTGGCCTCCGAATTGAGCTCTGAATCGGCCTCTGAATCATCCAATTGCAGAGCATCGTGATCTGCACTTTGCTGGAAGAAGAACACTGTGAGGGCTAGTAGCAGCAGGCAAGCCCAAATGCACCTGCAAACACTAGCACTGTGTGATTTTCTCATCGTCCCCAACAACAAAACTTACTTACCACTGACAAACCAAATCATCAAACTTACACCCTTTGAATCCCTGACCCACGTTGCTTAACATGATGAGACCGATATTTCTTTGTCTGGTTTAGCATTTTCTGTAAGCGCGTTTGGATTTTAGCAGGACATTCAAACTCCACCACGCGTCTTTGCTGGGATTGCTATCATTGTTGATTCCCGTGCTTTCATGGGCCCTCACCAGATCGGCTGTCTTTTCAGGTTTTTCGTTTATTCCCTGCAATTTTAGGGTTTTTTATACTTATCTCGCGCCTGTGATTTACCACCCGTACGAGGAAGAATCTGCAACGTGAATTTTCTACATGTGCTGTAAATTCCTCTGTGTGCGGCATATGTGCTTGTTTTTACTGTTTAGTATCATAAAACCGGTTATGTGATTCCTGTTCGGACGGAGTTATTAGTGGCGGGTGCGATGCGAGGCAACTCATTTCCAACGATAGGCAGGTCGGACATTTACAACGTATTTTCTCTTTTTCAAAACTTCCAACTTCTTTTTAATTTCATGAAAATGACAATTTTGTGAATATGTAGGTATTATAATCATTGTATGTATATATATATATACAATGATTATATAATTCTAAATATTAGTTTCTATTTAATTTTAAATTTATTTAGTTTATTAATAATTTGTACATCATCATTTATATGTAATTTTCAATTTTGTTTTTCTTCAAAAATTAATATGTTTGATTATTCTATTGATAAAAAAAAAAGGTTCCTTTATTCTACTAATATATGAAAATAGTAATATTACAAAGGAATAATATGTTTGAATTTTTATATCTCACGTCATAACTTTTGAATGGCTCAAGTTCACAAAGTGGTTCCCACTCATAGGATAATTTTGAATGCACCTACAACAATTTCCTTTGTGTCTCCTCTAGTGCCTAGGGTTGTTGTTGCACCTTTGTTAGGGCTCAGGCTCTCTAGCGTAGATGTTGTTGCACCCTTAGTGGAGTATGAGTTGTCGATTCATGAGGTTTTGAAGGCAAACCTTCCAGGTGATGTTTTCGCACAAGTTCTCACTGAGCATTCTTCTAGTAAATATGTTCCTAAGACTTCTAGTGCTATGGGTGTTGGGGTCCCACCACTAAAGCCTCTTTATGTTGTTGATGGATAGAGCTTTGCTCATGTTGCCAAATCTACTACAACTCTTGCTCCCACTTGTGCCAAATATCATCCTCTTACTTGTGTCAAGATCGTCCCTATTATGGTTTGTGGTCGTGATGTGGATTTCTACCAATGTTGCAGGTTAGTGTGTAGACTTGTTGGTCTTTGGCCTTCTCTATTGGATCTTCATCAATGGGTGATGAATTCTTGGAAGCCCTTTGTTGCTGGTAATATTGAGCTTTTCCCTTGTGCTTAGGGAGTTTTTATTGCTTCTTTTGTTTCTTCTGTTAACTGTGATTTGGTGTTAAGAAGATTGTGGGCTTAGAGTGTTCACTCTTTCTCGGTCAAACCATGGATAGCCTCTTTTAACCCTCTTACTAAACCACTTAGTGTGCATCTAGTGTGGGTTCATCTTCCAAATCTTCCCCATTATTTTTGGGGAGAATTCTTGTTTTGAGACCATTGGCAACTCTATTGGTCGCTTCTTGAAGGTTGATGATACCACTTCCTCCATGGGTCTTTCTACTTTTGCATGTGTTTTGATCGATATTTGCATCTCCATACCCCTTCCTCGGGATGCAATTCTCATGGTTGGGGATAGGCCAAGGACTCAATCGCTAGATTATGAGGGTCTCCCCTTTTGATGTCATTGGTATTTCTCTATTGGTCACCTAGCCATAGATTATTATTTTTTGCATCATAAAGGTGCTACAACTTAGTGGAAGGACACTAACGGTAATCACTCCAGTATCCTAGCTTTCGATTCTTCCTCTAATGACTCTTCACAAGCTAATGATTTTTCCTCTCAAGATGATGTTTTGCCTCCTAGTGGTGGTATGGCCGCCTCAAGCCTTGTGGATCTTGTTCCACCTCTTGTTGTTGGTGTGGCACCCTACAACAGTGTGGACTCTTCTTTGTCTGTTACTTTTGTTATGCTCCAACCTTTGGTGGATGATTTTTTGCTTCATCAACATTCTACTCGTTGTACTAAATGTCTCACTAAGGGGATTTCCCTCTTTCTCCCCTTGCAATGGTGTTCCTAATGATAGTATTGTGTGGATTGTTGTTTGTTAGTGGAGGAAATATTATTCTTCCTTCTCTTCCCAAACTCTTCCCTAAGTTGTGGGTGAAATTTCTATCCACACTTGATGTGGGTTACTAGTTATTTTTCTAGTGTGTTGTAAGTGGTTAGTACTGGCCTTTGCTGTCAGTGGTTTCTTATTGATTATTTGCAAGTGCCCTATTTGGCTTGTCTTTATATCAAGTTAACACCCTTATTTTGTTTCTTTTATAATAAAAACTAATATTACAAAGGAATATACATTTTCTTAGCTCACTATATGTCTACATCTACCATCATACCACAATTATTGCAAGAGTCAAGCTTCCTTTGTTATCATGGGCTCAACCAACCTCAACACAATAATTGTTGCTGGTGTTGAATCTTTGGCATATGACGATAATGGTACCTCCGAACAAATGACCTAGGAAACTAGTGCCCAAAGTCTTTCATGAGGTATATCTCATAGTAAACCTGATATTGTTTTAGCAATTTGGAATTTTGACAATGCATGCCAAAGTTAGAACAATTTACTTTGATATGGTATTTTGTTGGGAGGGCCCCCTATGAAAGTATGCTATGGGATTAGGCTGTCAAGGTTTGGGCACCTCATGGGGTCCACCTTGGTAGTGTCCAAAGCCTAACCAAAGTCTTTTTTTATCATGTTGAGCCTAGTCATGTTTAGGCCATTTTCCAACATGGGCTTTGGTATGTTTGGTCTTCTCTACTTATTTTTCAACCATGGTTGGGAGACTTCTCTATCTCCGATGACAAGAAGCTCTAAGTTCCTACCTTGATTAACTTTCCTAGTCTCTCTTTTCTTTGTAGCCTTATTTGCTAACTATTGCTCAATCTCTTGGCAAGGTTGTCTATGTTGAGCCTGACTGATTTTACCATGCTTAAACTTAGAAGCTAGTATTTGTTGAAGTGGATTTGTCTTTTGACCTCAAGGAGATGATTGATATTTAGATAGGAGGTATTTTCTACACTCAATGTGTGCTCTTTTTTAATTTTCCCAATAATTGTTTATGGTGCCAATCCTCATAGCACAAAACTAAAGATTGTTCATTGGCCATTCTGCAGGTCGAATCCCATCCTAGGGAATTAGATCCTCCACAAACTCTAGAGCCCCAAAAATTAAGGGAAAATGGACTAGAGTGGCCCACAAGAGGAGGGTGCCTCATTTGCCAACAGTATCAATAAGTCCAAGGAGTTAGCTACATCATAGTTACAACTCATCTTGCCAATTTCAAACCCCCAAGAGAAGGGGAAGGAGGTCACTTCTCTCATAGGCATTGAGGGTTATGTTTGTCCAATTTTGGTGTGAACCCGTCAACCAACCTCAATGCTCACTGCTTTGTTTCACAATCTCTATTGCTCTTGCAACCCTTCTCGACATGCAGAGGATGGTGAACATGCTCTAAAAAAAGTGCATAGTGCCCTAACTTGGATTCAAGAAGGTGTCAAATTTATTTCATAATAGTTGACCCTCTCTTGAGAACAATGATGACATGCAAGAATTTGAATCATGAATTTCTTGTCAAGTAATGTCTAAGGTCTCACTAGCCTTGTCAGGAAGTATTTCATGTAATATACTTGATAGAAATATGTTGGTATTGATATTTTTTCTTTAGGAAATTGAAATTACTTCTTTCATGCTTGCTATAACATGTTGTGTTATTTGGCTAGTTGGCCTAGTATTTTCTTCAAACACAAGGTGGGTCATGGAGGGATTGTCATCCTTCTTGCACCATGATGACAATATTGTATGGTTGACCATGGGTCTCATCCCACTTAGTGGTTGGTGTGGATCCTTATGTTATTTGATAATCATTCCTTTGGGATCATTAATATTTATCCTCCTAGATGCTTGGAGAGATCTGCTCTTTGGTGGTGGATTGCAGATTCTATGTCGCCTACCACTTGGGTCTTGTGTTATGACTTGGTTGAGGCGACCTTTGACATTAAAGAATGGTTAGTTCTCTTTCAATGGAAAATTGGGGAAAGAGAGATCAAAAGCAGATCAAACTAATTCAATGGAGTATATATTTCCTTAATTTGGACTTAATCATTGGTTTAGGAGATCGGTCACTTTTAGCATTCTAGAAGTAAGAAGCTACATAAATAACTATTAGTGATGAACTATAAATTAATAGATGCAATAATATAAGACTATTTGAAGAATTGATGAGGTAAGTCATCTCCTACTTAGACCCCCAATTGAACAACATCATAGGAAAGTTACTTTCATAAATCACATGTCAAATACTCACATCATCATATATACATATACCTAATTATATAATTAGGACCATTATATAGGTAGGGGAACCCCATTTTATATAATATAATAATGTCCTCTCAAATAAAATTGTAGGACTATACATACATACATACACACACACACACATGCATACATACATACATACATACATATATACATACATACATAAATACATACATACATGCACACATACACACATACATACACATATATTTATATAAATTCTACATTTGCAGCTCTAATTTACTTGTTAAATTACCTTTGCACTTGTGGATCCAAACCTTGCATGCAAAAATGATCTTCGTAGAATTTGATGCTTGAAATATTATTGTCTTGATCTCTGCAACTTGTGTTTGTAAAGGTGTAATACAGATAGACACTATCTAGGAGCTTACTAGGATAGTAGTATTCTCCTTTGGCCAAACTTGTGTTATTAAGCCAACAATAGAAAACAACAATGAACAATATAAAACATAAATGCTTGATGGTTAGAATAGTGACACAAGTTGATAATGCAATGCTAATGCTCTACCAATGCTCCCTGAATGATAGTATGAAGTAAGAGCTCTTGGATGATTTGAAATGAATTAAGTTTTGTCTTTAAATAACACACTTTACACATGATTTACTAGATTTTATACTCAAGTCATCTCATAATGAATAGTTGGAGAGAGGCCCAATATTTAAATTTGAAATTGCAAGTTTTAAGGTAATTTATGCACACGTGAAGCTAAAACCAATTCAATTCCATAACTATTTATCTCATCCCAATTAAAGAATAGACAAACTAAAGTTTGTAATTGGCTCATAAGATTATGTGTAGATGGTATATTGTGAAGTTCAAGTTATTTACTAACTTGACTCAAGGAATCACCAAACCCTTAGATTCAAAGTCGACAAGTCTAATGATTCTCTAATATAAAAAGATTGAGGAGATATGAATTTGCATTTCAAAAGAGTTAAACGAAGCCTATATCCATGATCGATAAGATTATGTGTAGATGACATCAAGTGGAATTAAAATTGTTTTCCAACTTTTACATTAAAACATGCTACTTATATAATTATCATTACATTAGAAACAAACATATTCAAATAAATACGAAACAAAGAAAAAAAGTGTCCAATATATAATTATTCCTATTACCATAATAAATAAACGAATAAAATTAAATTTGCATAATAAAATGCAATATCATGTAATCAATTATTATATTATTTTAAAATTATTTACCTTACAAAAATTCTTTATAATTATTAATTTGAATAAAAAAAATATTAATAATTATTTTAATTTATGATATTTTCAAAATCTATATAATAAATTTGTAAATAAAAATTAGATATAACTTTTTTTCATCAACATTTCAAGTTGCAAAATCTAGTCCTAATTTTTTTTACAAATTCATAATTATTATTTGTAAAACTCATATTTGAAATAACCTAAAACTACAAGTGAAATCCTCATAAAATAAAAATTAACTTAGATAAGGAATTAAAAATAATAATTTTGTCAAGAAGGTGATGAGGTGTGACATGTATTTGTCTACATTCAATCCCCCTATTTAGTTATGAGAGTGAATAACTTTTCAATTCCTAGCAATAGGAGACATTATTATTCCAAAATCTCATCATATATATTGTATTTATCATGGTCACTTGGGCACATTAAATATTAATATTAAAGATTGTGATCAAATTATGGCCATTTCTAGGTAGTTAAAGTTGTGAATAACGTTCAACAAGAGAAAAGATGAGATATATAATCATAATAATAATAAGATGACTATGAAGTCATCGTCTCCCTACACATTTCACCATCGAATTAGATTTATTTTAATGATTGGATGTTTATGTAGATATGATTGCTTGGAGTTGGACTTATTGACTCAATAATGATATTTTTGCATATTAATTAGTTTCACATTAATAATAAGTAGCATATAATTATTGTATTTTTAAATGTAGTGTTACTATTTTTTTTTAATTAATTTAATTATATTTATATATATTTAGAATTTGGTTTTAACTTTTAGTTTATTTATTTATTTGGATTGGTTTCATCATACAATATTAACTACATGTTAAATTTAAAATTAAGTTTATATTATATTTTTTTAATAATCATTATTTTGACAACTAAGCTCAAAGCATTTTGTAGTGTTCTATTAAAGAACAAAACTTTAATTTATTAGAGACTAATTATTATTTGTTAGAGCATCATACAACCAAATCTAATATCTAAGCATTATTAGTAATCATATATTAGTAGTTTAAAGTCCATACTATATTTTTTTTTCAAAACAACATAGATTACCATATATTCTAATGGCAATGTTTTGATATCTAATCCATATGATGATTTATGGTTTTGATCACTTATTACACGACCCAATAAGTCAATTAGAAATTATAGTCATCGCCTCATGAAACACAAACATGAACCTTATTCATGCTTAATTAAATTAGCTAGTTTGGGCTTGTTTCTATATCTAATTGGGTTATTCACATTACTTTTGATATTATAAGCACCAAAACTAGAGCGTTGACCTTAAAACAAATAGCTCGAAGGCAATATTAACATGATATTAACTAAGCATTAACTACACACTAACAATAGCAATTCATGACACCAAAATCAAATAAAGATATAAACTTGTACAGTTAAAAGTCTTAGTAGAGTGTATCAAAAAACCAAAAGACCAGGGACCAACCAACCAATGGTTGAGTACATTGCTCAAATCATCCACAAGGAACTTAAAAATGTCTTTACAATTCCCTTCATTGTCAACATCATTTCCCATCACTTTCTTTTGCATTAGGCACAATGTAGTGGTAGAGTTGGACATCATATGTAGGTTGAAGTGAGAGATCGCCATCTTCTTCTCCATTTCTAGCACCTTCTTTTTTAGGGCCTTCAGCTCCACCACAATAGTCTTGTAGTCAGCATAGGTACTAGCTTCAACCCCATGGTGAGTGTCTTCTCCCTTTGGAAAGGCCTCCCCAGTCTAGTCCAACGGTTCTATTTTAGCACTATCAAATATGTGAGTGGAATTATCACTACTGGACTTATCAGAGCTCTCTTCCTCGCCCATGTCTATTGCAAGTTTGAGTAGAATGAGTTGTTGGTTGAGTTAGTAAGGTTGTCATTGATGCCAACATGTTGTTATTGTCATTAGTGATTATTTCCTATGTAGTGGTACTCCAGTTTTTTCTCTGCATATTCTTCATACTGCAAATCTAATGCTGAGGTTTTGGTTTGTTGTTAAGTAATGTTTGGAGATGTTGAATTCACATTTTTGTGCTTTAAATTGCAGTGTGGAATTGGTGTTCATCTCAGTATGACCATATTTGACAGTATTTCCTACATGAAATGCATGCCCTACATTTCTCCACGAGTTAGTTTCTAATATTGTGGTTTTGGAACTAAGCTTTTAATGTCCTTAGCTTCATTCAATTTAGTTGGCATGAGATCTTGAGTTTAAGAGGTATGGTGTCAAAGTTTGATGGTGTTCTTACTCTAGGTTTGGCCAACCTCAGGTGTTAACACTTTAATTAATTGCCTCACTAAATGTAAGATGAAATGTAACAAGTATGATTTTTATTTTGGTCCTAGTTCAAGTGTTTCGTGGTCCACTTCTCATCCTTTCCACCACAAAAATGTTTAGTGATGACCTAATTCAAATTGTGTTCAGTTAATATGCTTAGCCAACAGTGGGAGATTTCACAAATGAAAGAATGGTATGAATAAAGGATGAATTGTTGAGGAAAAGGTGTGGCATGTGTGTATACTTGTTCAAGTTCTATGCAAGTGTGTGCATGTGCGATGAGGATGTATGCAAGAAGATTTGTCTCCCTACATGTATGAAGTGGTGTGAAGTGTGGTGTTGAGTAGTGTGGACTTTCATATGTTAGCTATTACAAGTAGTGAGCCGAAGGTGTCTATAGATCATTTGGTTGAGTTGCAAAAGTGAATCAATGGTGGATCTATTCTCTTTTATCCTTCTTTATCTAAGTAGTGAGCCTTTTTTTGGACAGTGAACCTTTCTTTATAAAAATCACCTTACTTAGTGTCACCCTAACATGTGTTTTTTTATATTTGAGAATTTATCTTCTCAATGGTTTTTCCCTTAGCAGGATTTTCTGCATAAATGTGGTGCTCATTGTGTATGGTGGTTTCTATGCTCTTTCATGTTTATATTATTTTTTGGTTAAGGAATTAAGGATAAGTTTTTGTGGATCCAATTCAGAATTTTGTTTAAAGGCTTTTATTGACAACTGATTCACCCCACCCCTCCTCAATTGTCCAACATATTTAACATTTGGTAAATATTTGGTTCCTTGGAGAAGAGCTTAACCACTTAAGGAGATCTTGATGGCACACAAATTGACAATCCCTATGTTTGATGGATCTAAATATGCTTGTTGGAAGGTGAAGATGCAAGAATATCATATTTCTCTTAGTTATAAAACATGAAAAGTTGTTGGGAACCACTATGTGAAACTATCAAATGGGGTGAATATTTCTAATGAGATATAGGTGTTGGTATTTGATGTAGGTGATATGTGTTTTTATCACAAGATTGTATTGTGGTGTTCTCATTGTTGGCAACATGTTCAATTGATGACAAGAGATTAGTTTTACTGATGGTATTGAAGGATCAAATTGGAAAAGCAACTAAGTCTTTAGTCGATTGGTAAGAAGACAACATGCAAGGTAAAAGTGACCAAATTTTGTGTTGGAGATTGAGTTAAGGTATGTGATTGTACATACATCATCTACAAAGGCATATTTGACTATATCTATGATTGCATCAGTTAGTTTGAAGAATTAAATAATATATTGAGGATTGAAGCGACACCGACAGTAAGAACAAAGCATCGATTAATACAGTTGGTTAGATCGATGTAGTAGCCAAACGTAAGTGATAGGATGACATGTTGTTGAGATTATATGTTTTAAGCCAACATCAAGGATGCTGAATTTTGTTTTTGGCGTGCTCACTCATATGTTAAGTTCTATTTTTATGCCGACTTGAAAAATATTTTAGGTTTATAGCATAGATTTAAGACAAGTATATAAGTGGTTGTGAAAATTATCAAGTATGTTGTTGCAATGGTATATAGTGTATGACAATGATTGTTGAAGGAAGTACATAGGTAGTAAAGTGTTCAGAGATGTACAATTGAGTAGATAATTGGATCTGTTTGGCAGTCTAGTGCTAATCGTAGATCATACATTTTAGTTCATATACTTAAGGTGTTACTCCTAAGAGCATTAAAGGTTGTAATTAGTATCATTCAGTCATACAGTCGGTAAAGGAGATAACACAGTCTAGTCGGTCAACACACAGAGCTAGGCACCGAGTAGAATACAAGGAAGAATACTACATTGACTGAATATAGTTTTAACTGAGTATTCATACCGAGCCAGATGATTACCGAGTACCGAGCATAGTAGTCACCGAGTATTCATATGTACCGAGCACCAATTAATTACTGAGTGTTGAATGCAGTGTACATCGAGTGAAACAAGAAACAACATAGTAGTTTGTATTGGCACAAACTACAAGGCAAATAGTTTACATCGATCTGAAAATAGTTTACCAAGATCGAGATGAAATTTAATATGGATGTAATCATTTAATTATTGGTGATTCCTATGTAAAGATGATCTACGTTAATCATTTCAACTGTTGATCTTAGGTTTTCTAAGATTGTATCTAAACCCTAGTTAGGTCAAATCATTTTGATATAAGAATTGTAAAGATGTCATTTTGACTAGAATCACATATGAAGTAGTCGCCATTTGGGAGACATTTGAAGATAAGATAGGGTTAAGTTTGAAGCATTGATAGAGTATACATTTTATCAGAAACAGAAGGCTACCAGATAGTATTCAGAGAAGAGATCAATCACATTGAGGTGATAACAACTAAGTACACATCAGATCTGATATAAGGTAATATTAGTTCCTATCTATAGATCAATTTTAATGTTACTTTTTAACCATTGTAGAAGACCTTAAATCTCTTAATAGAGTAGACTTGATAGGCTTTTGTAAAATCTCTTAACCAAGTGCACACTTAATTGTGTTGCTAAAATACTCTAACCAAGTAGATCTAGCTAATCTTATTATTACTCCTAACAGGGTAATATTACCATAAGTGATCAAATCTTTGTAGCCTTATACACAAAATTTATTACTATATTAGTGAAGCTTTGTGGGTTCCATCCCTACCACAATTTTTACCTTATAACAAGGGTTTATGCGATACCAAAATACATGTGTTATGTGTATGAAGTTTCATGTTTGCATATTTGATTAGATTACATGCATTTACATTTCAGTTATGTTATTTGATGTATGGTTAATGCAAATGATACAGTCAATTAATGAATTACATGTTTACAAGGATTTAATTGAAAGTTTTTAAGGGTACTGATTCACCCCTCCCCTCTTAGTACACACCTTTCCATAATTCCAAGAATTGGTATCAGAGCTAGTTCTCTTGTTGAGGAAGTTTAACCACTGAAGAGAAAAGATATTAAGGATGGAAAGGTATAAGCTTGACAAGACCATTGAAAATCAGAAATTGCATATGCAGATTCTCATAGAACAATTCAAGGAAGCCAAAGAAAAACTGAGAGATTTACTGATCAAAAGGAAGGAAATGGAATTTTGGCTCAATGAGACTGATTATCAGGAAGAAGAGATAGAGGATCCATTTGAAGGATCTAGATCTAGATCTAGAAGTGTATCTAATGCATATAAAGGAACCATATCATATCTATCTAAAAAGAATCAACACCTTACTGATCAAGTGAAAGCACTGTAAATTGGTCAAGAGACTCAAATGGTAAGAATGATTGATGTCATGAACAATGCTAGATAAGTTGAACAAGAAAGGAATTTAGCTATTGAAGATAGAAGAAAAATCATTAAAAAGATAGAAGAAAAGGAATTCAAGATACTGAGACTTATCAAGCATCATTTTGAAATTTCCAATCAGATGGTTGTCATGAGTCAGGAAGTCAACCGAGTGAACAGTGAGCTTACTAGAAAATTGGAAGACATTGGTGAATTGAGGGAAGCAAATGAAAGACTGAAAAATGAAGTGAAAATTCAACAATAACATAATGAGATGACAAATAAAGCTGAAGAAAGCACTACAAGAATGGATGAATTTCTAAATAGTCAAAGAAGACTTGACAACACTACTGGTTTAGGTTATACCGAGCATGGAGAGTCATCAAAAAAAGATGAACAAAAGAATACCTATGATCATCCAAGGCCAAAGAAGCTCTCATGATATCACTATGGAAAACTAGGTCACACATCAAATGTTTGCAGAAGCAAAGAAAAAGGTATTCCTAAATCTACTCCTAAATTTGATAGTTATTGTTATAACTGCAATAAGTATGGGCACCAAGCACATGAGTGTAGATCAAAGTTGAATAAGTCACCTAAGAAACACTACATGGAAAAGCACTATCTCACTTGCAACATGCATGGACATATATCACAAGAATGCAGGAAAAAAATGAAACAAGTCTAGAAACCAAAAGGACAAAATAAGACATATCAGCCAAGAAGACAAGGTAATGTATATACTTGGGATTAAAACTCTTAGACCAGTAATACATCATGTGGTAGATATGGTCATATAGCAACAAATTGCATGAGAATGCACTGGAGAGGAAGATCTCAAAATTGGATAAGTTTTGGAATGACATGTTTGCACTCTCACAAGGTCAGTCATTTAAGCAAAGACTGCAGAGACCGAGCACCAGAGGTGAATACTAATACAAATGGAAACACCATTGAATAAATCATGAGGATACAAAATCAAATGTGGAGAAGAGAAACATATGATAATGCTAGAACAAGCACAACAGTTGGTGACATCTCATCCTTTGGATTAGGCGATTTCACCACCTCCACCTAAAGCAAATCAAGTAAGTATGGAACTAAATTTCAATCGGTTATATCTTACAATAGTTCCTTATATCTACTGTACGAATACTAAATAAGCATGAAATAAGATGCACTAGGGTATTATATGTTTTAAGCATGAAATGTGTATAGTTAGTAAAAGAATGATCGAGTGAAAGTTTGTGAGTCGGTAAAAGTGTGAAGGTTAACCAAGTTGAAGAATCAACCAAGAAATGTTTAATGTTAACCGAGCTGAAGTTTCAAAGAGATAATCGAATGTCTTTGTATTAACCAAGCTGTGGTAGGTAAAGCATTTATTACAAAACTTTGAGCGAGAAAAATAATTTTATATATAAATAAGCATCAATGCAAATCATTTCTTCACACAACGAAAAAGAGCAAAACCAGAGTGATTTGAGTGAATTTGAGCAAAGAGTTTTTCGAGCATTTCACAGAGATTCAAGCAGATCTTGAGTAGTTTGAAAAACATCTGAAGTAAGTTCTTAGTGAACTGAGTTATTTTCTTGAAGATTTCATGAAGCCTTAACATGTTAGATCAATGGAATCTTCATCAAAATCTATGAAATCCAAGACAGATAGTGACAAGGTCACAATGATCAAGTCAACGACATAAAAAGAACCCAAATACAAATTGCACCTCGAGATTTCTTCACAAGTTGATCATACAAATGTATTTTCTAGCATAGCCCCTAGGGTTTTATTGGTTTAGGATATACATGCTTATATTCACTGTAAGATAAGCGAAATCAGAGATTTTGAGCCTCAATCTACATACCAGGAGTTGTGCCATGATGGAAAGCTAAAGGATGATCACACACATCTGGAAATCAAAGTTCTAACAAATGCCCTTTATTTATCAAAGGAATTTAAGACTGAATGGATTAGGGTTGTACTTAGTCATGTTCATGAAGGCAATATGTGGTTGGATGAACCGATAAAAATCACTAAGGATGTTGTCCACATGGTTACTAGTTACCCAACAAATGACAAGGCTAAATCCCTAAGGCACCCACCGAGAATAGAAACTGAAAAACTAATAGGAGCTGAGTGGGATGGTAGAGGCATGAGGATCAACACAATCATCAATCCAGAAACTAGATTTGGAGCCTATGTAATTACATACAAAATATTTCAATCAAGCAGGCCAAGCAGTGTCCCATGTGGAGCAGTGGACATAGCATACACAATTATCAAGAAAGGATTACAATTAGACCTTTCTAAGATAATGTTGAAACAATTGGAGGAGAACATGAGGACTATCCATGTTGCAAAAACCAACACTTGTAAGTTTGGTTCACTTCTTGTGTGTACATTTTTCTACTTGCAGAACTATTTCCCATCAATTGGTAATGTTGAGTGGGATGTCAACCGACCTGTAATAATCCAAATCGGTGAATTCATCAAGAACTTAGGTTAGAATTTTGAGGTTGTGATGGATGATTATTTTGGAAAGTTCAAAGAAAGAATGCATAAAAGGAGTAGGATACCTAGACAATTATTTGAACAACACAAGGATGATATTTATTTTCTGGTGGACACCTACACCACATTGATAAATACAATCGAGCCAAGGAATACATGGATACCCCCAATGGGCTATGAACTTGATACTGACCGAGCTTCTAGGTTAATAAAGGCACTATTGGCCAAGCCCAAAGACCCCAAAGCTACTAGGTTCAGAACCTATGAAGAAGAAAAATTGAGAATAAAAATGGACTTAGTTGGAGTAAAAGTGGGAAGAAAATCCAAAAAAATGATGGATACTTTGATTAAGCAATTCATTGATGAGGAAAAAGAAGCAAGAGATAATCTGGTTGAGAAAGAAACCAAGGAACAACTTTTGATTGATAACAACAAACATGAAGAGGATACCGAGTTAGATAAAGAACTAAAAGTTATACTGGTGAAGGCAACAGGGAAGAGAAAACAAGTAGAGACTCCTACCCGAGTGAGGAAAAGATCCTCTACAGGTGTTTCTCCACCCCTGGAATGAGGAATAGAAAAAATCACCAGGCCTACACCTATGAGGACATATCAAAAGAAGAAGAGAGGTGCACAAGCCACCATCAAGCCACCTAAAAGGAGAAGAAGACTAATAAGTGGTAAGGATGATATTGACTTTGTATAAGAAGATACCAATCAATTCAAAGTTATTGTAAATAAATATCAATCAATTGATGATCTAGTTGAGAACATAAAGGAAATGGGTAGACTAGGTCACCCTAAGATGAATCGGTATGTACATATGTCAACTGAGGATCAGGAGAAAATAGAAGAGGCAATCATCAACATGATGATCAAATTCAAAAGATTGCCTATTGAATTTGTAAAATACATTCCTAAGGAGCTCTATGAGAAGGTATTAGCAAGATGGACCTATACCTTGCATACCGAGAAGGAAATGAGAAAACATTTATTAATGTTGGCAATGCCTAATCTCTCTGAAACAAAAATTGAAGACTTCATGAAAAAGTATACCCACAAATTTCTAATGAAAGGTAGAGCATTAGAACCGTTGCATGTGTGTGCATGTTTGCGTGTGCGTGCATGTTTGTATTTTAATCACACACGTCTAATATTGATCTCCACATTCATAGTATTAGAACCATTGTAAAATTTTGAACTTGAGAGATGTCACCTTTAACATACCACTTGAATTCTTCTAAGGTATGCTCACCCATGCTAATTTAAAAATGACGGTGTTAAGGAGAAATCATAGAGTCTACCATGCCCAAAGAGGAAGAAGGATAACTTCCCACCTTAATTGTTTTTAAACCATTGTATTTATTTAATAATTTCAAATAAGTTGGAATACATGCCAAGGATAACATACGACCCTTATGAGTACAAATGTTGATGCTACAATAGTCCAAGTTCTTGATCAAAGAGGATGCTCCAATATTTAGAAGATACTTCCAAAATGATAAAGAGACCTAGAAATTTAATATTTTATACAACAAATCAATGTATACTTTGTTGGAATAACCAATGTAGAGATAAGTTGAGAATGTTATGGTATGTGTTTGATGCAGATATGATGATAGGTTGATTAGTTATGATGTTTCCATTGATGTCAACTTAGTGTTTAGTTGGTTGAAAATGAGCATGTTATGCTAATGTATGTTCTAGAGGTTGGGTCCAGAGTTGTGGTAAGAGTTGGAGTGTGCGTATGGAAGCCTCAGTGATGTCCCTAGATACTATATCTATGACCACACAAATTTATCATATGTATGTTGTGACTTATGGTTGATTGAAGGTTGATAGGTCAACAAGAAGAACGTGATGAAGCCAAAGATGAATGATTTGATAATTGTGTCAAATAGGTTTGGACTCAGGTGTTGCAATTCAAGATATGTTATCTTGACTATGTTATGGGGTTGTTGTTGTGACTGCATCACGATTGGTGACCAGAAGAAAAATTTTCAATGGACAGAAGATCACTCAGTGAAAAGGAAAATAAGTTCTTAGAAAAAATGGTCAGATCCTTAACCAATGATGTTGCATTGTGTTGTGATAAGTGGTTATGTGTTTTAGGGATCAAATCTCTTGGAGTTGTGCAAGAACATTAGAGAATGTGATGTGGTTTGAATTTTCTTTGTCAAATCAATTGTGTGATGGATCTGGAGGCTGACATGAACTTGAAATTTTAATTGATAATTGGTAACACATTTTAGGGTTAAAAGATTAAGTGGGAATTAATTGTAATGGTGAAATCCAAATGTAATTAGGTATTGGCTGACCTAGTTAGTGAAAATGTATTTATATATTTTTGATGTATTATGAGAAAGTGTGAGAGAGAGAAAGATCATGAATGCATATGTGCAATTGTAGGGCTTGGATGTTCTACATGTCAAGTAGAGATTGAGATTGAATTGGATCTATACTAGTAGAGGAGGAGTTTTATTTTCTCAGATCATTGTACTTGTTGATTCCTAACAATTTCTACAAGAAAATCCCTTAATTGGGTAGACTCTAACAGGTCTGATTTATAAATCCTTTAAATAGGCGACTCTTTAACTAGGGTTTGAAATCCCTTAGCAGGGTTACTCCTAGTAGGGTAAAGCTCTGAATAGGTATATAAGTAAATCCCTTAATTAGGTGGCTCCTAATAGCGTGTTTCTCTTAACCGAGCATTGTGTAAGCTTTTAACATGGCTAAGCTCTTAATCGGGTGTACTTTAGAAGAGTGCAAAATTATTTGTGGGTAATGATGGGCCTAATTTGGGGCCATATTTTTATGTGATTTTATGATATGTTTTCAGACTTTTTTATGTTCTAAAAAATCTTTTAGCTAAGTATGGTGACTCATGATAGTCACCAAGAACTCCTTTATATGCTTTTAGGTTTAAAAACTCTTAGCTATGATAGTACCGTATGATGGAAAAAATTTAATTATTTTCATGATGAGCTTGATTTAATAGAACTTTAGTTTCCTTTATGAAATTATTTATAAATGGATTAAATGTGATGAGTTCCTATAGCCAAGAGATTCATTGTTTCCTACAACCATATGATATGTGCATAATTAATTAGGATTAATATAAATGAGAGGATGGATGTAAAATAAATGAAATGTATATCTTGTGCTACTAACCTCCTTGTGTAGGAGTTAAATCAACGATGAAGGAGTAGATTCAACAGATTTATGGCGAGCATGCAACGGTTACAGAAAGACCAGTTCAAGATACCATGATGGGAAGAGTAAACGATGGAGTGCAGTTCTAACTAAGTTTCCTGATTCTTTGGGTGAATAAGTTAAGATTGTTTTATTATCAAAAGATCAAGTAATTTTAGTTTTCTATATTTCATAATGTGGCTATGCATGTTAGACTTAATCTTTCTAGTTGAGTTAACATCTCATGTGCTTCTTAAATGTAAATAAATTCTCACCATTAAATGAAGAGGAGTGGTCGACAGTAATTTTAGGAGTTAGGTGTATAAATAAGTTGATGTCCTCTTCTCATAGATAGATAGAGAGAGATAGAAAGAAAATAGTTGGACGATAGATCATATAGTTATGTTGTTGTACTGTTACACTTTATTTTCAATAATATAGTTGAGTTTAGTTTCAATGTGTAATCCATTTCTTTCTTAAGAATAAGAATCAAGGTTTATGTTGATCTCTAAAATTGTTTGTAGTTAGATTCACTCATCCAAGGGGGCCCACTTACTGAGTAAGCCTTTGTCTTTTTATTTCTTTCTAGTTGGTATTCAGAGCTTAGAATGTTCTTGCAGCCACTGGAAACATAACTAGTGATTTTTCCTGCAATCGAAGACTAGTAGAGTAGATCCTCCTTATAAAATCTAAATCTATTACTTAATGCAGTTTGTTCCTTATGTTGTTAGGTGAGGAATTCAATTCCAACATTTACTTTCTTGTAAATTTACTTATGAATTTTATAGGCTTTAAAAAGGGACTTAGTGCATATATCTTGCTACATCATTTCAAGTCTACATTCTTGGTTTGATATTTAAATGCACCTTGAAATAGGTAGATAATTGCTTATTGGATGTCTAATCCTTAAGTATGGGATATTTTTCCTAGTTAACAACCTTGTTTTGAAGGCAGGCATGTGCCATCCCCACATGTGGTTTTTCCCAGTTGGGTTTCCACAAGAAAAAATATTAGTGTTATTGTGTTGCATGGTTGGGGATATTTATATATAATGGTTTATTTATTCATGCAATGAATGAAAATTTATGTGATTTGTTGAATGATTTATGAAGAAGTTTAATTGTTAGATTGTTGATTCAACCCAACCCCCCCCACCTCTCAGTAATCTTGGACCTAATAATACTAACAATTGGTATTAGATATTTGGTCCTTTTGGTGGTAAGCCTAACAACTTGAGGAAATGATCACAATGATGAGGAAGGAACCTCCCAGGTTCACTAAAGACAACTACTTGGTATGGAGTGACAGAATGAAGTTATATCTAAAAGGTATGGGATCATAATGCTGGATGCATGTCACACACAAGTATACCACTCCTACTAGAACTCTCAATATCGATCAACTGAAGGAACAACATGAGAATACCCATGCACAAGAAGCTATTGTAAGTTCCTTATCTAATATTGAATATGTTGATGTTTGTGGACTTGATACTGCCTATGATGTTTGAGAAAAGTTCAAGCTAATCAATGGTGGAGATATTCATGTGCAAAAAGCTAAGGAAGACAATCTCAGAGGTAAGTATGATGACATGAAGATGGTAGAAGGAGAGAACATTTCATAGTACGGTCAAAGAATAAAATAAGTTGTTGGTGCTATCAAAGGTGTTGGTGGAACTATTGAGGAAGATGTTGTGATAAGTTTAAAATGTTAAGAACTTTATTTCTTGCTTATGCCATTAGTGTGTCTTCTATAAATGAGCTAAGAAATTTTAACAATGTTACTATAGATGGACTGATTGGTAAGCTTACGACATTTGAGTTAAATAATTTTGATAACAATATTCCAAAAGTTGAGGCATCTTTTAAGGCATCGATATCTAATGCACGAGTAAGGAAAGGTAAAAAATTAATTCATGCTGCTAATTTCATGTCAAGTTACACCATGGAACTTGAAGCTATCTTGGATGATGAGAGGAGACAAGGACATCTTGAAGCAACACTAGCAAAGAGATTTCTTAGAGGGATTGGTAAGTACAAGGAAAGCTACCACTGAATTTTTTTTCATGTAAAAAGATTGGACATATTGTAGCTAGATGTCCTAATAGTGAACAAAAGGTTAAGATTAGAAAGTATAAAGGAAAAGGGAAGAAAAAATTCTATGTTGCAGTTGATGAAGGAGTTACTGATGAAGAATTAGAAGATAATGAGGAAGAGGAGATTATATTTGTTGTAGTCGATGAAGATCCATTTGAAGGTGAAAAGAAACTAGTTTCTCACATGGGACACAATGATGAATGGATTATAGATAGCGGGTGCTCACATCACATGACCGATGACAAGAGTAATTTCATTAAGTTTGAAGAGTTTGATTGTGGGGTAAGGTTTAGAAACAATACACCTTGTTTGGTTAAAGGAAAATGAACTATTACTTTGAATGGTAAGAGTAGTATAGGTGTTATTTATCTTGTGGATGGTCTAACATATAATCTGTTGAGTGTGGGTTAGCGAAATGATAAAGGTTACGAATTGGAATTCAAAGGAGGTATGTGTAGAATACTTCTAAGATCGGGTGATGAGATTGCTATTGGAAGACAAAATAGAGGTAATTTATTCTATCGAAATAACACTGTGAATAGTAGTTTGGTTGCAAATGTTGAAGATATTTGGCTATGGCATAAAAGGTTCTGTCATGTAAATTTTGACTGTTTGATCAAATTGAGTAGGAAAAATGCAGTTAGGGGATTGCCACAATTAGTCAAGCCCGATAACATGATGTGTAAGGAATGTTAGTTGGGTAAGTTAACTAGTTCTACTTTCCAAAGAAAGTCTTTTTCATTTGAGGTCATACTTGATTTGGTGCATACTGATCTTTATGGGCCTATGAGACAAAGACATTACCAAGGTGATAGATAATTCATACTGTTTACCGATGACTATTCTAGAATGATGTGGGTAACTTTCTTGAAGGAAAAGTTTGATGCATTTCAAAAATTCAAAGCATTGGTTGAGAAGGAATCGGGTAAGAATTTGAAGTGTTTAAGGTTTGATAGAGGAGGTGAGTTTACTTATGAAGAATTTGTTAAGTATTGTGAGGATAATGGAATCAAGAGACAAATGTCTACCCCAAGGACTCCAAAACAAAATGGTGTTGCTGAGAGAAAGAACATAACTATAGTGGATGCTACAAGGAAAATGTTGATTCAAGGTGATATACCAAAAGTGTACAAAAAAGAATCAATTAGTACTTTTGTTTATACACTGAACCAGGTGCAAGTAAAGAAAGGAATCGATAAGACACCTTATGAGCTATGGTATGGTCACTCACCTGGTGTTAAATATTTTAAAGTCTTTGGTAGTAGATGTTACATTAGATATTTCAAAGTCTTTGAAAATGAAGAGATAATCTAATCTTATTCTAACGTTGATCCTAATTATGCTAAAAGGATTTGGAGATAATTCTGACAAGATTTGAGCACTAAATGCATATTTTTTGAAAATTTTCCACAAGCTACTCTCTGTTAAGGTACCTCAAATTGGTCTACCAGGTGATTGTATCTTTTTCCAACTTGATAAGTAGACTTATTTGAAGGATAAAGCTTCAAGGATGTCAACTCCAACTACCACCTGTAGGGAATGAAGATGGATGTCTGAACATGTCAATGTCTCAAAAAAGCTTTTTGCCTTTGAGCAATCAAGCAGTTATCTCTTGCCAGTTATCATATTGTAAAGAGCTTGAAGCTTGTTGCTTCCTTGTCTTATAAAAGGGAATTTAACGCTCTATTCTAAGGCTTCTATTTCTTTGAATCAACCATGTAAGCCATTGTAAAAAGTTATATTTTGTTTGCAAATTTGAGAACATAAATATGATATGTCTCTATTCTAAGTGTTGTATATGAATTCTAATAGTTGACATTTTGAAAAAAAATGTAATATTAGAAGCATCTTGAAATCAAATTCAATGGTTGTCAAGTTGTCTCCTTGTTTATGCCCAAAATTTTATGAAATTAATGGTTAAAAACTTTGTGATTTCATCTTTGTGTTGTGTTGCAATTGTGTGATTATTATTATTTTATTTCTTTAAAGTGGGGAATTAAAACTCCTTAGTCCTTCACAAGGATTTTTAAGATGTTAACACAGATAATAAGTATTGCTTGTAACTCATTGTCACAACTTTGCTAATACACGGTACTAATCAAGTGGAATGTATATGTTTCCAGTCAAAATATTGCACCTCTTCATTTTCACACTACATCTAGAGCTTTGTTTTCCCTAGGATTGAGACTTGCCATAGTCCTTGTTCTAGACCTTCAACATGCTCTTAAAATTAAAAAGGAATTTCCCTTTTATGCTATTTTCTTTTAAGTTAGTTTGAGTTTAAATTTGTAGGGTTAGAATTATATGTTTTCAAGGTCTCTAAAAAGCTATCAAATCGGGGATATAGCCAAAATCAAAAGGGATCATACATATGCTTGGAACACGTGTGTTGAGAATACATTTGTCACAATACCCACTAGAAAAGGGAATTAGGAACATAAGTGTATTGGTTTTAGGTATCCCTAATCACATCCTGTCAAGTTGGCCATTGATCTAAGTCCTTGAAGATTGGATATCTCATAGGGGATTTTTGGAAAATCAATTGGAACAACCAAACCATCATTTTAGTGAGTAGCATTAAAATAAGTGCATCTATAAATTGAAAAAGATAATTGAAACTAAAAAGACCACCATAAAAAGATATCAATTGTAGACTTTTCAAAAATCTATAGAATTTAAAAAGTTGATTGATTTGATTTGATACATAAATGAATTCTTAAAAATACAATTTTTTCACAATTAGTATTTGAATGCTAGATAATATGTCAACTAATCAGTAGGGTAGCCACCTTGATGCTTATGCTTAGCAATATTTATGTTTATGTATATATTTGACAATTGAATTTGATTTGTTAAATTTACTTATAAGATATAGAGAACTACTAATTAATTATGTCAAGAAGAGTCACACATTACATCATATCATGTTTGTGTATGCACAAACTAAAAGCATTAAATGACCCTTAAGTAAATATAAATAAAATGACTCAAGACTTATATCTATTATATATATTTTAGATAAATATATTTAAGATATCTATTATAGTCTAATTTTTGCTATTAAGTTTGAAGCATATTTTTTAATTGAAATTTGAGATATTATTTAGTTTTAATTACTACATTTGAAAGATTTGTAATTATATTTAACTTTAAGAGTCAAATCAAACCTTACCTTATTATTTTTCTATGCTTAATTAAATTTTAGATATTTTAGAAAATCTTTTGATGATGAAAATTCAAAATATTTTTTAACTTTTGTTACTAAGTTTAATTTTATAACTTGAATTTGTAAGGTGTGATAATTTTTTTTTATGTCTAACAAATTTAGTAAAGTTATACATTCACTAATTGAAACTTTTATAATAATTTGTTATCTTGATGATTTTGATTTGATTTATGATTTGTATCAAACTTTTTAATCTAGTATTAGTTAATTTTGGAGCACCCAATTTTAAGGCATGATTGAGGGAGACTCTTTATTCCATGTATGTCCACTAAGGTACTTGTGAGGGAATATATTGACCTGTAATGCATCTTGTCGGCCACAAATTAAATTAGGCTTAAATTCCATGGTCCCTATGACAATCGAACTTCAACAAATTACCACCGAAATTCAACACTTCTGAATGCAAACGAGAAGTTTCCTAACTCAATGATGGCGACCACCACCATTAGGTATTATCAATGCTTGAAACCTAGTCCTCCAATACTTTATTTAAGAAAAGAAAACAAAAAAGCTTAAACTTTTACAGGTTTACAAATTGGAATTTATTAGTGGGCAAAGGATGACGTGACTAAACTTTTACTGGTCTACCAAGTGATTAGACTTTTTTTAGTATAAATATTTTTTTATTAGAATGTAATTATAGTTATCAAATATGCATGTATGTTCATTACAAATGCGTCTATGTTATATATTTTTTATTTTTTTAAAGTCTTTTATGATTTTTTTTAGCTTTATATTGTATTTTCCTCAATTTCTATTTATTATAATTAAAGAAGTTAAAATATTATTTGTTTTTAGTTAATTGTTAGTTGGCATATTTATTAGTATTGTTATTTGTGTGATATAACAAATGATGAATTTGATCAAATGGTGAAAATGGTCAAATTATGGATTTGATAATCCGGCTTTTCATTTTCGGATTATTTTTCGACCGTTTGGTTCTATTTTTTGAAACTGGAATTGGAATTTGAGTATGATTTTTAAATTTTTTTTTTTGAATTGTTTTAATGTTTTTAAATTTAATAATTCATTTTTATTAATGGAATTGAATTTAAAATGTAATCGCAGACCGTTTTAGGCAACCAAAGTTGGTGGCTGGCAACCAAGTTACAATCACTGCAACCAAAATTCAACAAAAAATTTAGAAAAAAAATTCGAGAAAAAATTCAAAAAATTCAAAAATCAATTTTTTAAAAAAAAAATTGAATTTTTTTTTGACAAAAATCGAAAAAAAATTCGTCAAAAAATTCAGAAAAAAAATTCGGCAAAAAATTTACAAACAACAAAGTTACAAACCACCCAGACAAATAAAAAATAAATTAAATCCCCCCCCACATGAAAAATTTAAAAATTTGCTTTCCCTCCATTCAAATTTCAATTTCAAATCTCAATTCCACCTTTTTAGATGGAAGATGTTAATGCTCATTTTGAACCAAAATGAGCATTAACACATTCCTATTCCATTTTCATATTGTACTTCCAAACTGAGGATTCGATGAAATGGGCAATAACAAATGCCAATTCCAGGCAAATGCTGGAAATGGTCTGCTACCAAACGGGCCCTAGGTGATTGATACACGTATTATTATTTTCTTTTTGTATTGAAATATATTTAACAAATATTATAAATATTTTTTAAATGGCAAGATGATCATACATGTCTATTTGATAATCATAGGCACATGCTAATGAATAATAGTCCTCGCTTCTTCATAAGATCAATCTTACAAGTTTTTCTTCATAGGTCTTATATTCACTAATTACTCATGTTATGACACATTTTTTTATAAAATGTCTTTGACATAAGTATATGCAAGAACATTTATCTTTCACCATATGACAATAAGCCCATACAATTCCTTCAATTTATAACATAAAATAAACTTTCTTAAGGCTTAATCTTGGCTAATCAAAGCATATGCAATATATAACTACATAACTAATTTAGATTTAATGGATATTGTGTACTAGGATTAGTACCTTCATAGGGTTAGCTTTGTCAAATAAATCAAAATAAGAACTAAATTACCATTAAAGCAATTCAATTAAGCTATTTAAAAGACAAATGAGCTCTCTATGACTCTCTAATTAGGGATGCTAATGAAGAGCTCTCAACAAGCTCTCACTAGTGATAGTTCTAATATGAGAAAATATGATAATCAAAGCTAAAAAAAAGTTAATTCCAAAAGAAATAGACTAATTAGCTCCTAGATTTGCCTTTCTAGCTTAAAATTGCAAGAGGTTTGATGCTTCTCAAAAATTGTGGATGATTATTGCTTGAATTATGCCTTGCTTTTATAGATTTTGGCAAGGGTAGGGGGTGGAGTTGATTTGATCATGGTTTGATTAGGGTTGAGCCCATGGTTCCACCTTTGGAGACCATTTAAATATTTTGTCCTCAAAGCTTGGGACAAGAGGAAAAAATGGGTGGATAAGATTCTTTCTCCTTATGGGTGGTGGAGATTCGATGTGAGCTTGGTTCTCAAATCCTATTGGTTGATGCATTTTCCTCCCATTTGGTGTTTGAGGGAAAATAAGATTTAATTAATTGAATTTAATTAATATGTTTAGCCATGTGTACCCCTTGAATGGGTTGATTTGATTTAAATGAACTATGCAATTAATTAGATTAATTGCACAATTAATTGATTTAATTTGATTTATTCGACTTTAATTGATTTTATGGATTTTGATTTTTAATTCAATTTGAATTATGGCTTGATTGCAATTTTGCTTTGATTTTAGCTTGATTTGATTTTTGCCTCGATTGCTCACTTGATTGTTCTTGTCCATTTTCAGGTGATTATAGATATAAATCAAGGGTTTTAAAAAAAAATATTTGTAAAAACTAAATATGGACAATATATTGAAAAAATAGCATTTAGATTTAGACAATATATTGAAAAATAGCATTTTGTTCCACAATAAAAAAATACACAAAAATTAATGTAGTTTTGAAACTAATATGCTTTGTGATATGAAATAAAGAATCTAAATTTATTATTTTCCTTGTAGTTTTAATACTTTTATTTTCCAATACAAGGTCAAGTCAAGATACTAAGGTTGTATCCATGATTGCAAACTTGTGCTTCACTCGTTGACTTGATTTGGTGAATGCAAAACTTTTCTTAGTTTATTTTGACTTATTCTTCCTTGATATCTGAGGGTTGGTAGCATTTAAAGTTCATACCTTGGTAGGATTATTGTTAGGTAATAAGGGGATGATTGGGAAATGTGTTTCAAGCTTGTTCCTAATATTTTTGATCAAAGGATAAAGTAGATTTTAAAGGGACACAAAACCCTTTAAAAAAATGAATAGTTGATATGCAAGATAATCTATGCCAAACAACACCCATCAGTCAAATAGAATAAATACAACTTGTACAAACCAACATCCGATGAGGCACAAGCAGGTTTTAAAGGGATCTTGAAGCCCTTTACAAACAATCAAAGAAAAACTCACCAATAAACAAACAATAGAAAGAAAAAAAACCAAAAAGATAGAAATTAAACCACCTTTAGAAACTTACAACCTTCACAAGCACCCTTAACTAAGGATAACAAGGCATGATTATAGTTAGGAAGACCTGTCTTCCTTCTCTACACAAATACCCAAGAAAGGACATCCTTTGAATGTATAGAGAAAGGAGAAGAAGAAGGACCGACCACCAAAGGATTCGAAGGAATAGAGATAGGAGTAGAAACCATAGACTGATCATCATGTAGGAAATCCATAATAGGTTATAGAGGAAAAGTTAAATTCACATGTGGTTAAATAGGATCATTAGGAATAAATAAAGTATCCATGAGCACTGAATCTATTTTTGGACCATTAGGAATCTCTTATTTAGCCACAACCATTGAAAATAATTTCTCATCTTCCAAATCATCCTCAAGATTAAAAATTCTTCCCATAGTAAGATGCTCATGAAGAGTAAATTTTACTCCATGTCACATCATAACAATTTGCAACCAAGTGAAGTGTTTAGATGCATACAAAAAATTGTAAAAGAGAGTTACACCTATTGACAAAATATCATGCACAATATGACACATCATAAGGTTTGATTGGGAGATAATTTGAATGGTTTTAGCTCATGGATTTATAATTATCATTTTATGGTTTCATGTATTGTATCTCCTATTTATTAGGTTCTTGAGATGGAGGTTGTGTAGTGTAGAGTTTGTAGATATTGTTTAGCTATCATAACTCCTCTAAATGTCTAGTTGTGATACTTCTATGAAGGATTTCTTTGTAAATGTATTGTAACCATGATTTATAAAATAATACATTGAGCTAATTCTGAGTAGGGTTTTTCTTTTGAAAGGGGTTTCTTCATCTACACCCATATTATGGTATTTGTTTATTGTATGTTAAAATAGGTTTTTTCTCTCTGTAAAGTTTCAAAGATTAAACTTTACACAATGCTTTTCTCAAAATATTAGAGTAGCAACTATTTTTAACTACACTGCTTCCTTCTAAAGACACATTCTTCTAGGTCAATCCATGGAAATGTGTATACAAAATAAACAATAACACTCTTTGGACATGCATATGATCTTATTGTCATTTAGAATTAGACTCCTCTTATTTCTCCAATTGAAATGTGAATAAGTGAATGATATTCTTTTGGATATATAGAGGTATTAGACTAGGACAGATATCTAAATTGAGTGCATTGAATATATTTAAATATAAGGTCAATATAAGAAATCATACAATATTGTGTTTAGTCAAATCTTGGAAGGGAAATACTTTAACAAGAGAGCTAAATTTTAATGGGCCAAGTTTGGTTTTCTAGTGTGAACCGTGTATTTATAGACTTGGTCCTAGACCAAAATATGGTGAATCAATGTGGGGAACATGTATTTATGCCTTCATGTATGAATATGTTTAAGACATGGATTAGGTGAATGCATAATAATATGTGAACTTAGGAAACATCTAAACAATGCAAATTACTAATAAAGTAATGCATCATTATTAATGAAGATTGTATCGTTAGAAAATGGAAGTACTACCATTTAGGACTAGTTTAGCCATCTGAGTAAGTGGTTTAGGGTAATGTTAAATGCCTTGAATAGGTCTTTGACTTGGATCTGGCTTTTTCCCCTATCCTACCCTGGTTTCCACTTCTTTTCTGCCTATTTTTGGCATCCTGTTCTGTGAATTTAAGGTTCTTGACTTTAGGGTCAAGGTCGACCTTGAACCTGACCTAGGTCAGGGTTGACCTTGACCTTGACCCAGGATCCATATTTCAAATTCTGAAGGTTTTCAGATGTTGGGTTTTGGAAAGATTTATTTTCCCACTTCCGGGTCGACTATTTCAGGCTTCAAAATGGTAAACTCTCAAAATATATTTATTTTAGGTCCACTCCTAGGGGTATAGGCTTAATGGGAATTTATTTCTCCTATGTCAGCCTCTCTAGAAGTTTGTGCCCTAGACTAGTATATAAGGAAGCCTTCTCCTCTCATTTCAATCCAAGTGACCAAGGGAAATAAGTAATCAAGCGATCATCAAATCAAGAGACAATTATCTATATTCAAGCATTAAAGTTCTCCATTGAAGATCAAGGATTCAAGCATTCAAACCTTTGAATGGATTTGGTTCAAGCATTCAAGATTCATCATTCAAACCCTAGATCTATCCATCATGGTGGTGTGATCTTCCTTCAAGATCCTTTGTGCATCTTCAAGATCTATTCATTCTTCCTTCATGGTGGATTCCAAGCGTACAATCATGGAGGTTTTGATTTACATTATGGTTTTTAATGTTGAGTCCAGGCTTTCATATTAACATACTTGTTTACATTTCAAATACAATTGCATATCTATTGAATATCATAGCTTCATTATTAGATCTACTTCTACTACTTGCTAGCATTCTCCATTTCAATTCTATTTTAAGGTTAATTCCAAAACTGGGGTTTGACCAAGGAAAACCCCTCATCCAAACAACAAAAACATTTTTCTTATAGGAGTAGGTGCGGAACAATGTATTATAGAGCATATTTGAATACCCTTTTTGGAAAACTTTTGGGATCTGCAAATAGAATTTCCATCAGAGCAGCGCAGGTCAAGGTCAACATAAAGGGGTCAAGGTCGACTTGGTTCAGAAAAGGAAAATATTTATGGGTTTTCTCTGTCTCTGTGTTTCCAGGCCAAATCTAGTTGTAGAATTTCTAGAAACTCAGTACAAACACCAGAAAATAGTAATTTCCATATCTGCTACATTTCAAGGTAAGTTCTTGACGCAGTCAAGGCTGGTGGATCCAATTAAGGACTGACCAACCTTGTGGCCAAAACAATACACAGTAGAAATAGACAACAACAATAGGTCTGATATAGAACATAAATCTTTATTCATCAAATCACCGATTACATGCAATGTGTTGGGCTGTAAGGCCTTCCCAGTTATGGCCAGATACAAAACAATTAACATTCTACAAGATCTCACAAGATCCAATCTTTTCCACAACATCAGTATTTAGCTCGTCTAGGTATGCAACACATAGCCCACTGGTAGGCACCCAGGAAAGATCTAGGCTTGTACTCAAACTTCCAAGCAATCTTCCTATTCCTAATCTCGCAGGCTACTAACTTCCACTCCTAAAACATCTCTAATCTCCCCAAATAACTACCCAAGTATCTGTTAGGAATAAGGTGTCTCAACCTTGGATAATTCCTATTCTTATTATTTGTTTTGTAAATGTATTTTTTGCAAATAATGTAATTAAGTGTGAGTGTACATGTCTAGTTGGCATGTTGATGTGTCACTCCACTTGATGTGTCGGTATCTTGTGTGTAAGGAGATCATGACTGAAATGGTCATGGCGGATTCCTATGACGCGTAAGAACTATTTAAGGAATGTGCTATGATAGATGTAAGAGCATCTTATGACTTGGGCCTATTTGGGCGCCCAAGAAGAAGTGGTTGGTGTGTGTAAGAGAATATGCCAAAAATAGGTTGGTATGACAGATTCTCTTACACTTCTCTTGTGACCGTTATTTTTGGTGGATTCTATGACAAGTTGTCATAGTCTATTCTAGGGATGGACGCCTATTCTTGGGATTGCATGTAACAACTATGTACATGTGGCTTTGTGCATGGGTCTTGGTGGTTGTGCCTATTTTTGGGTCCAGAGGAGTCTATATATATGATGTTGCTCCTATGGGAGAGATATAATAGAAGTTTAAGTCTTGTTGGCTTTGTCTCTCATTTCCTGAAAGAACTTGCATTGCAAGTGTATTGTAATCTTTGTGTTGAAGATAATACATTGTGCAGGTTTTGGAGTGCTGGGGTTTTTTACCGAAAGGTTTTCCCTAGGGTATATCATTGTGTCATTCTCTATTTTTCTGTATGTATGGTATGTGGTTGCAATATCTTTGTTAAAGTAGTTAACGAATCTGAAATTGTAAGGATTTATAAGAATTTGCACAATACTCTCCTATAGAGATTAGCGTAGGAAGCTGTTTCCACACCTGAGTTTCCTTACAGTATCTACTTAAATACTAGATCCTAGCCACAAGTAAGCTCTACAAGATATACAAATATTAAATGCCAAAACATCAGTCGACTCTCAAATAGCCTTACAAATAAATAAACTCTCCAAGATGGCCCCAAATGGCCATCAGATCTACATAGAAGAATTTAACATGCTAGATCTAGGTCCCCATATGTCCCATGGTCAATCCATAACACGGGGAGCGCAACCCAAATCAATGAAACCAGTTGGCCAAGCCGATCCATCCAAAGAAACCAAGTCGGTAAGCAAGAACACTGAGAAAAAGAGGAAATAACCGAGCGTCAGTCAACCAACCATGCCAAGCATGATCAAGAAACATAGTTATCATTAAGCACCAATGAACTGACGCCTTCAGTTACCGAGCATTCTTCAGAGACCGAGCACCCCAGTAACCACAAAAACTGAGCAACCAGTCTCCCAAATCGAGCAAGTACTCCACGAAACAAAGATCAAAACTAACAATCTACCTTCAAACACAAACATATTTTTGGTTGACACAGGGTTTCCAAGAATCCTAGGATACTCTTGCATCAGACACCCCAGGTAAGAAAGATTTTCTCATAAGGAAATCAGGAACGTCTCAAGGGAATCAGAACATGTATGCCAAATCTGTTCTTCACCCATATCTCCTCTTGTCCTTAGTCCCAAGTAGTCTTCACTTTATTCATTTCTCCATGCAACAAGTTCTTCTACCTTCCACTTTTCTTATCCTTCCGGTCGGTGACTGATAGCAACCGACTCTGACCATTACTGATCACATCAATGCCTCGGTAAGGATCATCCTCTCCAAACTCCTGAACCAACTTAGTATCATCTGTATCTCTCTATGTCATAAATGTCATCATCTATTGTACTATCTCTGTCAGAAAGACCATCTATCTCTTAATCTCAACAAACTCTTCAATCATATCGTTCTCCTTCTCCTTCAAACTAGACTTTGTAGGAATAGGTTCATCAATCCCCTGTTCCTGATGTTTTTCATAAGAACAACACCTAATAACTCCACAACCGCTAGCTCCTATCTCCTGTAAAGGTAACAAATTATGCCTAGATCCTTCATGCCTAACCCCATAGGTGTTAGCACAACCATCAATCAAAACATTTCTATCAAATTGCCAAGGTCTACCAAGCAACAGATGAAAAGTATCCATAGGCAATACATCACACAATATCTCATCCTGATAAGATCCAATCTAAAAATTAACCAAGCATTGTTCTTCAACTCTAACCTTAGAAACATCTTGTATCAAACTAATCTAATAAGGATTAGGATACTTCCTTCTTTCCAAATTCAATTTACTAACCATTTCATCTGAAACAAAGTTCTCAAAACTACCACCATCAACTATGACATTACATACCTTATCCTTGCACTTACATCTAGTTCTGAACAAATTTCTTCTTTGTACCGGTTCCTGGACACATGCAACTAATCTCCTAGTGATAAGTGTCTCGTCTTTTTCTGCAACATTCACAATATCTTCTTTAGTAGTCAGTGCCACCCTCTTCTTAGGACAATGAAAACTTCTGTGACCAGATTCACCACAGTTATAACAAGTACTGGTGAACTCATTCTTCCACCTTCCTCTCTGTCCACTATTGAAATTCTTACTACCAAACCCCACATTAGGCTTAGGATTCTTTGTCACATTTCCTTCAGCAACTGTCTCACCAGTCTTATCTCCTTGGTTCCTATTGTTCTGTCTACCTTCAAATTCGTATTTAGCTTCTCTTCAATCTTTAATGCCATATGATAAGCATCTCCTATTGTTGTCATCCAAATAGTAAGTAATTCTTCTTGAATACTAGGTCTCAAACCATAGACATACCTAGCAACCTTCTCTTTGTCAGCTTCAGAATGACCAGTCCAAATCAAGATTCTATAAAACTCCTCGGTATATTCCTGCAATGATTTGTTAGTCTGCTTCAAAGCTTGCATCTTCTTAAACATGTCTAATTCATAATCCTCTGGAATGAAGTGCTTCTTCAACTTGTCAACCATTCGATTCCATTTAATTATCTTCTCTTTTCCTCTTCTACCTCTTTCTAACTGAACTTCTCTCCACCAAATATTTGCATGACCCTTCAACTTAGTCTTTGCACATCTAACCCTATCAAGATCTTCTATTTCTTCATACTCAAAGTATTCATCCATCTCATTAATCCAATCAATCAACTCTTCTAGCCTAAGGCTTCCAGCAAATGCAGAAACTTTAGTCTTAGGTCTTTTCCCAATTTTAGACATGGCCTTCAGGATTCTATTCTCTTCAGGATCTCTAGCTTCTTCTACAACTTCTTCAAAATGATCTTCTTCCTCAGATTCATTATCACTACCTTCCTTCGGTGTAGTCTTCTTTTTCCTCAATTCCTCTTGTAGGTCTTGCACTTGTTTCTGCAAAGCCCTAAAATCATCAAGATTGAATTCTTCAGTATCTTCTTCCTCCAAGATCTCACAATTTCTCCTTGGAGGCATCTTCAAATCAAGATCCAGGTGCAAACACACAAGATCCACTCGGCTCCAACAGGAACAAACTTTTCTCAAACAGGAACAAACTTCACTTTGATACCACCTGATGTAGTCAAGGCTGGTGGATCCAATTAAGGACTGACCAACCTTGTAGCCAAACCAATACGTAGCAGAAATACAAAACAACAATAGGTTTGATATAGAATAGAAATCTTTATTCATCAAATCACCGATTACATGCAATGTGTTGGGCTGTAAGGCCTTCTCAATTATGGCCAAATACAAAGCAAGTAACAGTCTATAAGATCTCGCAGGATCCAATCTTTTCCAAAACATCAGTTTTCAGCTAGCCCTGGTCTGCAACACACAACCCACTAGTAGGCACCCAGGAAAGATCTAGGCTTGTACTAAAACTTCCAAGCAATCTTCCTATTCTTAATCTCGTAGGCTACTAACTTCCACTCCTAAAACAACTCTGATCTCCCCAAACAACTACCCAAGTATCTACTTAAATACTAGATCCCAGCCACAAGTCGGCTCTATAGGATATACAAATATTAAATGCCAAAACATTAGTCGGCTCTCAAATAGCCTTACAAATAAATAAACTCTCCAAGATGGCCCCAAATGGTCATCAGATCTGCATAGAATAATGCAACATGCTAGATATAGGTCCCCACATGTCCAACAGTTAATCCATAACTCAGGGAGCGCGACCCAAATCAACAGAACCAATCGGCCAAGCCGATCCATCCAAACAAACCAAGTCGCTAAGAAAGAAAACTGAGCAAAAAAGGAAATAACCGAGCACCAATCAACCGACTATGCCAAGCATGACAGAGAAACATAGTTATCACTGAGCACCAGTGAATTGATGCCTTGAGTTACCAAGTGTTCTTCAGAGACCGAGCACCCGATAAACAAAAACTGAGAAACTAGTCTCCCAAACTGAGCAAGTACTCCACCAAACAAAGATCAAAACTGATAATCTACCTTCAAAGACAAATATATTTTTGGTTGACATAGGATTTCCAAGAATCCTAGGATTCTCCCACATCAGTGCTTCATTTTTATCCTACTCTTTCTAATTTATTATTTTATTAAGAAATTAGATCCCCTTTCCCTCTTTATCCACAATTAGTTGATTCCTCTTTGCATTGATTGTCTCCTTTTGGTTAATCAATTGGGATCTGCTTGTCTTGGATTAGGAGGTAATATATGTCCACAACATTTTCCACACACCACACATTCCATCTCAATTCATAGATATAAATATATATATATATATATATACATCATTTTATATAGATTTTTATATCTTACATTTTGGTTAACCCACGACAGACAACTCTTTCTTTTTGGCATTGGATTCTTTTCCTCCTTTCCTTAAGATTAGCTTAGATTAGTTTTCTTTTATGCTCTTTCATTTTAAAATTTAAAAAATTAAAAAAATTTACATACTCATCAAAATACAAAAAAAAAACTTCTTGCATTTCATTCACTATGAAGATCTTTAAGATGCTTTGGTGTGTGGCTATTTTCCTCATTATTCTTCTCTTAGCATCTCTTTATAATACTTATGATGTTTATGAGAGTATCATCCATTTCATTATGTTTGTCACTCTTCATGTTTCACTTCCTTATGCTATTATGAGATCGACTAATACTAGCCTTCCTACTTTCAAAAATTTCATTTAAGGATTTATGTGGTGGACTTATTACTCTTTTGGACTATGTGAAGAATTTGGTAGATGATACACCATCTCCTAATCTTCCTAATCCTAATCCTATCCTTCCTAATCTAGTTCCTAATCTTCCTAATCCTAATCCTATCCTTCCTAATCCAATTCCTAACATTCCTAATATTCCCATTCTCATTTCTCCATCTGATATTCCTAGTTCTTCCCACACTTATGATGAGGCTCAAACTATGGTTCATGATGCAGATGTGCAAGAATTCTTGGATTTACCTTCCCCTTCTTATCCAATCCATGATGATATTAAAGGGAAGACAAAAGAAACTACTTCTAAACCTATTATTCCACCTTATACAACCTTTTCTCATGATCACCATAAAATATCACCTCCTACAGAAGCTTTACAAGATATGTACACTACATGATACAATATGATGGCTAAACAAGCTTATAAGGGTTTAGGGATTGGTGTTAATGAAAACTGTATTAAATATCTGGTTCATCTATCCCCTAAAAAAGATATGTGTGGTCTTGGTTTTACGCTATCTCAATTTAAGGTGGTTGATCCTGATTGTCACCCTCCTATTCATGTTCTTCTGCCCACATCTTCCTTAGATTACCCTGATACTCCTCAAGATGTGGCTAAGAAGGTGTATGTTCAGTTAATGAATTCTAAGAAAGAAATCTTTAAACCTATGCCAAAAGATGCTCTCTCCAAGTACAAATGTCCTTTTCACAATAGTAATACACATTTACTTGCTGATTGTGTGCATTTCAAGATGTATGTTAGAGAAAGAGCTACTTTAGGAATTATATCTCACTCTCGTGCAGTTTTACAATTTCTTCATAATTTCCATATGGGGAATACCCCTCATTCCTCTATAATATAGATCTTTTCTCCTCTTGTCTCTTGACTAGGGGGCAAGAGGTATTTCTTCCATTTCTTCTAGGATCCATTATGCTCTTAGCATGTATTTTGTTTTGAGATTAATTGGTTATTCTTTCTATATTTTATCCCTATGGTTTTTTATTATGATATCTTTCCTTTGCTGATAATCATCCATAGCTCTCTTCTAGTATTCATGATATCTTTTCTAAAGACATTTGTTTTGCAAAGGTATCCCTTGCTTTCATCCCTCGAGGGAAAGGTTTTCCTTCTTTCTCTCTGTCTAGGGATCTACTTTCCTTAGCTTACTGGCATTTGTTTATTCTGCAACATTATTTCATTATACTGACTGATGTTTTGGCTATGGATATCCTTTTATGTGAGAGGTTGTTGTCTGAAGTCATCACCTCTTCTTTATTTTGCAAATTATGTTCTTTATAAATTCTTGCTCTTGCTGTAGGGTTAGATTTTGATTCCTTCATTCCAAGATTCCTCTTCCTCTTGATTGTAGAGGGCTTGTTGATTGAATCTTTGGTCCCTCTTTGCTTTTCTTTCAAAGATGATAGTTTATCCAAAGCACTCCTCTACAGTGGGGGGTCTTGTTGATAAGATCTCTTTCTTTTTGAGGATCCTTTTTCCATGAGTGACATATCCTTTTTCATGATTATCTATGTTCTTCGATGTAAGGGTCAATACTCTTCGCTAAGAATATAGTGTACATTGTTGTTAACAAGATATCTCCATACTTTGTGAAGTAGGTATCCTCTTTCTCTTCCTTATCCTATCTAGTAGGTAGCCACGATAAGGAGGGGGCATATATAGGGTCTTCCTTATGCTATAGTTTTCATTTTGCAATATGCTAAACCCTCGGAAGGTAACGCACATAAGTTGTTAAATCTTGAAGAGACACACATTTTCAATTTTAAATATGCTAAATCCTCAGAAGGTAACACACATAAGTTGCTAAATCCTGAAGAGACACGCATTTTCAATTTCAAATATGCTAAATCCTTGAAAGGTAATGCACATAAGTTGCTAAATCCTAAAGAGACATGCATTTTATATTCCATAGTGATACAAGAATGTGGATCTATGGGTATTCCAAAAGCCATCAAAAGATACATTACAACTACAAAGCATAGTTTATGGGTGAACTATCAGGTTTGGCTACTGATGAGTCTAATTATTGACTCAACTTTGTTATGATCTTTATGTTTTGTTGATACTTTGACAAATATTTCCAAGACATTTTAATACTTATACTTATGTGAACCTATGCCAAGTATAGCCAAAGCCACAAAATCTAAGGGTAGCCTGAATGATATGTTTTTCCAATGATTATAAATATAATGCAGTATTTCATATAATTATTTCAAGCTATGTTCTAACATCTAAGTAGGAGTTGAATGTTGACTTTCATGTGTACCGAATGTACTAACCTTTTAGGTAAACAAGGAGTGGTATGAAGAGTGGCAGATCTGCAGTGAAGAAGGGAGTTAGAAGACCAACCATGGCGAGAAAATTCAACATGATTCTGATGGTGGTGCCAAGCTTTGAAGGAGCTGTTGTTCCAAAAAATATAGGGATTTCATCTTGCTACATTTCCTCAGATCTGATATTCTATTGACAGCAGTAATTGTATCATGTTATGGTTGTTTTATCTCCTTCGTATGTGGTGAAATTTAATGAAGAAAGATAGAATGATGTATTCAGTATAATAGAAGTTACTCTTTTTTGCTCTTCATAAGTTATTTAGTTATGTAACCAGTTAAGAAGATTTAATGGAAGAGTGATTTTGGATTATTTTCTTGTGTTGAGTAGTTAGCAGAAGCCAACCAAGGGGGCCCACTTGGGAGGTGGATTAGATTAAGGCAGAATAGATTTTCTTTCTATACTTTTCCTATTTTCAAATAGAGCAACTGTTTATTCCTGCGGCATTATATCTGTAGTTGTTCCTGCAACATTTGTAGAGACAAGTATAGTGAATGTTTTGAGTGTTAGACAAACTTAGATTCATTTCATAAGTTTTTTGTAGTAATTCCATTCCATAGTCAAGTTTGTTTACTTTCCTGCAGCAATGGCATAGATTCCTTTCATGCATTTTATCTTCCTGCAACATAAGTGTTTTGACTCCTAAAGGAACTTAGTGCACAAACTGTGCTATCCCATTTCAAGTCTACGTCCCTGAGTTGACAATCTAAATGCATTTTATGATGGGGATAGGTAATATATTACCCTTGACAGAGAGACAATGACATGATTATCTCTACCTATTGTGAGACTGTTCATTTTTGGCATCGCTACCGGGGATGGTGTCAAACTAGGAACCTCAAAAGAGTCATTTATTTTTTAGATTAGTTTCCTATTTTTAGTTAATACCAAGAAGTTGTGAGCTCACTTCACAAGTCATCAACTTACTTACATGCATTGAAGAAGGCGAGATGCTCATGGCAGATTTCTTCCAAAGGAGCTTGTTAAATTGAAAGAAGAATTTGAAGAGATTGAATTACCATTTCTTGATGCCAGTCCTGATTTTGTTGCATCATCTTCAATAGAAGAAGAAGAAACCCAAGAAACATTTGACCTCCATCCTTTTGCAAAAATATTGGCCAATTTTCATAATAATAATCCTACTCCAGGACCACCTGTTTCTCAAAACCCTCCAGTCAACAATACTTTCCCACCATAGTTTCAATATCCAACGCCTCCAGTAATGGCAGCTCCTACATTTCCACTTCCAATTCCAAGTCTTATTAGAAATCCAAACCTCAAGAACATACCTGCCACATCACTTACAAAGTTCTATGGACTTGTTATGGAAGATCCTGACACCTTTTTGTTCGAGTTTGATATACTGTGTCAAAGTTTTGACTACAATACTGATAGTCATAAGCTTAAGTTGTTCCTAGCAACACTAAAGGAGTTAGCCCTCATATGGTTCATGGGCTTAGGAGCAAATGCAATAGCTGATTGGGATGGAATGAGGGATTTGTTTCTAAAAAAGTATAAAGACTACTACAAGGGAAGTGATTCAAAAGGAGATGGCATCTTCTGTATGTCACAAAGGGAAGAAGAGACATTAGAAGACTACATATCACGCTTCTTGTTTAGTCTACAAAAGAACCCACAACATGCATTGCAGGAGGATTCACATAAGTTGATTTTTCTAAGAGGAGTGAATGAAAATTGTCTTGAAGCTCTAGACCTCATGGCCAGATGTGATATATCTCAGTCCTCCTGGGATGACCTTAAGAAGATTTGTATGAACTATTCTAGAGCAGTGGTCAAGAAAGGAAGAGGATTTCGCTCAACGCTAACAAAAGGGAGTTTCTCTAGTATTTCAAAGATGGAGATTTCATACCTATTGTTAGACTTCAAGAAAGACATCATAAATGATGTTGCTACACACCTGGACACTATGACCACCAAGAAGAAACATGCAGACACAGAGGCACAACTGGCAAAATACTGTCCTCATTGCCGCAAACAAAAGAAGGATTGCCAGTGCAAATTGGTCGCAAACTTGGAGAACCAGGATCTTCCAACTGAGTACTTGAAGATAGAAGGAGAGGACGAGCAAGTAATATTCATTTCTCAATGCCGACCATGGGCCACGAGACAAGGTATGCCTCAAGACCCATTACAAACTTCAAGTCCATATAATAGTTAGTGGCAAAATAGGAATGTCCAAAGTCCTCCACAGTATAATCAACAAACTTGGAATAATGCTTGGCCAAATAATCAACAAAATTAATGGTATCCTCCACAGCAACCCCAACAGTCACAATTTCCAAACCAATGGCAACAACCACAAGGAAATTGGCAGCCCACTGTAATACCCCAAAAATGGGCTATAAGTTCATTAACTTCCAACATCTTCAATTCAAAAGAAATCGACATCAAAGTCCTAATCTAAGGCACATCTGCACATTATCAAATCCTAATTGATTTTATCCTAAATTCTGCATCGGAGAATATTCCTAGAAATATTCCTAATTAATCATAATTATTCTTAATTTAATAATTATTTGGCGATAAATCTTATTTATCCAAAGTTTGATTAATTGAATATTCTTAATATTTAATTAATTAGATTTAATACTACCACTTAATTATTTAATAGGATTTAATTAAATTATTTCTAAATTATATTATTTAATTTTGACAATAAATCTTAAATCTCATGACTAATTGATTAAATTCTTATTTAATTAATTCATGTCAATTGTCAATTTTTAATAATATAATTTTTGAATAAAGTTTGATTTAATAATTGATTAACCCATAAATCAATTGTTTTAATTCAAAAATTAGTTAAGTTGAAAATAAATCACTTTATTTTTAAATTAATTCAAACTAAATCATGCACAATCAGAAAAGAAGGCAACTAGAAATTAACAATCAATTTTAAAATTGAAACTCAACATCTGATGATGAGTTGAAATTTGATCTAAACTCTATTTTGAGTTAAACATTGCTTTTGTATGATTTTTGTGAGTTAATTATCTCTGATTTCCTGATAACTCAAAAATCAACCTAAGTTTATCAAGAGTGATTTATGGTGTTTCCCTTGCATCCTCAAAGCCCTAGATTTCTATAAAATCAAGGCTCGACTCTTCATAATAAAGAACACTTGAATTTGCACAATTACTCTGGCGAATTGGCAATTAAAAGATTGAGCACTTGCGAAAGGCGATTTGTGAGATCTTTTATAGTTGATCATAGCTTTTACATAGTTTCATATCATAGTTTTTATATTCATTCATAGTATTCTTAGATTAAATCTGCATTCAATCTCAAACTCATTCATTTAGCTTAGATTCATACAGTTTCTCATTATTATTGCACATAAAATACAAAAATATAGAATAATTTGCATTCATATATTCTTTCATATTTTGCATCCAAATCCTTCATTTAGGTGTTGCATTGTTATTGATCTTGATTCTAATCTGAGGACATCATACTCGCACCTACTAGAAGGCAATAAATCACCTGGTTAGCTTAGTTTCAATTATTTGCAAGATTTCAATTTTTGCTAACCTCTAATGTTTTACTAAAGTGTTGTGTCTACAGCTAGGTACAAAATTCACACACACATTTCTGGTGCCCACCATGGGGCCCTGAAATGGGTTTCCATCTCTTCTAATTCACTTCTATTTATTTTTCTATCATTTTCTGGTCCATTTTGTGATTTCATTCTTTGTCCGTACATTTTTCGTAGGACTTTTGCCAGAAAGTCGTACTAGGAAGAACCCATTGTCGTACGACAGTTGATTCCATTGAGGCTCGTATCAGAAGCTATACATTGTTGTTTGGGAGCTAGATTGTCATTTGGCGAGATACCCACTATCGTACGAGTTTCCCAATTATCGTCTGGAAGGTAACCCATTGTCGTACGAGTTTTGACTCTAGGATTCAATTGTCATTTTAGAATTTTGGGTAGTTTTTCAGATTTGATTTTTAGATTTGGACTAACAGCTAACCCTAACAATTGAAATCTTCTATTTTTGACTGATATTTATTGAATCTGATTGGAAAAAGTGCAACTAAATCGCTAAAATAGGTAAAATCTACTAAGCGCATTGCAAGGAATTTAGGTATTCTACTACGATATGATAACACTTCAATTTGGACATAAAATGAACTCTCACGTGTCAAGCTTGTGTGACTTTTCTTTCTTTCATATCACAAACTTCATTTTGGGCTATTAAATGAACATAGATTTGCTTTTTGCATATCTGTTACACATAGTAAATAGGCCCTATGAACACTATTTATGGATGATCTTGAGAGAGTGGGATTCTTCTACTTGTTCATGCATGTGAAGCTATTCTTGATGAAGGATGCCCTTGTAGGTAGGGAGGTTACTGAGAGAGTGTCACGTTCTACTAGATTTGTGCATCTTCAACTTTTGATTGATACATTCTCTCTCCGGAGAGGTTGATAGATCATAAGCGATTGACATCATAGATCTTTGTGAGATAATCTTGGTCTTAGCATGTTGGATTAATCTGTTTGCTTTGTTTTGGTTAGAAGTGAAAAGGCTAGAGGACTATGCTCTACTCCCTTTTTGGGTAGTATCAGAAACTCATATCCTTGAATCTGGAACCAACCCCCATGTGGTATCTTTTGTGAGTCACCTTTAGAGAGGGTTAACCATAGTGGACATTCCCTTAATTGGGTCAACAACATGGATGGAACCTCAAGCGGTAATAGCCATTTTCACTGTGGTAGCAGCAATCACTATATAAATATCCTTGTGGAGGAAATCTTCACAGGTGTAGTCTCTTCTTGGGCTATCAGATCTCCCTAGTAGCTCTTGATTTATTAAATTCTTAGACTGTGTCAAAACCATGGTACGCCTAGATTGGAGTTTTCCCTCTTGAGATCACAAAAGTTGTAGAGTCAGACCATTACTACAAACCCTAGTGAGGCCAAATTTTTCATTTTCTAGGAATATACACGTTATTGAAAAACTTTTGAGAACATACACAGTTAGCATTTCTAGGGATTAGCACAATAAGTCACTATTTCTTGTTCATGCGCAAGGTTGCTTTTTCCCTTGTTCATTATTTTTAGATGATTGCCTGCTTCCCTTGCTTGCTATTTTGCATGCTTGATATCTACTTGGTTATTCGAAACAGATTATTACACTGATCTTCAAAATTGGACATAAAACTTTGCAAACAATTTGAAACTGAAAACCCAAAATTTGCAAAATCTGAAGCAAAATTCCTCTCTGGAGTCAAAAGTCATCCCACAGTCTCAGATTATCATACAATTTTTTAGCAAAAGTCATTTCATAGCCCCTGCATTATTGTACGGTACTTAGTATATTGTCGTACGATTGTTGCCACCAAAAATCAAAAGAAACATTATCCCTGGCAGCAATTGTCATACGAGTCTTGCAATTGTCATTTGATAGCATACCCATTGTCGTATGAGCTTTCAGAAACTCATTTGGTAATTTTCAAAAATTTGTCAGAGATTGGTCAAATTTGTCAGAAATTCAATTTTTATAGCCTATTTCCAGATTATGTCAAAATAGTCACTGTGTCAGGAATAGAGTAGAAACTAGAATAAATTCATTCATTTTCCTAAAGTGAGCTCTTGAGTCTGATTTAGCCTTCTAATTTATCGATTTGAATTTTTTTCATCTTGTGTCAAAACCTTGTCAAAACTATCTTCAAATTTAGTCTTGTTACTAAAACAGCTAAGTGTTGTGAGCTCATGCCCACCATCTATTGGGTGTCTACCCACACTATTGTGGCATAGTATCCTTCATTTACATCTGATCTAATCTTCAATCAACCAATCTTGACAAGGTTGCATCATTTGATCTTAATGAATCAGGTCATTCTTTAGTTGTCTTCATCTTACTTTCTTGCTTCACCCAAGGTTAATGGTGGAAACTAGAGCTTCCTCACATAAGAAATTTGGAGAAGCACTCGACACCATACCTTTGACTACTCACAAGGGTCCAACTCTTGAGCAACTCAACAATTCTGGTCTTTATGAAGACGACGGTCTTGGCAATTTTTGATTTAAAACTAGTTATATACCCCCTCCATCAACTCACGGAGGTAATAAAAAAAATCCTCCTCACACTATCCCAGGGAGTCCTAAAACTCCTAACATGTCTCATGGAGGGACACAATTCTGGTCTCAAGGATCTCATTCTCAACATAGTGTGGATCAAGAACCTACACCTTCTGAAATTGCTCGATATCAAAATGATGATGACTTCAAGAAAATGATGAGGCATTTCTTGAAAGAAGATAGAGAGGCATATTTTCTAGAGTTAGCTCATCAAGGAGCTAAGATTCATCCAAACTTTAATATTGAAGATATCATCACACATGAGGAAGAAACCCCTATCACGGCTATGATGAAATAGATGCATGCCATGCAAGTCAAACTTAACAAACTTGAAAAAGAAAAGGAACCTAAGGAGTTCTCCATGGAGGCCCTATGTCCTTTTCCATTTGATAAAGACTTGTACATGCCACCATTCTCTAAAAGAGTGGAGATGCCTAAATATGATAAGTATGATGGAAACTCTAATCCTCAAGGTCATGTTAGAGAATTCTATACTCAATCCATGGAGTTCACGCATGAACCAACCTACTTAATGCATCTTTTCCCTTGATCTTTGGGAGGGTCAGCCATTCATTGGTTCTCTAGAATGCCTCCTACTATACAAACTTTTGAGGAGTTAATCAAACTATTCTATAAAAAATACTCCTACAATATTCAACATCCGGTCACCATGATCGACATCTACAATTTGAAACAATATCCAGGTGAACCATTCCTAGCATTTCTCAAGAGATGGAAGAAGAAATTTTATCTATATGCTAGACCCATTCCAGAAACTGAGAAGTTGGAAATCTTCATCAATAATCTTGTTCCATAAATCAACTACCCTTTACAAATGCAAAATCATACATCTTTTGATAAGATGGTAGATAATGTGATCAAAATTGAGAAAGTATTTGTGAAAAAATGAGACATCACACTTCAAAAGGACAAGTACGAATCTGGATCTAGTTCTAAGGAAAAGAACAAAAACTGCAACAAGAATAAAGGCGTTGTCATAGATCGCATTGTTGATAATATCCATGCTCCATCTAAGGCACCTACTTTCAATCTCACTGTTGGTACCCAAGCCATCAAAGCTTCCGAAGCTAAAGCAACAGAGCCCAATAAAAAGTCATCTGATTACAAACCTTGGGCTATAGATCCTAACCACAAATTCACTCCTCTTGGAGAATCCTTGGAATCTGCCATGAAAACTCTATTAGCAAACAAATTCATGTACTTGCCTGAGATAAAATTCTTTGATCCTAAACCTAAATTGAAATGGTGGAGAGAGAACGATTTCTATGAATTCCATTGCAATAAAGGTCATAAGACTAATAACTGCGTTCACTTGAAACACATCATACAAGACAAAATTGATAATGGAGAAATCATGATTGACAATCATAAGAGCAATAATGATCATACAACATTCACATTACTATTTCCTAAACATGGTAAATAAGATTCTTCTTCTCAACCTAATATGGGTGCTAAAGTAAATTATGCCTACTCTGGAAACAATGTTTTCATCAACATGGTTGAACCATGTCTATCTGAGCATTGCAATGTCATCACAATTTTTAGAAAAGATACAAAAAATCAATCAGCTAATGCAGTTACTCGATCACAAGCTTAGGAACACCTACAAGGACAAATACTAGATTCATCCAGTGTCCCTAAGGTGCCTTTCAATCTTTCATCTACCTCTAAATAGAAGGCTACATCGAAATATTCAAATCCTAAAGACACAAGGCCTACTTCATACAGTATTGTCCAAGAACTCCAACACACAAATGCAAAAATATCCATGTTTGAGTTGCTTCGAATATCCCCAACTCATAGAACCATTCTAGACAAAGCTCTGCTCGGATCCAATGTTCCTGACAACCTTGATTTAGACAAATTCTAGACTATGGTTGGTCATCTTACGTCTCCACAGTACATTTCCTTTTCAGAGGAAGATGATAACTTCTTGAGTCATCCACATAACCAGCCCTTGCATATTGAAGTCTTTATCCAAAACCATCGTGTCAAACGTGTGTTGATAGATGGGGGCGCTGGTCTAAACATTTGTTCTTTCAACTTGATTACACAATTGGGATTTTCAGAAATGGCCATTGATCCTAGAAAGAAGATAACTATCAAAGCATATGATGAGCAAGAAAGATCTTCCAAAGGAACAATTGTCTTACCTATCAGAGCAGGTCCTGTCATTAGAGATAATATATGTCAAGTTCTTGATCTACCTTTGGCTTACAATATCCTTCTAGGGAGACCATGGATGCATGAAATGTAAGTTATTCCTTCTACGTACCATCAGTGTTTGAAATTTCATTATGAAGGAGTAGAGGTGATGATTCCAACTGATCTATATACAACTTGCAATACATTGAAAGAGAGTGCTGATAAACTTGTTCCTAATAATAGAGAATCTTCCACTAAGTATCTAGATGTTGCTTCAACATCCAAGATGGAAGACATTCCTAAAGAGGTTGATATCAAAGAAAATGGTATGGGAGAATATACTATAGAGATAGTCTTGTCATTGACATCTCTCCCTATCTTGCCTAAGTTTTATGGAAAAACTCTAAAACAGTCTAAAATTGAGTCTAAAGAGCCTCTTGAGGCATATAAAGGAAATTTTGTTGCAGACCAAGTATCTAAACAAGAGTTTGAAGAGGATGAAGCTGTGCTTGCATGGATATACAAAGATGAACTTGAATCTCAAGTTGTTAAAAAATGTGATGCTAAAACACCAAAAATCCCTTCTAAGTCATATGGTCCAGGAGACAAATTGATCACAAAAATAGGATATAAAGGAAAAGGACCTCTAAGAATACAGGGTAAAGGTCTTCTATCACCTCTTGACCATCATGGCCAAGAAAACAAGAATACAAAAGGTCTAGGATATAAGAAGAAGCCTTTCTGTCTTAGCAAGAACTCCCCACATGTCTTAGAACAGATTGAGCCATCCACTGCAAATCAACTAAAGGGAGAAACAAAAACACAATCTGATAGTGATGATTCAGACACCATTGAAGATCTTATTCCCTATGAGTGTTTGCCTAAAGAAATAAAATACCTCCTTGAAGCTGAAGATGATCCAATAAAAACAATTAATGTAGTAGAAACACAAGAACCTACTATAGAGCAAGAGATAGTTGCACCACAAGAACCAACTAATATCAAATGCAATAACATAGACAAAGAGGAAGGTGGTAGTTATTCTGAGATAGATCCCCATGAGTATGAATTCAAAATAGAATCTTTGGGTGACCCTTCTTGTGGTATTCACCTTGACTTTACTCATATTCTTAGATTTCCTAGAGGCATAGATGAAGAATCTAATGACTATGAATGAGGAGCCATTCTAGAGGAAGATGAGCTTATCACAGAGAAACATGTTGATGTTATTCACCAATATGCACCTAAACCCAACATGAGTCTAGAGAGAAATGATTAACTTATCGAGTTTGATCCACCGATGGCTGAAGTGGACTTCCATAATGACATTGAGCCTATTCACAAATTGAACATCTTAAGTTGTAATATCACCTTTGAACTTGAGCATCGGGTTAGGACCAATGATGAAAGATCCATATCCGTAAACACTATTTCCCAATCTTTCACCACTTTGACTATCCAAAATCCTGAACTTCTTGACCAAACCTCTACGAATATGAGCCAAGGTATTTATACCTTTCCAAATGACTATGCCCTTGCTTGCTACCTCAATGTAGTTTAGCCTATGATGACTTCCATCAGTGAACCGAGCATTAGCATGATGGAGTTAGACATCAAGTATCTTAGTTAGAAAAATAAGAATAAGAATAAAAAGAAAAGGAGTTCTGAGGGTGAAAACCACTTTGTGGCAGTCTCAAAACCTACAAAAGTATTAATAAAAGATGTATCTGAAGGTGAAAACCTCTCTGAAGTGCCTAAGGATGAGATATTTTATGTCCTTCCGAGTCATTTATAGGACAGATCTCTAGTTCTAATTGAGCCCAATCAAGCCATCAACTTGGGAACAACAGAAGAACCATAGTTGATCCATGTAGCACAATCCTTATCAGAAGCAGAAAAGCAAAAATTTACAACATTCCTAACAAAGAAGAAGATCAAATTTGCATGGAAATATTCAAATATGCCAGGGTTGGATCCTGATCTTATAATGCACGATTTATCTATAGCTCCAGGTGTCAAACTTGATAAGTAAAAATTGAGAAAGATGCATCCACATGTTGCACTCTTGGTAAAAGATGAATTAGAGAAACTACTAAAAGCTAGATTCATTCGTATTATTGACTATGTTGAATGGATCTCTAATATTGTACCTATTTCTAAACCAGACAAATCTATAAGAGTATGCACAGATTTTAGAGATGTGAACAAAGCATGCCCTAAGGATGATTTTCCACCACCTAACATTGATATGATAGTGGACATGATTGCGGGCTTTGAGATGTATTCTTTAATGGATGGTTTTTTTGGATATAATCAAATAATTTTTTTTCCAGAGGATCAAGAGAAAACTGCTTTCACATGTGCATGGGGTACCTTCTATTGGAATGTCATGCGATTTGGGCTCAAATTTTAGGTGCTACATATCAAAGAGCTATGACATCCATCTTTCATGACATGATGCATCAAACTATGGAGGATTATGTTGACGATACTTTGGCAAAATCTATGACAAGATCTGAACATCTAAATGACTTGAGCAAGATACTAGATAGAATGGAGAAGTTTAGTCTTAGACCGAACCTTAACAAGTGTGCTTTTGGTGTCACTTCTAGAAAGCTCTTAGGCTACATTATTTCAAAGAAAGGAATTGAAGTTGATCCAGCAAAAGTTAAAGCTATCATGGAGATGTAACCTCCCAAGAACATCAGTCAAATGAGAATGTTGCAAGGGAGAGTTCAATCTATTAGGCGCTTCATATCTCAGCTAGCAGACATATCACAACCTTTTACAAAGACATTACATAAAGGTGTGACTTTTTCATGGAGTGAAGAATGTGAAAAGAATTTTAATCATATCAAAAAGTATCTATCAAATCCTCCTATCTTGATGCCTCCTATTCAAGGGAAGCCTTTGATCTTATATGTCTCCACTACAAATACATCACTGGGGGCATTTCTTGCACAACATGATGAGAAGAAGAAGGAAAGAGCTATATAATATATCAGTAGAACATTGGTGGCATACGAAAAGAACTATTCTATGATTGAAAAGGCTTGTCTAGCTGTGATCTTTGCATCACAAAAGTTGAGACATTATATGTTAGCTCATACCACACATTTAGTAGCTAAGATTGATCCACTAAAGTACCTACTAAGCAAAGCTGCCCTCACGGGTAAATTAGCCAAATGGGTCATGTTCTTAAGTGAATTTGGCATTGAATATGTTGAAATAAAAGCTATTAAAGTTCAAGTTATTGCTGATCAATTAGAAAATGCACCTTTGTTTGATGATACACCAATGCAAATGGAATTTCCAAATTCCTCTATCATGAATCTTTCTTCTCAAGAATGGAAATTGTTCTTTGATGGCTCCTATACATAGAATGGATCTAGAGTAGGCATCTTGTTTATCACTCCTCAAGGATACTCTATTCCTAAGGCATTTAGAATCAAATTTCCTTGTACAAATAATATTGTTGAATATGAAGCCCTTTTAAATGGTATGAAAATAGCAATTGAGTGGAGAGTAACAGAATTACACATTCATGGAGACTCACAACTTGTAATACACCAAGTCAATGATGTGTATCAGATGAAGGATGAAAAGCTTGTTCCATACAAGAGAATGGTAGATGATCTAAAGAAATACTTAATATCTATCACCTTTGAGAAAATACCTAGAACAAAGAATAAGGCTGTTGATGCAATGGCAACGCTATCTACTTTATTATAGTAGCCTGAACATGAGTTATGCTACGAGTTCCTGGTAGAAGCACTATCTTGTCCTGCATATGACTCCCCTAAAACCTGCATGATTTGCACCATTTTACATCATGATTCATCCCGATATAAAAACCTATTCTCCTATCTCAAAGACCAAATCATTCTCGATACCTTTAACCTCCATGAAAAGAGATACCTTATCCGCAATGCCTCCTGATATGTCATCATTGGTCACGATCTGTACAAATGAGGTCTAGATGGTACACTACTTAGATTTTTAGAATGGGAAGAGTCTCAACATGCGTTAGAGGAGGTTCATGATGGTATTTGTGGGTCACACTCAAATGATTTAACACTAGCCCAAAAACTTATTAGGGCTGGGTACTATTGGCCAGAAATGGAGAAAGAGTCTATCAAGTTTGCTAAGAACTGTCAAAAGTGCCAAGTGCATGGCAACTTAATTCATGCTCCAAGGAGAGATCTAATTCCCTTCACTACACAATGGCCTTTTCACCAATGGGCATTTGATCTTATAGGATCCATATATCCTCATTCTTCTAATGGACATACCCATATAATCACAGCTAAAAATTATTTCACAAAATAGGTAGAAGCAATCCCTTTAACACAAGCAACTGGTAAAAAAATTTCTATTTTTATCTTGAACTACATCATATGCCGGTATGGTATTCCACATTCTATAGTCACAAATAATGGTGGACAATTCAAGAACAAAGACTTAGATGATCTATGTGCCAAATTCAAAATTACACAACATTGGTCCTCTATCTACTATCCTCAAGGGAATGGACAAGCAGACGCTTAAAATAAGAATCTATTGAAAATCTTGCACCATACAGTTAATAAAATAGGAATAGACTGGCATCTCATGATCAATCCAGCTCTCTAAGCCTACATAACAAGTATCGGAATGCCTATTGGGGCTACACCATTCACTTTATTTTATGGGTCTGAAGCGGTACTACCTATTGAGGTTGAAATCCCATCACTAAGAATCAAAATGCATGGTCTAGTAGTTGATGATGACTACAGAGTGTCTAGGTTGTAGGAACTTGAACTACTAGATGAGTGCAGATAAGCAGCATATGATCATCTCAGAGTATATCAGAAAAGAATGTCTAGAGGCTACAACAAGAAAGTCAAACACAGAGAATTTTAGGTTGGCGATCTAGTCTTGAGAAAGAATCCTAAAAATCAATCACATAGAGAATGCAAGGGAAAGTTTGAACCCAACTGGCTATCCCTTTGTTATCACTGCTACTTTTGGCTCTAGTGCCTATCAACTCTTAACGACTGAAGGAGTGTATTGCCCAAATTTTTTTTTATTTTTTATATCGCATTACATAGCTTATAAACTACTAAAAGTAAATATTTTATGATATACCAGATTTGTTTCAAAGGAAAAAGAACAAAAGACACAAGTCTCTGTTATTTAAGTAATTTACTGTCATAAATTTAACTATTTATTTAGCATCATGCTCTATATACGTTCATTTCTATATTAGTTAACTCTTAGGAATTTATTTCGACAGTTCCAAATGTATATCAGAATTAGATAAAGAACAAATTTAGTTCCTAATCAATCTATAGTGAATAGATCAGCTTTATACATTTATGCTTCTAACTTTCTTACTTAAATTTAAGTTTCCATTTGTCATATCTCATACATATTATAAATTGATAATCAACTCTCTAGCTTTAAATTTAATTCTGTCTATTGCATTTAGCTTAGGCACATAAACTTGCAGATTTCTTAAATTTCAATTTTAATAGAAGTTAATGAACTCACTGTATAAACATAATTTCTAATCTACGTAGACATACTATTCTGTTGTAAGAAAATTTCATAAGGAATCTGATTCATAGGAATAACATCAGGTTTCTTTTAACAATATTAAATTACTAAACATAGATACAGAAAATTAAGCTTTTTATGCAAAGAAATCTAATAAATAACATAGAGTTGATTTAAGCCTTTTTGTACATAACATCTTTCATCACGCATGAATGCTGGAAACTAATTTACCATTACATAAATTTCAAACTTCCTTAGAACAATATATTTAAACTAACATTCCAGTCCATGTCTAAATCCAATAACATTTATGCAGAGAACTGAGTTTAAATTTCTGATAATAGTTACAGATTTTAGGATTGTAGAAAGTGAGCAATAAAATTTGTTTAAATTCAGGAAAACTACTAGAATAACCAGTCTAAAAATTCCAGCCTTTACATTATTACAATTTCCTTGATATAGAACCAAAAATGTATAGGGCAAGATCACTCAACTAGATACATCTTATAACAGTCTTTAGGAGCTTTCAAATTTAACTTTAACCTTCAGATTTGGGTTGCTTCTTCAAGCCAAGAAAACCAAATCTGCAAGCACAAGACTTTCTTCACATGGCCATGGAGGCTCACCTCCCAACCTAGGCCATTTCATGGCCACCCCTGAGCTTGGGGAAACAAGACAAGGATGGGATACACTCACAAAACACAAACATAACATTCAAACACAAAATTGGAACATAGATTTTCACATTTACTCCCTTCCCAAGCTTACACAAAGGACTCTAAATATAGAATCCATAAAATGGGTGAAGGTGGAATTCTTCTTTTATGGAGACACCTAACTTATAACAATAACCACATTTCCAACATATATTACCAGCCTTCACAAGGCCCTTCCAACCTGCTCAATCCATGAGCAACAACAATACCCTTATGGCCCCCAAACAACATAAGAAGGCTCTCATGTGCCCATACACCATGCACTCATACATAAGGAAATCCCAACTTAGGCCCTTCACCCTAAGTTCTCCTCAAATCCTCCCAAGGATGAGGAGTGAACTTGCAAACCCATAAACAAGAACAATTCAAGAAAAACAAACTAGTTTGAAAGCAAATTCACAAAAGAACTCAAACAACACAAGATTAACACAAGGAATTACAATTTGTAAAAATTTCACATAGTACAATTCTTTCAAAGCATATTCAAAGTAATAACAAGTTAGAAACCACCAACCTCCTCCTAAGCCAAGGCTAAATGAAGAATTGTAGAAGAGCTTCTCTTGACTCCAAGCTTGCTATTCTCCCCAAGTCTACTAGTCCAAAACTCTCTAGATCCTCCTACTCTCTCAAAATCTCACCTAGACCAAAATGAACATGTGTGTCCTTCCTAAGTCTCTCTCCCCTAAAGTCATTCAAACATTCTTCTCTCATCTCACTTCCCAAGACAATTAGGTTTCTAGATCTTAGACAAAAAGACACTTGCCCTTACCTAAGGTTTGGAATGAATTTCAATACATGAAAATGAGAGACATCCTAAATAGCATTTCTATTTTCATACATATAAAAAATGGCCCATTTGGAGAGGCAAAAAGGTGGCCTAGGAAAGTGGTAATAGAAGAAATAAGCCCCCTAACCCATGTACTAACCTTGGGGCACCAAAAATCAACCTAAACCACCCCCTAGAACTCCACAAAACCACTCAAAAACCCCAATTAATCATGCATCCGAAAATGGAGTATTGGTTTCATCAAATCTTAGTTCCTTAAACCACCTACCTAGCTTAGGAATGGTCAAGAAAAACTAAGGAGAGGGTGGGGTCCATATTCCACTCAACATGCCACTTCATCATAAGGTGTCAAGTGACACATCACAATAATACACATCACAAACATACTTGGCATGCTTAGTGGAAAATTGTAATTTTATTTTCACAAGAGAAACTTACTTACAAACATACATTTACAAACATTGTCAGCCACATAAATACATGCAACACATTTACAAATGAAATCACGTTACAATGAGGTCGTACTCTTCTTAGAGTCGACCTTGGTTTCAAACTGATTGCACTTAGATCCTTTCTTGTTTTCTTGAAATTACAACCATGGCCATGTTCCTGCACACTCAATTTTGATGTCAGTACATCATATAAACTTTGCATTAATTTGTCAATTCAAAATCATTTATATGACATAAAATCAAGTAACCAAATCATCAAGCAATTCTCATAGTAATGTCCTAAAAATTCATCAATATATTTTATCACCTAACTTTTAACCTTCACAAAATTTCACACCGCAATAATAATTCAAATTATGATTAATCATTTTCCTAAACAACTTATATTAGCATATACATATCCAAATTGTGACAACTTAGTATTCAGCTAAATCAATCATCAAAATGATAGTCATAATGTAGCATAGGGTTAACATTGTGAGTATGGAAAGCATCATAAAATGTAATGTGTACAGATCTACTATAATCAGACCTTTGTCAAAAGGTTCAAATCTTCTTAATTATTCATAACCTAGGTCAATTACTAGGTCTACCAAAATGATAAAGGAAAAGCTATGATGGGTCTAGGGTGAGGCCTCACAAGGAGAACAGCTCTGAGAACCAATCAACGTTCTCCATCTGAAGAAATTCTATGCCTAAGGCATTCAGTCTATGGTAAAATGTTCTTAAAAAATTACAAAAATTTGAAAAAGTCTTGAAAAAATGAACATCTTGGTGAAAACCTAGCAATGGGCACCTTGATGTATCACAAAAAAATCAAAAAATACCAAAAATATCAAAAAAATTGGAAAAATGAAAAATACAAAAAAAATGAGAAAAAAAAAAGTGCCTTGGTGAAAGCCTGGAAACAGGTGCCTTGGTAGCAAAAATAGAATCTCTGCCAAGATGGTGAAAACCCAAAAAATGGGCACCACTTGTTTCAAAACGCTCCATCTATCAGTGCAATTTTGGTCTTTCCTAGCTTTCAATCTTGCTTTAGTTTGTACGTATCTCCTGGTTTGTTTTCGCATTCCTATTTTCAATAAGTTGGTCTGTACACCATTCAGCTCAAACGTCAGTATCCTATCAATGCTTAGCACTTGGGGGAAATCACAGTCATATCCTATGGCCTCCAGTATCTCAGACATGTCATATCCAGTCAGAGTCCTTTGAAGCTTCATTTGATTCAGTCAATCAGTCTGCTCTCCAAAAAGGATTTTGCATCTACAACAACGCAATCAAACACAAATTGAAAACAATCTATGCTTTTTACATGCTTTTATCTCCTTGTATGCTTACTGATTCACATTGAGATTTTTGCATATTGTGTACTTTGAGCTCTTCGATGATGTCCTTTACAGGATTTAGAGATTGATGACTGGGGGCATAATTTTTTTTTTTTTGCTTGTATGTGAACATCTAACAACTTTGGAAATTCTGGATTGAAATGGTGTCTATCTGTAAGAGCCTCTATCTCGTATTGGATGGCCATGTGTACCTTGACCATTAATAACCAAAAAATTCAAGGAATTTTGATCTAACTATTGTCTTTTCGAGTGAGTTGTTTCTCCTATTGTGAAATGTGATCTTACCTAAGGATGTGAACAATAAAGGGTCACTACAGGTAATTCACACTGGATTTGGAATAATCTCTTGACTGCTTGATGTGTTTGTAATGCAAGGCATATTCAGGTCATCATGACATTTATGTTCTGATGCTTATACAAATTGCTATATCAAAATGGACATGATATTTAGGTCATCCTGGTGTTTGTGCCTTGGTGCTTATATCTAATCCGACATTCTGAAAACAAAATCAATATTCATATGTCCATGGTTGTCTATCCAGTGGGTGTTGTATTGACTTTTGAGCATACAAATCAATATTCATATGTCTATGGTTTCATAACTAGTGGACATTGTATTGATTTATCTGATTACCTAAAAAGTTCAATGATGATAACAAATCAACACATGATCAGTGACTAGGTCCTAGGTTAAACATCCTCACAGAACTACAAACAGTCACCATCCTGGGTTAAACATCCTTTTTGACATAAGACTAAGTACTTGTCTTCATCAATGCCTGCAAAATATATCATGTGTATCGTTGCATTTACATTACATATTCATAATCATTCATTCCATCTATTGCATTTCATACATTTCCATACATATAGTTTCCATAATCAATCACATTTGCATAACATTCATACATTTGAAAGAAACCATTGCATTGCATAAATCCATACATACATTCTACTCTACTCATAGTATTTACATCACATGATATCATTATAAATTAAAAAAAAATGACAAGTACACATGAAGTCACAACCAAAATCTTGATCTCATATCATATAACTCAAACTAGTCAAGGGTGCACTACTAACACAGAGTACAAAGGAATGAGCTCATGTGAGCTATCAGATGTCAGAATGGTATACATGAACAACAATAGAGAAAAAATACCAAAATATCTCTAGACAAATCAGCTGTCTGCCTGATCCTCTATATCAGGTGGAGGTGGTGGTCGTGCATCAAGCATTGCCTCAGTTCAAGGTGCTCTAGCTCCCTTTGAAGCCATCATATATTGAGAGTATGTGGGTACTCTCTTAGAAATAGGAACAACTACATAGTATGCAAAAACATAATAAGCTGCTCTTGAGGTCTGATGTGTAACCTCTGCCCGTAATCTCCTGTTCTCCTCTCAGAGCTCAGATCTCTATCTATCAGCCTCAGTGAATCTCTCCTCCCACTGAGCACTCCATACCTTTAGGTCCCTGACCTGTAATCTCAATCATCTAATAATCTCCTGAGGAGTCAATGGTACACTAGGATCTACATCTGTTGTCGGCATATTAGTATCTACAACAGGCTACTCTGTGTCTCTGTTCTTTGCAACACCAAGATCAAAACTGGAATCATCCTATAAAGGATCAGAATCGGCACCTACATACTTCTCTACACCTAATACCTCATTTGTTGTACAGACACTACCCAAATTACCACTCTCTCCTCTAGTAGATCTCCTGTGTAAAATTGAAGGTCTGCTTGCTGAATAGAGGGATGAGGTGGTCTCATCTATCTAGATGGTCTCTATGGAGGAGTGAATATCACTCTCAGTCTCATAGGTGTAGGCTGGGGACTCTGTACCTGTGCATGTCTCTGTCCTTGACCAACTAGAACTTGTGCACCTGTGAGATCCATGGCCTCCTCCATGGAAGGTATCAACTCTGTAGGATCAGAAAACCTATGTATTGGATGCTCTGCAAGCCATCCAATGAATCCATCTATAACACTAGCATCAGGAATATCTACTCTGTAATCCTAGTCCCTACCAACAATACTACTGTACTCCTATGTACAGAGAGCATATGATAATCTAGGAACCCATCCTAAACTAAGCTCTCTATGAATACATGCATAAGCTGCAAGCTCCTCTGGTGCATCCTAAATGATGCCATACTCCCTCCACACCCTAGTAATTAGGAAGTGCTTAATAACAACAATGGATCTACCAATTAGTACACGACTCTGACAAAAATAACTAAATTGCTTTCTCACAGTGGGCCATGCCCCTATCAACAAGTACGGTCTCCATACTAAAAAACTCATATCATCAAGGCACTATCTAAAATACTCTGTGTGACCCATGCACACCTGTGTAAGATAACCAGAGTATGTATATATGACCAGCTCCTGTGGCTGACACATTGGTCTACAAATTGGGATGTGCTCCCAGGCCCATATCTGAAGTACTAATGCACCATAAGAAAACCACTTGCCCTCCTGATACACTATCTCTTGCATCTCAGAGAACATATGTGCTAGCATGCACTGACCCCAAGCTAACTTAGAAGGAGTCACCATCAATCATGCCACCATTGGGGCCTAGCCCATCAATAGACTATTTTGCTGATAGTCAGACATGATGATACCTCCTATCATGCCTGTTATGATACACTCTAATCTATGGGTCTGCCCATAGCGTTGCACTAATAACTCCCAAGAAATGGAACCAGTCAACTGTGTGTCATCTCTGAACAATGTACAAAAAGCATGTAATCCAGACTATCCCAAACTCACATAAGCTGGATGCTGACCATGAAATGGTATATGTAGTATCCTATACACATCCTCAAGTGTGACGGTAATCTCTCTAGTGGGTAAATGGAAAGTATGGGTCTTGAAATGTAACCGCTCTATCAATGCAATCAACAGTCCATAGTTAACCCTAATTTCGGGCAACCGAATCAGATACTCGAATCCACACAAAGCAAGATGAACCCTCATAGGGTCAGGCAATGAAACACAGAGTCTTTGAGTCATATGATGTGAAGTGCACACATGAACATCAGGGTATATCACCTACATGGAATAGAAATGGGGAATCCTATCAGTAATTTGGTTGAAAAATAGGCTAACAGTACAGTAATTCAATAGTTCACTATCTTAGAAGGTACATTAAATGCTTAGCAATCAGCCTAAGGAATTAGAAAATCAAAATTTTTGACCTAAAGATGAGTTTTAAGCTCATTGTTTTCCATACGATAATTTAGACTGGCACCAAAACTTGTACGAGTTTCAGCAGGGTACCACATGAAAAACCATGCATATATGACTTTCTAGGGTTCATCGTACGACATATGAGGGACCCGATGAAATGTCGTACGACTCTTGGGTCTCTCTCAAATGAGTTTCTGGGGGTTCTAACATGACAATCTATAGGACATTGAAAATTTGTACGAGTCACATTGGATAGTCATACGAGTTTCCATACATGCAAGAATTAAAAAATTAAAACGTACGAAAACAACCTAAAAATTCTACAAACATGAAAAAATAGAATTTACAGAGAGGCACAAAGGTCCACCTACCAGATGTCCATACTGTGGAGGCCGCTGATGTCTTTGATTACACTCAAATAGATGGGAAGAGACAGGTTCTCTCGGCTTAGCCATTTTCTCACTCAGAGGGCTCCACAAAGTTTCAAAAGTCAAATGTGGATAATGAATTGAAAATGACCCTTTTGGTCTTTATATAGCTTTTGACCTAATTTTCAAAAGTGTTATGTTTTTCACAAAAATTGCACTCCTAGCTAATTTTGACGTTCTGAACCCATTTTCAGCATCAAAATCAAAATCTAAGATCATTTACTATGTCAAAATCATGATTAAAAATTTTTGGACCCAGGATGTCTGATTACTTGCATAATCAACCTTCAATCATCATAGAAATTCAACATTCAACTTAATTGATTACCTTACATCAAACTATCAAAATTTCAACTTGGTCAACTATGGTCAACTCATGGTATCACCTAGTCAAACTTGGTCTCCAAGACCTCCAAACGATGCAGAACACGTTCTCGGATGTGCACAACCACTTCTCAAATCAATTAACATGCTTCTAAACTATACAAGGCTAACTTTTCTTGTTAGATTTCAATTTTCATCCTGAAGGGGGCATGGTATTACACATCATTCAAAGTCTATAACTCAATTCTGTCAATCAAATCTTTCCTTAGTGATCAAGACAACCACCACATCTAGTTGCTGATTCATTTAAAGTCCTCGTCGCTTGGGGAAAATCTATTATCTCTTGGGGCATATTAGATTCATCGAGATCCATATCAATTTGGTATCCTAAAATCTATCTTGTAAACTGTATTAGCTTTTCGTAACCATCGGTTCATTAGTGTTATTTCCTTGGTTCTTCCTAATTGATGGGTTCAAGATGTGATACCAATATGATTCTCTTGGGACAATCAGGTCTGGAATCGGTCACTCACTTCTTCGCAATCATAAGGTTCAGAATCAGGCATTTTGACACTTTTTTGTAATCATCGGTTCATCATTGCTACAGTTAACATTATCTTTGGTCAATCAGGACCTAAATCTTAAATCTTTAAATTGTTCAATCAGTTTCTGTCTCGGAATCGATTAATCTTTCAAATCAGTTTCACACATCTTTATCATACATAGATTATTCTTTGAACCACTACGCTTCGCATAGTGATTCAAAGAGGGGCAAAATGTAAACCCCAAAAATGGGCTATAAGTTCATTAACCTCCTACATCTTCAATTCAAATGAAATCAACATCAAAGTCCTAACCTAAGGCACATATGCACATTATCTAATCCTAATTGATTTTATCCTAAATTTTGCATCGGTGAATATTCCTAGAAATATTCCTGATTTATCATAATTATTCTTAATTTAATAATTATTTGGCAATAAATCTTATTTATCCTAAAGTTTGATTAATTGAATATTTTGAATATTTAATTAATTAGATTTAATACTGCCACTTAATTATTTAATGGGATTTAATTAAATTATTTCTAAATTGTATTATTTAATTTTGACAATAAATCTTAAATCTCATGATTAATTGATTAAATTCTTATTTAATTAATTCATGTCAATTGTCAATTTTTAATAATATAGTTTTTGAATAAAGTTTGATTTAATAATTGATTAACCCATAAATCAATTTTTTTAATTCAAAAATCAGTTAAGTTGAAAATAAATCACTTTATTTTTAAATTAATTCAAAATAAATCATGCACAACTAGAAAAGCAAGCAACTAGAAATTAACAATCAATTTTAAAATTGAAACTCAACATCTAATGATGAGTTGAAATTTGATCTAAACTCTATTTTGAGTTAAACACTGCTTTTGCATGATTTTTGTGAGTTAATTATCTCTAATTTCCTGATAACTCAAAAATCAACCTGAGTTTATCAGGAGTGATTTATGGCTTTTCCCTTGCATCCTCAAAGCCCTAGATTTGTATAAAATCAAGGCTCAGCTCTTCATAATAAAGAACACTCGAATTTGCACAATTACTTTGGCGAATTGGCGATTGAAGGATTGAGCACTTGCGATAGGCGATTTGTGAGATCTTTCATAGTTGATGATAGCTTTACATAGTTTCATATCATAGTTTTCATATTCATTCATAGTATTCTTAGATTAAATCTGCATTCAATCTCAAACTCATTCATTTAGCTTAGATTCATACAGTTTATCGTTATTATTGCACAGAAAATACAAAAATATAGAATAATTTGCATTCATATATTCTTTCATATTTTGCATCCAAATCTTTTGTTTAGGTGTTGCATTGTCACTGATCTTAATTCCAATCTGAGAACATCATACTCGCACCAACTAAAAGGCATTAAATCACCTGGTTAGCTTAGTTTCAATTATTTGCAAGATTTTGATTTTTGCTAATCTCTAATGTTTTACTAAAGTGTTGTGTCTACAGCTAAGTACAAAATTCACACACACCCACTAACTAGTGGAGAGGACCTCAACAATGGCCTAACCCAAATCTTGGATATCCACCTTACCACCTCCAATAAATATGCTTGCAATAATGCCACCACCTCCAAATGCAGGACCCCAAAAGCAAACACAATTACCTTCTCAACCTCAACCAAATCCAAACAGTCAACAACCACAATAGAAAATGTATGCTACTGATCCTCAACAGTACCCTACCTGTGCACTTGATATAGTTGATATACACCTAAGATCAGGTACTACCTTGCCAGCACATGAACCACCCCTTATCACTGAAGTGCCAGACCTTCTTGCAGCAACAGTACCAATGCTAGAGAATGATTTTCCAAATACTGTTGAATCAGAAAATGTTTCCAACTCAGCTAATGTTCAAACATCAGCTAAACCACCTTTTCCTCAAAGGCTCAGCATCTAGAAATCCGTACCAAAAGAAGAAGATCAGCCATTTGATATCATTGACCAGCTTAAGAACATGCATGTCTAGATTCCCCTGTTTCAAGCAATAAAAGATGTTGCAATTTATGGAAAAGCAATAAAAGAAGCTTGTCTTAAAAATCTTGGGAGAAAGAAAAAGGATCCTACAACAGTTCATGTTATAGGACAATTAGCTGATATCATGCTAGGAAAAATGGTGATACCAAAATATTCAGATCCAGGGAGTGTAGTTGTGAATATAATCATTAATGGCCAGTTTGTCAAAAATGCATTAATAGACTTAGGTGCTACCATTAATGTAATGACTAAGGACACTATGAATAAGTTGAGTATTGAAGGGTTGAGAGCTACTCCAACAATATTGCAATTAGCAGATACCTCTACTATTACTCCAGATGGGATGATAAAAGATATAATAGTTGCCTTAGATTCTTGGGAGTACCCTGCTGATTTCATGATCCTTTCATCAAAAGTCAACCTTGTTGGTTACCCTGTTATTCTAGGATGTCCATGATTAACAACAGTTGATGCAAACATAAGTTGTAGATTAGGGAACATGGCAATTTTAGATGGGCAAGCCACTAATAAATTAGCATTGTATCCTCCAGCTCAACCACAACCAGATTTGAGTACACCTATATTGCTAGACTTAGGAGATGGGGAAGAAGAACTAAATTTTGTGGTTCAACTCATGATGTTACATAGGCAATCCTTTCTAAAGCTGCAAGAGGAGGATGAAGTCATTTAGAGCATTCTTAACAATGACTGTGTTGTAATCAAAGATGTGTCTAAGAGTTCTATCTTAGAGTTAAGTACATATGAAGATAATCCTCCAGATTGTGTGTTACCTTCAGAACCCAATATTATCCACCAGTTGCTACCTAGTGAAGTGAACACAAGTCCTGTAGCTGAAGTATCCATGATTGACCTTATAACTACTATTGAGCTTTCTAAAGGTCATAATCTCCATGTGAATAACAAGTTGCCTCCACAACAAATGGAACAACCCACTAAACTGCTGCAAACACATGAGAAAGCCTTTGCATAGGATTATGGGGACATGAAGGGATTAAGCTCAACATTATGTACTCATAGGATATATATCAATGAAGGAAGCCTACCCCTTCATCAACCTCAAAGAAGGATTAATCTAACATTAAGGGAGATAGTTAAAACAAAATTGCAAAAGCTATTAGATGTTGGCTTTATATATCCTATATCTGACAGTAAGTGGGTATCACCTTTGGTTATAGTACCCAAAAAGGGAGGCAAATGGAGGATTTGTGTAGATTACAGGGAGTTGAATAAAGCTACCAAGAAAGATCACTTCCCACTACCATCATTGACCAAGTACTTGATACTTTGGCCGGTAAGAAGTATTTTTCATTTCTTCATGGATATAGTGGCTATAATCAGATAACTATTGCTCTAGAGGACCAGGAGAAGACTACATTCACATGTCCATGGGGGACATATGCATATTCAGTTCTACCTTTTGGATTGTGTAATGCTCCAACAACATTTCAAAGAGCTGTAATTAGTATTTTTGCTGACATATCACATGACTATATGGAGATATATATGGATGACTTTACAACATTTGGAGTAACATTTGATGAAGATTTGAAGAATCTTGAAAAGGTACTCATTAGGTGTAAAGAACATAATCTATCTCTTAATAGTGAGAAATGCTTTATGATGATGCAGGAAGGAGTGGTACTTGGGTATATCATTTCAGCAGTAGGAATTCAAGTGGACCCAACTAAAGTAGAGGTAATACTTACACTACCTACCCCTACTAAAAAAAAAGATGTAAGATCTTTTCTAGGACATGCTAGATACTATAGATGCTTTATTCAAAATTTCAGTCAAATTGCTAGCCCTGTGTATACACTACTTACCAAAGAAGCTGAATTTAAGTGGACACAAGCATGTGATGAGTCCTTCTTGCAACTAAAGAAAATCCTAACCACTACACTAGTCCTCAAAGGACCAAATTGTTCTATTCCATTCCACATCCATACAGATGCATCTGATTATGCCATAGTTGTTGTGCTGGGAAAAAAGTCTACTAACCTTGAGAATGCAATTTACTATATTAGTAAAAGCCTCCATGGCCCTGAATTGAACTACACAGTTACTGAAAAGGAACTCCTAGCTGTAGTTTATGCATTGAACAAATTCCGGCATTATGTCATAGGATATCCTATTTTTGTTCACAATGATCACTCTGTAATAAAATATTTGATGAACAAACTTGCTATAATAGGCAGGTTGGCAAGATGGATCTTATTATTGCAGGAATTTGATATAACAATTGTTGATAAGCCAGGGAAGGCCAATGTAGTTGCTGACTACTTGTCTAGACTACAAAATGCTGATGAAGACACTACTCGGGTTGAAGATACATTTCCAGATGAACACCTATTCCATATAGCAATCAAGAACCCATGGTATGCAGACATAGCCAATTATCTAGTAGCAAATAAGAAGCCCCCACATTTTTCTCAGAAAGACAAGGAAAAGCTTGCAGAGAAAAGTTTTCAATTTTCATGGATAGATAACAATCTATTTTACACTGGTCTAGATCAGATTATGCAAAGATGTGTGAGAGAAGATGAAGTGTATGATATACTCCATGCTTGTCATGATGAGGCTTGTGGAGGTCACTTTCCAACAAAGCAGACAACCCTGAAAATCTTAACCACAGGATATTATTGGCCCCAATTACACAAAAATGCAGCCAGTTATACAAAAAAATGTGATAAATGTCAGAGGATGGGCAAACCAACGAAATCAGATGAGATGTCACTCAATCCATAGGTAGTAATAACACCTTTTGAAAAGTGGGGTATGGACTTCATTGGCTTAATTGATCGACCATCAAATGGAAAATCCTACATCTTGGTTTGTACAGACTACCTGACAAAGTGGGTCGAAGTGAAAGCTATGCAGAATACAAGGGATGAAAAAGTAGCTAAATTTTTGTATGAAGAAATATTTACCAGATATGGAGTTCCTAGAGAGCTTGTCATGGACCAAGGAGCATAGTTCACATCAAACTTGATCATAGAGCTAATGAAGAAATATAGCATAAGGCATCGGAAGTCTAGTCCTTATCATCCGCAAGCCAATGGATAGGCAAAAGTGACAAATAGAGAAATAGAGGCCATACTAATAAAGACAGTACAGTTGCATCACAAGGATTGGAGTAGCAGATTACTAGAAGTAGTCTGGGCTTACCATACCACATTGAAAACAAAAATAGGGTTCACACCATTTGAATTGATGTATGGGAAAGAAGCAATGTTTCCCATAGAATTGAGCACAAAAAATTGCGCGCAACACTTGAGCTAAACATAAATCTTCCTACAGCACAAGAAGAATGTCTCCTCCATCTTAACTCCTTGGATGAAATGTGCAAGTTAGCATTAGAGAGAATAGAACTAATACAGAACCAAAGGAAAAGATGGCATGATTCACATATCAAGAATAAGCAATTTCAAGTAGGAGATTGGGCTTTATTATATGATTCTAGATACAAGGAGAACCCAGGAAAGCTGCAAACCCAATGGCTCGGACCCTATGAAATTCAACATGTCTTTGATAATGGAGCAGTTTAGCTAACCACACTTGATCTAGTACAGTTTAAGCTACTAGTCAATGGACACCGCTTGTGCCTATATCATAAACCTCAAACCAAAGAAGAATTCTTACAACAATTCAACATGCCCAGTTTAAAAGATTCTCAGGAAATACTTCCTGCAGCAGAAGGTGAAAGCCTTCCTCCTGTAGCCGCACCATGACATGATTTCTTTAAGCATTCATAATAAAACTTCATTTAATGAGGTATATTCATTCATTCATTTTTCTCTATTCTTCTCATCAACTCATCTCATTTCTATATCTACCACCCACCCACCTTCCATGTCACCCACAATTTCTCTTTTCAAATGCTTTCAATAAAATGCCATGTCAGCAAATCTTAAGCGGCTACCAGAATCAAAACTCTCATCAACTCACATTCATGTATGATAATTCATTGCTAGGTACAAATTTTTCACTCTTTACTTATTTTTAGCACACAGGTTTAATTAATTATATCTAGCACTGCATTAAATATATATTATAAGCACTAAGCTAGTTTCCCAACCTCGTGCCAAATTTAACAAGTGAGGACACTTGCTCAACATTCATAGGGGGCAGGGGAAGTGTACTAACTTCCAAGTGTCATTCTCAGACTATCCTTGTCATACCCCTGCCACATCATTATTGTACTTAGGCTACATTCCATTAATTTTTAAATCCTTCGCACATTTCCCTGTACTTTCAAATTCTGATTTCCTGAACTTGACATGACTTCAAAAGGATCATAATTAATATGTGAGGTAACTTGCACTAAAGGTATTGATGTCTTCTAAAATTAATGCCATTATTATAGTTCGTGTCAAGTGAAACAAAGGTAATGCAAGAAAAAATATAAGCATTTTTCAAGAATCACAATTGCATTTCAAGAGAGGGAATTTGCAGAAGAACTAAAAGTTTAGCAATGGGTTGGAGAGCTAAGAAGTTAAAAATTGGGCACTATTAAGATGGGCAGAAATTTACAGAGACATGAACTAGTCGTTCACGGTATTTTGCTGGCAGATGTTGAGGCAGTCCACAGGTTCAATGCATGCGGCTGGCTTGGTTATTTTTTGTAGCTGAAAAAGTTTAATGAGAAGGTAGCTATGGAATTCATGGGTACATTTGAAGAAGGGCAAGAAAAAGTATGGGGATTGACAGTTGTGGCCATTGAAGAGAGAATTGTGGAAGTTATAGGATTACCAGTTGTGGGAAAACATTATCCACATGAGCATGACGCTAGGTCATCTCGTGCTTAGTTTTCTAGGCTGGGTGATCCTCCGCTTGAAATTACTAAGCAGGGGTGCAACAGATTGTCCCTTCCTCAGCCATTTCTAGAACTAGCTACACACATCATTAGGTATTTAACCTGTGAGGGGAGATTTTCAAACTTACATGCTCACCATTTTAAGCTACTTAGCTGTATCAAACATAATATTTAGGTTAATAATCCCAATTTTCTTTATAATATGCTAAGTATTGGTGCTGAGGAAACTCAAAGAGGCAATGCAAACTTTATTAGTCACCATGCCCTAATCAAGCTGTTAGTAAAAAAATCTCTTAGGGATGTTTCCCCAATGTCATGGGCAGAATTTGTCAAAACTAAAACTTTGCAACCTTAAGAAAATCCTATGGCCCAACCTCTAAATGATGTAGTAGAATCTTTCAACCCTACTAAAGAAGCAGTTGTGAAAGAAAAAGAACCAAAATTTCCGCCAGAAAACCAACCCCCTAAACCAACTCCATAGAGTGGTGTACCCACTTCTTCCTCGAGAAAAGGAAAGAAAAAAGTTAGGAAAGAAATCCCTAACTTAGAAGGAGAAATTTCAAACCCTGCAATGCAGATTAATAAAAGGAAACAGTTGAGTCCTACAGTAACTACTCCTGCAGCATCTATTCCTGCAGCACATAAAGCAAAAAGGTCTCGCCAGCCTAAAACTGCAATGGTTGAAGAGGAAGCTGTGCGCAGAAGCCCTCGAATGAGAGGACAAGTGACCCCACCTTCTCCTCAAAACCTAGATGTTCCATCACCAACACCAGCTGAGAGCCCTCTATTGAAGTTATTCCTGATGACTCTCCTTCCCAAGCAGAATCCCAACACATGGAGGAAACTCCTAATGAGCAAGAACCTAGCAGTAACATGCCTCAGAATGATGGAGTGCCTAAGTTGAACCCTGAAGTAATACTAGAAAACATTCCTGAGAATGTTCAATCTACTTTTTAGCATCTTGTGTATTCTAATGTGTCCATTATACCTTACCAATCATCATGGTTCACTAATTTATTCCAGCAGACTGTTAAGGAGAAGAAAAAGAAAGCCCAAATGTAAGAGTTCCCTCCCTCAACGATTCAGTTTGTCCTCTTTCATATGTATAATAATTTTACCTTTCATAAAGAATGGTGGAAGCAGGAAAAGAATCAAATGGAAAGGGAAATGTTTGAGAAGGATGAGGAAATTGAATCTCTCAAAGAACAGTTAAAGAAATAGAAAGAGAAAATGAACAAGGCCTTGAAACTAGCTGACCAAGTGATAGCTTGTAGACCACCACCCAGAATATATGCTATTTTCTTAAAGGAGCAATTTATTTTGTTCCAACTTCTGATGACAATGAATGCCATTGATTATGAACTCAAAATGGCCCAAGAATTCTATGGTTTGTATCAGACTTTTCCAACATGGCAACAAAATCTGTTATGTGAGTTTTATTTGCAAAATTTTGTTATCTCGCATGAAATAGAGTGGAATCCCCTACTATATATAGGGGACATTAACCTAAGGGCCTTAATGTCATGGATGCATAACAAGACAAATTATGAAAAATAGTTGAACACCTACAGGGAACTAGAGAAATCCAAGCCTCTACCATTAAGGGCAGAGTCACATAAACTGGATGTTCTTCTAAGGGATTGGCTCAATTTGAAATATGGGAGACAAAAGCCATAAATTAGGGAGAAAGTGTTTACATTAATGATGCAGGAGCATCCTAGGATTCTTGGAAATCTTGTATCAAACAAAAATATGTTTGTCTTTGAAGGTAGATTGTTAGTTTTGATCTTGGTTTGGTGGAGTTCTTGCTCGGTTTGAGAGACTGGTTGCTTGGTTTATATGGTTATCGGGGTGCTCAGTCTCTAAAGAATGCTTGGTGATTGAAGGCATCAGTTCTCTGGCACTCGGCGATAACAGTGTTTCTCGGTCATGCTTGACGTGGTTGGTCGACTGGTGCTCAGTTATTTCCTTTGTTGCTCGGTGTTCTTGCTTACTGACTGGATAATTTTGGTTAGATCGACTTGGCCGACTCGTGCATTTATTTTGGGTCGCACTCCTCATGTTATGGATTGACCATTGGATGTGTGGGGACCTAGATCTAGTGTGTTGCATTCTTCTATGTGAATTTGATGACTGTTGGGCCATCTTTTGAAGAGTTTATTTATTTTGTAAGGCTATTTGAGAGCCGACTGATGTTTTAGCATTTAATATTTATTTTTATTATTTCATCAGCCGACTTGTGGCTGGGAATCAATATTTATAGGATGCTTGGGTAGTTATTTAGGCATCATATTTTGGGAAGGAAGGTTAGTAGCCTATGAGCTTAGGAGCAAGAAGATTGATTGGAAGTTTGAGTACAAGTTTAGATCTTTCCTGGGTGACTACCAGTGTGCTATGTGTTACAGACCTAGACTAGCTGAATGCTAATGTTGGGGAAAAGATTTGGATCCTATGAGATCTTGTAGATTGGTACTTGCTTTGTAATTGGCTGTAACTGGCAACACCTTATAGCTTGACACATTGCATGTAATCAATTTTTTCATGAATAAAGACTTATGTTTCATTACAGATATGTTATTGTTATTGTGTATTTCCGCTGCATATTGGTTTGGCTGCAAGGTCAATCAGTCCTTAATTGGATCCACCCACCTTGACTACATTAGGTGGCATCATAGAGAAGTTTGTTCCTGTTTGAGAAAATTCTATTCTTGTTGGAGCCGAGTGGATCTTGTGTATCTAGATCTTGATTTAAAGATGCCTTCGAGGAGAAATCATGAGATCTTTGAAGAAGAAGAAACTATTGGTGAAATTTGTCTTGATGATTTTAGGGCTTTGTAGAAACAAGTGCAAGACCTACAAGAGGAATTGAGAAAGAAGATGCCTACCTTGAAAGAGGATAGTGATGATGAATCTGAGGAAGATCATTTTGAAGAAGCTGTAGAAGAAGCTAGAGATTCTAAGGTGAATCAAATTCTGAAAGCTATGTCTAAGATTGGGAAGAGACCTAAGATTGAAGTTTCTACATTTGCTAGAAGCCTTAGGCCTGAAGAATTGATTGTTTGGATCAATGAGATTGATGAATACTTTGAGTATGAAGAAATAGAAGATCCTGATAGGATTAGATTTGAAAAGAGTAAGTTGAAAGGTCATGCAAATATCTGGTGGAGAGAAGTTTAGTTGGAAAGAGGTAGAAGAGGAAAAGAGAAGATCACTAAGTGGAACCAAATGGTTGAAAAGTTGAAGAAGCAATTCATTCCAGTGGATTATGAATTGGACATGTTTAAGAAGATGCAAGCTTTGAAGTAGACTAACAAATCGGTACAGGAGTATACCGAGGAGTTTTATAGAATCCTAATTAGGACTGGTCATTTTGAAGCTGATAAAGAGAAGGTTGCTAGGTATCTCTATGGTTTGAGACCTAGTATTTAGGAAGAATTACTTATTGTGCAAATGACCACAATTGGTGATGCTTATCAAATGGCATTAAAGATTGAACAGAAGCTAAATAGGATGTATGAAGGAAAATAGAATAGTAGGAATCAAGGTGGTAAAACTGGTGAGACTATTGCTGAGAGTAGTGTGATAGAGAATCCTAAGCTTGATGTGGGATGTGGTAGTGGTCAAGTTACTAAGAATGCTGGACAGAGAGGAAAGTGGAAGAATGAGTTCACTGGCACTTGCTATAACTATGGTGAAGCTGGTCATAGAAGTTGGCAATGTCCTAAGAAAAGAGTTCCATTAGTTGTTGAAGAAGACATTGAGAATGTTCCAGAGAAAGGTGAATGTCTTATCACTAGGAGATTGGCTGCATGTGTTCCTAAACCTGTGCAAAGAAGGAATTTGTTTAGAACCAGATGTAAGTGCAAGGATAAGGTATGCAATGTCATAGTTGATGGTGGCAGTTCTGAAAAATTTATTTCAGATGAAATGGTTAGTAAATTGAATTTGCAAACAAGGAGACATCCTAATCCTTATCAGATTAGTTGGATACAAGATGTTTCCAAGGTTAGAGTTGAAGAACAATGCTTGGTTAAGTTTTAGGTTGGATCTTACCATGATGAAATAGTATGTGATGTGTTGCCTATGGATGCTTCTCATCTATTGCTTGATAGATCATAGTAGTTAGACAAAAATGTTTTGCTTGATGGTCGTGCTAACACCTATGTGGTTAGGCATGAAGGAGCTTGGCATAATCTAATACCTTCACAAGAGACAGGGGTTAAGGGATGTAGAGTTATTAGGTTTTGTCCTTATGACAAACCTCAGGAAGAGAAGGTTAATGAACCTATTCCTGTTAAGTCTAGTTTGAAGGAGAAGAATGATATCTCTAAAGAGTTTGTTGAGATTAAGAGACATATGGTTTTTCTAGTAGAGAGGTTTCAATAGATGGTGACATTTATGACACAGAGAGATGCAAATGATACTGAGTTGCTTAAGGAGTCTAAGATGGATGAACCTTACTAAGGCACTGAGGTGATCGGTAGTGGTCAGAATTAGTTACTATCAGTTGTCGACCGAAGGAGTAAACAAAGTGAAAGGCAGAAGGAATTTCTGCATGAGACAGTGAATGAAGTGAAGACTACTTGGGATGAAGGACAAGAAGAAGTGTGGGTGAAGAGCAGATTCGGCATACCTGTTCTGATTGCCTTGATGTGTTCTTGATTTTCTTATGAGAAAATCTTTCTGACCTAGGGTGTCTAATGCAGGAGCATCCTAGGATTCTTGGCAATCCTGTATCAACCAAAAGTATGTTTTTCTTTGAAGGTAGATTGTTAGTTTTGATCTTGGTTTGGTGGAGTTCTTGCTTGGTTTGAGAGACTGGTTGCTTGGTTTATATGGTTGCCGGGGTGCTCAGTCTCTAAAGAACACTCGGTGACTGAAGGCATTGGTTCTCTAGTGCTCGGCGATAACAGTGTTTCTCGGTCATGCTTGGAGTAGTCGGTCGACTGGTGCTCGACTATTTCCTTTGTTGCTCAGTGTTCTTGCTTACCGACTAGATTATTTTTGTTAGATCAGCTTGGCCGACTGGTGCATTTATTTTGGGTCATGCTCCTCGTGTTATGGATTGACCGTTGGATGTGTGGGGACCTAGATCTGGCATGTTGCATTCTTCTATGTGGATCTAATGACCGTTGGGCCACCTTTTGAAGAGTTTATTTATTTTGTAAGGCTATTTGAGAGCCGGCTGATGTTTTAGCATTTAATATTTGTTTATATAGATTTATTATTTCATCAACCGACTTATGGCTAGGAATCAATATTTATAGGATGCTTGGGTAGTTGTTTAGGAATCAAATTGTGGGAAGGAAGGTTAGTAGCCTATGAGCTTAGGAGCAAGAAGATTGCTTGGAAGTTTGAGTACAAGTTTAGATCTTTCCTGGGTGCCTACCAGTGTGTTGTGTGTTATAGACCTAGACTACCTAGATGCTAATGTTGGGGAAAAGATTTGGATCCTGTGAGATCTTATAGACTGGTACTTGCTTTGTAATTGGTCATAACTAGGAAGGCCTTACAGCCCGTCACATTGCATGTAATCAGTGTTTTCATGAATACAGACTTATGTTTCATTGCAGATATGTTATTGTTATTGTGTATTTCCATTGCATATTGGTTTGGTTGCAAGGTTAGTCAGCCCTTAATTGGATCCACCCACCTTGACTACATTAATTAAGGGATAAAGTTTATAGAGACTATCAAACACTGCCCAATTTTATAGCCCAAAGAGCTCTTTCAGGGGTCAGAAATAGGTGGAATAGTATGCCAGAAGCTTTTAGAAAAGTAGAGCCACATAGCCCCATTAATTATGAAGCAGCTGTTAGAAGAGTGGCTAATTACATGAAGTTGGGATGATAGCCCAGAAGGGAGTTATGGATGCCCTTATCATTTCAGCCACCTACACTCTTTTGGCCATTATATGAGATTGGTACTTCTAGATTGGATCCACTAGTTGAGGAACATCAAGGAAATCACTTGGAGCGCACAAGGGGGTTCTACTACACTTTTAGAAGTGGAAAGAAAGGAAAGACTACTATTGGAGATTTCAAGACAATTGCAAGGAGATACAATGCTTGAGGACAAGCATTCTGTTAGTAGGGGGTAGATGATGAGTCTAATTATTGACACAATTTTTTTATGATCTTTATGTTTTATTGATACTCTGACAAACATTTCCAAGACATTTTAATACTTATACTTATGTGAACCTATGCCAAGTATAGCCAAAGCCACAAAATCTAAGGGTAGCCTGAATGATATGTCTTGCCAACTATTATAAATATAATGCAGTATTTCATATAATTATTTCAAGTTGTGTTCTAACATCTAAGTTGGAGTTGAATGTTGACTTGCATATGTGTACCGAATGTACTAACCTTTTAGGTAAACATGGAGTGGTATGAAGAGTGGTGCATCTGCATTGAAGAAGGGAGTTAGAAGACCAACCATGGCAAGAGAATTCAGCATGATTTCGATGGTGGTGCCAAGATTTTAAGGAGCTATTGTTCCAAAAAATATAGGGAATTAGTCTTGCTACATTTCCTCAGATCTCTTATTCTGTTGACAATAGTAATTGTATCATGTTATGGTTGTTTTATCTCCTCCGTATGTGGCAAGATTTAATGAGACTTTTCTGTTATGTTTTCAATAAGTGTCGATCCTTGATATAAAGGGATTTTGACTAATTTAGTAGGTAATGAAGAAAGATAGAATAATGTATTAAGTATAATAGAAGTTACTCTATTTTCTGGTCTTCATGAGTTATTCAGTTATGTAACCAGTTAAGAAGATTTTAATGGAAGAGTGATTTTGGATTATTTTCTTATGTTGAGTAGTTAGTAGATGCCAACCAAGGGGGCCCACTTGGGAGGTGGATTAGATTAAGGTAGAATAGATTTTCTTTCTGTACTTTTCCTATTTTCAAATAGAGCAACTATTTATTCTTGCAGCATTATATCTATGGTTGGTCCTGCAGCATTTGCAGAGACAAGTATAGTGAATGTTTTGAGTGTTAGACAAACTTAGATTCATTTCATAAGTTTTCTGTAGTAATTCCATTCCATAGTCAAGTGTGTTTACTTTCTTGTAGCAATAGTATATATTCCTTTCATGCATTTTATCTTCCTGCAACGTAAGTGTTTTGACTCCTAAAGGAGCTTAGTGCACAAACTGTGCTATCCCATTTCAAGTCTACGTCCCTAGGTTGACAATCTAAATACATTTCATGATGGGGATAGGTAATTCATAGCATAGATATATTTCCCTTGAGAGAGAGACAATGGCATGATTATCTCTACCTATTGTGAGACTGTTCAGCTACCTGTTGGGCTCTCCCTCCTTGGTGATTCATGGTAAGGTGGTCATCTTACTGGGTGAGGTAATCACTCTCTCTCTTTTATCTCTTTTTGCTTTCATGCTAGTAGAATTAGATCATGAAGCTATGTTATTTATAGTGCTTCTCTTGTCTTTCTTATGTAGTCATTTATGCTTTTATGATATCTTTCCAAATATGATATTAGTATAGGAAGCATTTCTTAGCAAGGTTTCCTTTGCTAGTTGATTTGGGTTTGTTTTTATACTAACCCCTCTTTCTGTGTCTTTTAGCTTTGTCTTATTTTTCTCTTTGTTTTCGCACCCTCGTAGGTGTATGTTGAGTTAGAATCCTTGGCCTGGGGCTCATGTCCTCAACTAAGTGATATTCTACCTCATTGCAATCCACTGGAGTCTTTCTTCAAACGTTACCAAGAGTTTGTTAGAAATAGGGAATACTGAGAGGGGGGGTGAATCAATATTCTACAAACTTTATCTTTTTCCCAATTATGGATATAATAGATTATCTTAGCACATGCATAACATAAGAAGCTAAACAACATGCATACCAATAAAACTAAAGAACTCATAACACATTATTTGTTCTCGAGGAAACCTTGGCCAAGGGAAAACTCTGGTGAGGATGGTACCCACAAAGATCCACTAATCAAAAGTATCTTGTTAAGGATGTTGACCCTGTTAGGAGTCTATTACATGCATATAGTGTCTCAGTCCTGATCAAGGGACTATAGGCCTTTTTAGAAGCCTCAACCATGTTAGGAGTTGGCAGTACAAAATGTGATTACCAAATGAGCCCACTGCCCAAACAAGTAATGTACAATCTTTACTGATTACAAAAAAAGGTCAAGGTACATAACCTTATACTACTTGCATCAATATCTTTTTGTTGCTCTTTCACTATCACTATTACATACTTTCATTCCTTCATCATTATCTTTCTTACAATTTATAATTACATTTATACAAGTTATTAAGAATAATAACTTTTCAGTCGGCTATCATATTACAAAATAAATTTATCCAAAGGTTAACATCTAGGATATCATCCCTTTATATTGTTAAGTCATTATTTTGATAAACAAAATAATCCCTTAACTCTTTACCAATTTTGTCTTCATATTCTGTCCCATCGACTTAACACTGTCTTTAGAAAAACTATCATAACTTCTTCCGTACATGCCATACTGACTTGCGCTCTTAGATGAGTCTTCAATAGACACCATAGATTCTATGTTCAAGTGTGCAAGCACTGAACTTACTCCAATCAACATCACAAACAAAAAATATCATCAAGTTCACTGGTAAAAACACACTGTCTCATACTTAGATAATTTTGCATTGTGCTCTGACATACTAGCTCTCTGACCTGTGTGATCTTCATGTAGATCATATGTTTCCATAATGACAAAATCTATGTAATCAACTTAGCCAAATTTCCAATAGATTTTGCATTGATTCCATACTCTTGCTAAAGTGGGGGCTAAATTATCATCGAAATATGGAAGCACTTCCATTTAGGACTAGTTTAGCCTTTCGAGTAAGTGGTCCCACCCTATTTTTCACTTCTTTTGTGCCTGTTTCTAAGATCCTACTCCATGAATTTTAGGTTCTTGACTTTAGGGTCAAGGTTGACCTCGACCCTGACCTAGGTCACGATCGACCTCGACCTTGACCTAGGGTCCAAATTTCAAAATTTTTAAGGTTTCTGGATATCAGGTTTCAGAAAGATTTATTTTCCCGCTTCTAGGTCAGCTGTTTTAGGCTTCAAAATGATAAAATCTCAAAATATATTTAATTTAGGTCCGCTTTTAGGGGTATAGGCTTAATGAGAATTTATTTCTCCTATGTCAGCCTCTCTAGAAGTTTGTGCCCTAGACTAGTATATAAGGAAGCCTTCTCCTCTCATTTCAATCCAAGTGACCAAGGGAAATAAAAGTAATCAAGAGATCATCAAATCAAGAAGAAATCATCTATATTCAAGCATTCAAGTTATCCATCGAAGATCAAGGATTCAAGCATTTAAACCTTTGAAGGGATTTGGTTCAAGCATTCAAGATTCATCATTCAAACCCTAGATCTATCCATCATGGTGGTGTGATGTTCCTTCAAGATCCTTTGTGCATCTTCAAGATCTATTCATTCTTACTTCAAGGTGGATTCCAAGCATAAAATCATGGAGGTTTTGATTTAAATTAATGGTTTTTAATGTTGATTCCAATCTTTCATATTAACATACTTATTTACTTTACAAATACAATTGTATATCTATTGAATATCATAGCTTCGTTGTTAGATCTACTTCTACTACTTGCTAGGATTCTCCATTTCAATTCTATTTTAAGGTTAATTCAAAAACTGGGGTTTGACCAAGGCAAGCCCCTCATCCAAATAACAAAACCATTTTTCTTACAGGAACATGTGTGGAACAGTGAATTACATTGCAGATTCGAATACCCTTTTTGAAAAACTTTCAGGATCCGTGAATAGAATTTCCATCAGAGCAACGCAGGTCAAGGTCGACATAAAAGGGGTCAAGGTCGATCTTCATTTGGGTCAAGGTCGACCTGGTTCAGAAAAGGAAAAGCTTTCTAGGTTTTCTATGTCTCTGTGTTTCTGGGCCAAATCCGGTTGCAGAATTTCCAGAAACTTAGACAGACACCAGAAAAGAATAATTTCCATATCTGCTACATTTCAAGGTGAGTGCTTCATTTTTATCCTACTCTTTCTAATTTATTGTCTTATGAAGAAATTAGATCCCCTTTCCCTCTTTATCCATAATTAGTTGATTCCTATTTGCATTGATCATCTCCTTTTGATTAATCAATTGGGATCTCCTTGTCTTGGATTAGGAGGTAATATATGTCCACAACATTTTTCACTACACACACATATTCCATCTCAATTCATAGATATAAATATATATATATATATATATATATATATATATATATATATATATATATATATATATATAGACATCATTTTATATATATTTTTATATCTTACAAAGATTACATGCAAGCATACATTTAGTTTATACAAAACAAGATCCATTATGAATACGTTAACACATGCTTTGATGCAAGAGCATCCAAGGTGTAAGAGAAATCTTGCATCACCCCAAAAAAATGTTTAGTTGTTAATAAGGGCTATTTTTTGGTGGAGTTACTATTTTTGGTAGGGTTACTATTTTTAGTAAGTTGTTAGTTTTGCACAAAATCTTTCATAGACCTCCTAAACAGTGAAATGGAGTTGATGGTGAAGGAATTAGCTCAATATATTGTAGCATTTGGGATATCTTCATTTTTTTGGGGAAATTTCTTAAATAAAAATTTTAAATGCATTTTTGAGGGCCTTAGAAGCCCCATATCAAGTTGAAAAGGCCAAATCTTACAAATTTGATAGAAGCACGATATAGATCTCTTTGCAAGCTTTTTGATGATGTATGATAATTAAAAATCCAATAGTCAAATTAAAAGATAGGGCATTTGGAAGTTGTGCTACTTTAGGAGAAAAATTAGAAATTCTTGAAATACTCCAGTGAGCATGAAAACTAATTTTGGGCATATTCTCAACATATTCCATTATAGGGAAATAATATAAAAGTGGTCAGCCTCAAAAAAGGGGGAGTTACATTTTCAAGAACATTCTAGGGTGACCTTTAACTTCCCAATATAAAGAAGACGAATGAGAGTTACAAGGGACAATTCTGATCATGCATATGGTAACTCTGACTTGTAGATTACCATAATGAAAATGCTCATGTGGTTGTAGCATGTTATTATACCCCTCTCTCCTCCTCTCTATTTACTTAGTTATATCTAAACCTTTCCCCCTCTCCTTGTAACTCCACTTAATCAATATCTAAAAAGATATATGAAATGAGTCTCATGAATTGTATTTCAAAATGGATATCCCTTTAGTTTAGCCTAAAAGAAATTCTTTAGTGAAACAATAATAACTTTTGCATTTCTTATCAAAATCTTGATTGTTTACATATGTTGGAAAGCTTATTCAAAGACCTACAATATAGATAAGGAAATTTTATTAGATTATAGATCAAAAATTAATCATAGTATAATTTGAAGTTAGTCCTTCATTTTAAAACTTTAAATCCTCATGACTTTAGCATACAACATGTAAGATATAAAAATATATGTATGATATATTTTTATATGTATGTTTAAGTGTGTAGGAATGGAAGATGGGAGGTGTGTAGAAAATGTTGTGGACATACAAAACTTAATAAAACATAAATATTTATCTTGAAAAGGAGCATATTTGGAAATCACTATTTTCTAGTGTCTGTACACAGTTTTAGGAAATTTTGCAACCAGATCTGCCCTGGAAACACAGAAATAGAGAAAACCCAGAAACCTTTTGTCTTTCGAAGAAAGGTCAACCTTGACTCAAAACAGGGGTAAGATCTTACCCCGGGGCACAATCTTACCCCTTTATGTCGATATTGACCTGAACTGTTTCGATGGAAAATTTGTTCACAAATCTCAGAAGTTCACCGAAAAGGGTACTCATATTTGCACTGATATTCGCTGTCTCATACCTGTACCTGCAAGAAAAAGGGTTTTGTTGTTTGGATGAGGGGTTTGCCTTGGTCAAACCCTGCTTTGGAATCAACCTTAAAATGAAAATGAAATAGAGAATGCTAGCAAGTAGTAGAAGTAGATCTAACCACAAAGCTATGATATTCAATAGATATGCAATTTGTATTTGGAATGCAAATAAGTATGTTGATATGAAAGCTTGGACTCAACAATAACAAATGTAAATCAAAACCTCCATGATTGTATGCTTGGAATCCACCTTGAAGGGAGAATGAATAGATCTTTAAGATGAACAAAGGATCTTGAAGAAAGATCACACCACCATGATGGATAGATCTAGGGTTTGAATGATGAATATTGAATGCTTGAACCAAATCCCTCCAAAAGACTTGAATGCTTGAATCCTTGATCTTCAATGAAGAACTTGAATGCTTGAATTTAGATGATGGCTTTAATGCTTCCTTGATTGAGAATACTTTCTTGAAAGATGAAGTGCTTGATAGTTGATGTCAATTGATAATGGATGGAAGATATGAAAAAGAGATGGATGAAATGAGAGAGGAAGGGTTCTTTTTATACTAGTCTAGGGCATGAACTTCTAGAGAAGCTGACATAGGAGAATTAAATTCCCATTTAAACCTTAACCCCTAGAAATGGACCTAGATTAAATATAATTTAAGAGTTTACCTTTCTGAAATCTGAAACAGCCGACCCGGAAGCGGGAAATAAAACTTTCTGAAACCTGACATTCGGAAACTTCTAAATTTTAAAATATGGACCCAGGGTTAGGGTCGAGGTCAACTTTGACCTAGGTCAAGGTTGAGGTCAACCTTGACCCAGAAGGTTGACCTTGACCCTGAGGTCAACAATCTCAGGGTCTCAGGTCAGGATGCTAAAAATAGGCTAGAAATAGATGGAGAAAAGGGGCAAAATAGGGGAAAAAACTAGATCCAAGCCAAAGATCCTATGAAAGCATCTGACATGACCCCAAACCACTTAATCGGAGGGCTAAACTAGTCCTAAATGGAAGTGCTTCCATTTTTTGACGATACATTTAGCCCCCACTTTAGCAAGAGTATGGATTCAATACAAAATCTGGGTAAATGAGAAGAAAGATCCAAGTGGATTTAGAACAAGATAGAATAACACTTAGTTAAGGACATGAGCCCCCAAACTAAGGATTATAACTCAACATACATGCACGAGGGTGCAAAAACTAAAAGACACAAAAAGAGGGGTTAGTATAAAAATAAACCCAAATAAATTAGCAAAGGAAAACTTGCTAAGAAATGCTTCCTATACTAATATCATATTTGGAAAGCTATCATAAAAGCATAGATGATTACATAAGAAAGACAAGAGAAACACTATAAATAACATAGCTTCATGATCTAATCCTAATAGCATGAAAGAGAAATGAGAGAAAAGAGAAAGTGATTACCTTGCCCAATAAGATGCCCACTTTACCATAAATCACCAAGGAGGGAGATCCCAATAGGTAACAAAACCTGATAGTTCACCCAAAAACTATGCTTTATAATTGTAATGCATCTTCTAACAGCTTTTGGAATACCCATAGATCCACATTCTTGTATCACCATGGAATATAAAATGCGTGTCCCTTCAGGATTTAGCAACTTATGTGTGTTACCCTCGGAGGATTTAGCATATTGAAAATTGAAAAATGTGTGTCTCTTCAGGGTTTAGCAACTTATGTGCGTTACCTTCTGAGGATTTAGCATATTTTGAAAATTGAAAAATGTGCGTCTCTTTAGGATTTAGCAGCTTGTGTGTGTTACCTTCCAAGGATTTAGCATATTGAAAATTGAAAAATGTGTGTCTCTTCAGGATTTAGCAACTCATGTGTGTTACCTTCAGAGGATTTAGCATATTGAAAATTGAAAAATGCGTGTCTCTTCAAGATTTAGAAACTTATGTGTGTTACCTTCTGAGGATTTAGCATATTGAAAATTGAAAAATACATGTCTCTTCAGGATTTAGAAACTTATGTGCATTACCTTCCGAGGATTTAGCATATTGAAAATTGAAAAATGCGTGTCTCTTCAGGATTTAGCAACTTATGTGTGTTACCTTCAAAGGATTTAGCATATTGAAAATTGAAAATGCGTGTCTCTTCAAGATTTAGCAACTTATGTGTGTTACCTTCCGAGGATTTAACATATTTGAAATTGAAAAATGCGGCACAAGGGAGACCCTATATATGCCCCCCTCCTTATCGTGGCTGTCTACTAGACATGATAAGGAAGAGAAGGAGGATACCTACTTCACAAAGCAAGGAGATATCATGTTAACAATAATGTACACTATATTCTTAGTGAAGGGTATTGACCCTTACATCCAAGAGCATAGATAATAATGAAAAGGATATGTCGCTTATGGAAAAAGGATCCTCAAAGAAAAAGATCTTATCAACAAGACCCCCACCATAGAGGAGTGCTTTTAGATAAAATATCATCTTTGAAAGAGAAACTGATGAAGGGTGCTCCCCTTAATACCACAACCACATAAGAGAAATAGAGAAACAACAACAATAATAGGCAAGAACAGAAAATTGGCTTCTTATTATCTCCACAAATGTGGAATTACAAACTTTCAGAATTACAATATGCAAAGCCACATGGGCATTCCCTTACAATATTCTTTAGGACAAAGCCTCGAATCAATACCCAGATCTACTACCCAGAACTATTCTGAACTGCCTAAGACAATAATACAGCCTTCCTTATATAGGCAATTTTCCACCGCCTGGGAAGGTTCCAGAATTTTAGCCAATAAGGCCGACCAAACTTAGAATTATTTTATTTTACATTTTATTACGTCATAGTCGGCTCAAGATAACCTTTGAAACCCGAACAGAAATTTTGAAGAAAATTATTTTCTGCCATTTCGGGTGGCCCAACTTCCGAAGACCATAAGTCATCACCAGTTGACCCGATCGGCTATTATAACCCCATTTCGGAAATACCACGAAGCGCTCCACAGGCTTGACCCGCGCAAGCGCCCGTCACCCAAATTTTTGACCTCATCCGGGGCCTCTAAAGCCTTCAAAACTGAGTTCAAAGTTTATGTACCCTGCTGCCAATACCGAAAATCTTCAATATCTTCCAATATACACTTGATCTGGCAATGAAACTTTATTGGCAGACTTATATGACCAAAATGAACCTCCAAGAAAGAAATCAGATCATTCTGAGCACATACAAAAATTACCAAAAATAGTAACTTTCCATAAATAGCAGCTCTGCACAAAATAGCCCTTATTGAATACAAAAATAGAAATATTTTTGGGTGATGCAAGATTGCTCTTACACCCAGGATGCTCCTGCATTAGAAACAAAGATTCCATCATCTAGCCCCCTGTAATCAAGAGGAAGAGGAATCTTTGAATAAAGGAATCAAACTCTAACCCTAGAACCAAGGAAATAATATATAAAGAACATAATTTGCACAATAAAGAAGAGGTGATGAATTAGGACAACAACCTCTCACATAAAAGGATATCCATAGCCAAAACTTCAGTCAGTATAATGAAATAATGTTACAAGATAAAAAAATGCCACTAAGCTAAGGAAATCAGATCCCTAGACAACGAGATAGAAGGAAGAACCTTGCCCCCCAGGGATGGAAGCAAGGGATACCTTTACAAATCAAATCTCTTTAGAAAAGATATCTTGAAATAAAAGACAATCTATAGATGATTATGGACATAATACAAAACCATAGAAAGGAAAGATAGAAAGAATACCAATTAAGCTCAAGACAAAATATATGCTAAGAGCCTAATGGATCCTAGAATACTGGATGCAATACACCTCTTGCCCCCCAGTCTAGAGACAAGAGGAGAAAATATCTATATTATATTAGAGTGAGGGCTATCCCCTGTATTGAAATTATGAAGGAATTGTAAAACTACACAAGAGTGAGATATAATTCCTAAAGCAGCTCTTTTTGTAACAAATAACTTGAAATGCACACAATCAACAAGTAAATGTGTATTACTGTAATGAAAAGGAAATTTTTACTTAGATAGAGCATCTTTCAACATAGGTTTAAATATTTCTTTCTTGGAATTCATTAACTGAACATACACCTTCTTAGCCACATCTTGAGGAGTATCAGGGTAGTCTAAGGTAGGTGTTGGAAGAAGAACATGAAGAGGAGGACAACGATCAAAATCAACCAGCTTAAATTGAGATTGCGAACAACCAAGACCACACATATCTTGTTTAGGGGATATATGAACTGGATACTTAATACCATGTTCATTAATACCAATCCCTAAACCTTTATAACCTTGTTTAGTCATCATATTATATCCTGTAGTGTACATATCATGTAAAGCTTCTGCAGGAGGTGATTGTTTATTCTGTTCATGAGTAAAGGTTGTATAAGGTGGAATAATAGGTTTAGAAGAAGTTTCTTTTCTCTTCCCTTTAATATCATCTTGGATCGGATAAGAAGGGGAAGGTAAATCCAAGAATTCTTGCACATCTGCATCATGAACCATACTTTCAACCTCATCATAAGTATGAGAAGAACTAGGAGTAGCGGATGAGAATTAGGCATATTAGGAATCAAATTAGGATTAGGAAGATTAGGGACTAGATTAGGAAGGATAGGATTAGGATTAGGAAGATTAGGAGATGGTGTATCATCTACCAAATTCTTCACATAGTCCAAAAGAGTAATAAGTCTGCCACACAAATCCTTAATGAAAATTTTGAAAGTAGGAAGGCTAGTATTAGTCAATCTCATAATAGCATAAGCAAGTGAAACGTGAAGAGTAAAAAAATAATGAAATGGATGATACTCTCATAAAAATCATATGTATTATAAAGAGATGCTAAGACAAGAATAATGAGGAAAATAGCCACACACCAAAGCATCTTAAAGATCTTCATAGTGAATGAAATGCAAGAAATATGTTTTTTGTATTTTGATGAGTATGTAATATTTTTTGTTTTTTTGAATTTTAAAATGCAAGAGCATAAAAGAAATCTAATCTTAAGGAAATAAAGCAAAGCATCTAACACCAAAAAGAACGAGTTGTCTATCACAGGTTCACCAAAATGTAAGATATAAAAATATATCTATGATATATTTTTATATCTATGTTTATGTGTGTAGCAATGGAATATGGGAGGTGTGTGGAAAATGTTGTGGACATACAAAACTTAATAAAACATAAATACTTATCTTGAAAAGGAGAAGATTCAGAAATCACTATTTTCTAGTGTTTGTACATAGTTTTGGGAAATTTTGCAACCGGATCTAGCTCGAAAACACAGAAACGGAGAAAACCCAGAAACCTTTTGTCTTTTAGAGAAAGATCGACCTTGACCCAAAAAAGGGGTAAGATCTTATCCAAGGGCACAAAATTACCCCTTTATGTCGACCTTGACCTACACTATTTTGACAGAAAATCTATTTGTGGATCCTGGAAATTCGCCGAAAAGGGTACTCAGATCTGCATTGATATTCATTGTCCCATACCTATACTTGCAAGAAAAGGGTTTTTTTGTTTGGATGAGGGGTTTGCCTTGGTCAAACCTTAGTTTAGAATCAACCTAAAAATGTAAATGAAATAGAGAATGCTAACAAGTAGTAGAAGTAGATCTAACCACAAAGCTATGATATTCAATAGATATGCAGTTTGTATTTGGAATGTAAACAAGTATGTTGATATGAAAGCTTGGACTCAACAATAACAAATGTAAATCAAAACCTCCATGATTGTATGCTTGGAATCCACCTTGAAGGGAGAATGAATAGATCTTGAAGATGAACAAATGATCTTAAAGGAAGATCACACCACCATGGTGGATAGATCTAGGGTTTGAATGATGAATCTTGAATGCTTGAACCAAATCCCTCCAAAAGACTTGAATGCTTGAATCCTTGATCTTCAATGGAGAACTTGAATGCTTGAATGTAGATGATGGCTTGAATGCTTCCTTGATTGAGAATGCTTGCTTGAAAGATGAAGTGCTTGATAGTTGATGTCAATTGATAATGGATGGAAGATATGAAAAAGAGATGGATGAAATGAGAGAAGAAGACTTCCTTTTATACTAGTCTAGGGCACAAACTTCTAGAGAGCCCGACATAGGAGAATTAAATTCTCATTTAAACCTTAACCCCTAGAAATGGACCTAGATTAAATATAATTTAAGATTTTACTGTTCCAAAATCCGAAACAACCGACCTGGAAGAGGAAAATAAAACTTTCCAAAACCCGACATCCAGAAACTTCTAGATTTTGAAATTTGGACCCAGGGTCAGGGTCAAGGTCAACTCTGACCTAGGTCAAGGTTGAGGTTGACCTTGACCTAGGTCAAGGTTGAGGTTGACCTTGACCTAGGTCAACGTTGAGGTCAACTTGACCCAAAAGGTTGAACTTGACCTTGACCCTAAGGTCAAGAATCTCAGGGTTTCAGGTCAGGATGCTAAAAATAGGCTGGAAAGACATGGAGAAAGGGGCATAATAGGGGGAAAACCATATCCAAGCCAGAGATCCCATGAAAGCGTCTAACATGACCCCAACCCACCTACTCAGAGGGCTAAACCAGTCCTAAATTGAAGTGCTTCCATTTTCCGATGATACACAACATCTTTCTTTTAATTTAATTTATTTTTTCTCCCAAAATATATGTAATAGTTAAAAAGTAGTAAATAATGATCTATTTAGATTTATGTACGAATGAAACTGACAAATATTTATAAATTGTCATAGGAGGTTTCCTTGTTGTCTTTGATCCTATACTAACCTAGGAGAAAATGTCTCTCTATACCCTTATCTCACCCTCTCTATTTACTTACCTGTATATCTGAATCTTCCCCCCTTTACTTTTATATCCATTTAAATCTAGATCTCTCCCTTTCCCTTGATCTAATTATATCTATATCTCTCCTCCACTTCTTCCTTCTCTACGTATCTCACTTATTTTCTCGTCTCATCTAGATCTTTCACAAGTTATATCTATCTCTATATATACCTCCCTATTTCTATCCCTATCTCTCTCCCTAATCTCTCCATATCACTCCCTATTTCTATATCTCTCTACTAATCACTTTTGTTTCTATTTATGTCCCTCCCTCTACCTATACCTAATTATTACTTGTCTCTATCACCTTCACCTCTCTCGCTCTTTTCCCCTTTAACTCTATCTCCCTATAGATATATCTTATGTCCATCTATATCTCCTTATCAGTAAATCTCTATTATTTACTTTGTATAGAAGTTCCCTCCATGTTTCCTAATATCTCTATCTCTATATCCATTTTCTTGTCTCTATATCTTGCCCTATCCATATGTCTGTATCAATATATATCTTCCTCTATACATGATTAATCTCTCTCTCTCTCTCTCTCTGTCTCTGTCTCTGTCTCTGTCTCTGTCTCTATCTCTATCTCTGTCTTTGTCTTTGTCTCTGTCTTTGTCTCTGTCTCTCCATATTTCTCTATATCCCCCTCTATATATCTCTTTATCTCCCTCTCCATATGTCCTTGTTTATTTCTATTGTTGTACACACACATAATACATACATACATACATACATGTACATGCATGCATACATACATACATACATACATGTATATAAATATTTGTTTGTGTGTGTGTGCACGTGCTTGCACACAGATTTTTGTATTAATCACACACATGTAATATTGATCTCCACATCCATAGTCTTAGAACCTTTTGTGGAATTTTTAACTTGAGAGATGTGACCTTCAACATACTACTTGAATTCTTCTGAAGTATAAGTTCATCCATGCTAATTTAAAAATGATGGTGTGTAGGAGAAATCATAGAATCTATCATGCTTAGAGAGCAAGAATGCTAACTTCTCACCTTATTTTTGGTCAAACCCTTGTATTGATTTAGCAATTTGAAATAAGTTAAAATACATGCCTAGGATAACATAAGGCCCTTACGAGTACAAATGTTGATGCTACAATATTCCAAGTTCTTGTTTAATGAGGATGCTCCAATATTTAGAAGATACTTCCAAAATGATCAAGAGGCCTAGGGCTTTAACATTTCATACAACACATCACTGTATACTTTATTTATTGGTTAAGTCAATAATTAAAGGCTAGATGGGTTTAAGTTGAATTAGGCTCAATATTATATTTGACTTCATAAATATAGAAGTCAAGTACTATATGTGTGAGATTGATCTAGAGGACATGGAATAATAAATGTGATAATTGAATCTATATCCACAAAGGGTGCAAAATCAGGTTCAATTTAAGCTTGTGTCAAATACCCATGTTCACATTAAAATATTCCATTGACATGCTAAATTACTATACTAGAGACAAAGGATCAAAGTTTATAAACTAGAAATCACACTTATTGTGCAATGGGTACGCCACAAAGGTATGGAATGACAACTAAGGATTTGTCCCTTTGTTTGTATCTCCTTTCATCGTCTACATATCTCCTTATCTCTCTATCAATCTATCTCACCATCTAAATCTCTTTCTATATCTTCCTCTCTATCTATTTTACCCAATCCTTTCACTCTGTATTTATCTCTATCTCTATCTTCCTCTACCCCTCCATATCTATACACATCTCCCTCACTCTATCCATCCATCTATCTTCATCACCCCCTTCTTATACTTTTAAATCTCTCCATCTCCATATTTCTTCCCCATCTCTCCCTCGATTTCTCTCCTTAATATCTCCCTCTACTCTCCTATCCTATCCTCTCCTCTCGATATCCCTCTTCTTTGATATAAAAGATGGTTAACAGAACCAATAGCTTGGTAACATTGCAGTTGATGAAGGTAAAAGGGTTGGAAATACCGTAGTTAATGTGAAAGAACATTGGCCAACTCAGCAAGTTGGGAAAGTTACATCTAGGGAGTAAAGTGTTGACAAGCTTGCCGTCATCCCTTGGAGATTTGACCTCCTTGATTTCTCTGGAATTTGATAAGTCTTATCAGCTAGAATCTTTGCCCACGTCTCTTGGGGATTTGTTGTCCTTGTATTATCTGCAATTTCAGTCTTTGCCCCATACTGGAGTCTTTACCAGTCACTTGGAAAATTGTCATCCTTGTCTTCTCCGAATGTTACTTTTTGTCCTCCTATTAATTGACATCATTGATTTTTTTCCTCTTTTTCATTCGCCAGTCGATTTGTTTATAGCGTTCATTCTACTTGCAATGATTTTGAACACTGGCAATATTCACCGCTTGGGTCGCTCACATTGAGAGATTTCGTAGCTATGAACGGTTATGATCGTTCTGATGGTAGTAATTTCTTGTCGAACTTCCTCCATTGTTGATTGTATATTGGAGGTTGTACATCTCATATAAAAAAATAGAAAACATAAATAGGGATGAAATTTTTAACAAGAGTTTCATGAGGCATGCCTTATATTGCTCCCATAGATGCAATTTTACACGGTGTAAAATTTGATTTTGCATGTTAATGGTTAGATAAACACACTCTTACAAGGTAGGTATTTTGTTGGAATGGTCCCCCTTAAAGAATGATACTATATTAGGTTGCAAGCCATAGGCCCCTCACGGGGTGTATCTTGATAGATTCCAAAGCCTCACTAAAGAGTTTTTTTCTTTTTTCCCTAAAGTTATTCATGTTAAAGCTATTTTTCAACATAGCCTATGATATATTAGGTCGTCTCTGCTATTTTTCTAATCTTGGTTTGAAGACTTTGTGTGCCTATCTAGTTTGAATTTCCAAATCCCTCATTGCCATGTTGGCATTTCCTTCCAAATACTACATCCTCATTTGGAAAGGTTATTTTTATCAAAGCTGATAATTTTTACTATGCTCAACCCTAGAAACGGGTCTTTGTTGAAGTGGATTTTTCTCATAACTATAAAGACATGATTGATATTTAGATAGAATGTTTGAACATCACACCCAATGTGTACTCTATTTTAATTTACCAAATACATGCTTCTAGTGTCAATCTTTAGAGCATAAAATTAAGGATTGTCCATTGGTTGCTCAAAGGGTTAAGTTCCCTGCAAGGATTCCTGACCCTCCATCTGCTCCATACGATTCTAAACCAAAGGAGAAATGGATGAAAATGACTTGCAATAGGAAGTATTCCCCATATAAAAACATGCCAAGCAAACCCAAGAATTAGTTGCTTCGTAGCTGCAACATGTTGATTCAAACCCTTCTTTGAAGAGGAAATATATTGACATTTCTACTAACATGGAGGTTCGTGTTCATCCAAAGTTTGCACAAACACCTCGGCCAACTTTCGTTCTATCTTCTTAGTCACATAGTTTGCATCTCTCTCACAACCCTTCTAGACACAGTCCAAGGTGAGATTGTTCCAGAAGAAAGAAGAAACGGATTGCCTAGTTTTCAAAAGGTTTTAGACTTCTTAAAGAAGTGATATCCCTACGTAGAGGACGAGTATAGTAAGTAATATTTTTATTCATGAATTTCATTTCATGGAATGTTTGAGGTCTCACTAACCTCGCTAGAAAGTATTCCATGTGGGATACTCGACAAAATTATAATAGTATTAATGTGTTATGTCCTCATGAAATTAAGATTGCTTCTTTCATGTTTTTTGTACATGTTGAGTTATTTGGCTAGCGGGCTTGTTTTTTTAGGGCTCCAATCACAAGGCTAGTCATGGAGGGATTGTTACCCTTCTTGCACCACAATGACATTCTTGTGTGATTGACTATGCGCTCGATCCTACTTAGCATCTTGTTTGAATTGTCATGTCAATTGATAAGTATTATTTTGGGATAATTAATGTTTATGCTCCCTATGATTTTGTTGAGAGACCTGATCTTTGGGAATGGATTGTAGATTCAATGCCTCTAGCCACTTGGGTTTTGTGCTAAAATTTTAATTTGGTTGAGGTGGATTATAATACAGAGGAATTCTTTCCTTTTCTCTAGACAACTGAGGAGTGAGAGGCATGATTTCTTGTTGATCAATAAATTGGATCTTTATAACTTTGATACTTTTTTACCACCCTCGAGTTGTTTGGCACACGTGGAGCAATTTTTGTTGGAATTATATTGTCCTTGATGCAAGTGAGGAATATTCACATATTATTTTGAAGGTATTATATTAAACTTTCTTAACTCCCGTAAGTGGGTTGCGTTAAGTGGCAACAACAAAACTTATATATACTTGGCGAATGTGTTTCCATGTGGCGCACAACTATGGTGAACTTGAAAGTTTTCATAACTTTGTGAAAACATTTGGTAAAAAGCATTCATCATGTTTTTGGTTTCTATTTTTTGGGCATTTCAAACCCTAGCTATTGTGTGCCGCCATGATACTTTGTGCAGTTCTTCGAAGTTATTCTTGGGGTGTTTTTTTTTTGGGTTTTCAATATGTTTGACATCCCGATCTTCTGGTTTATTTGATGTTACTCTTGGGATATTTGGAAAAGGTATTTAATAGATATTCATTTGATAATGGTGAAGACTTGTGTTTTGATTCAAAAAGGAACAACTTTCATGTTTTTCATGTATACTGGCACTAATACATAGTTTATTTTGTACATGTTGTGGAATAATGACAAATGTGCTGCCAAGTTTTAAAAAGCCACAAAGTATGGCTGCATGCTATGCCTCACAACATGGTTTTATACTATGGTAAAGTATTTTTTCTTTATTCAATTTCACAGGTACGTTCTCCCTCTTCCAGTATTTTGGAAACAAGAGTTTTTCATCTCTTGAAATTGGTGTTCTCCTCTATTCTTTCATCATCAGTATATGCAAAAGAAAAGGGATCACTGGTTTATTAAAAACATATGCAATGTTTTTTATCTAAAAGAAATTGATGAGAAGTATATACTCTTGTGCGGTGACAGTTTGGCAATTAGATTTTTTTTAATCTGGGCAATTTCAATTTCCTGTTGACAGTTATAAGGTAGTTGATGTTTATCTTTTGATTTGCTTTTGAAGTTAATGAAAAAGAACTAGAATTGGTTTAAAATGCACTCTTAAACAAACAATAAGGAAATGGTGTTAATATTATTGAATAATTTTATTAACATAAACTACTCTCCTAACTAGTAGTGTACTTGTTGGTCTCCTCAGAGATTTTTGAGTTTTTATTTATTTCTTAACCATGCTCCTAAGGGTTTGATAACAGTTGGAAATTTTTTTGGTTTATGAAGATTTCAGTTAAACAAATGCAACTAATATTGAACAGTGAATGTAAAATCACCTTTGTACATTCCTATATAAGGGAATATGTGCGTGTATTCAAGAATAGGAGAAAGAAGTGAAAAAGAGATACACACTCATATTTTCTTATGTATGGAGGATTAAGTTGATATTGAAAGTAAAATTCATAAGGTTATCTATGTACATAAATGTGTGAAATAAAAAACATACATTTATGTATGTATGTAATCTGGTAAACCCAAAACATTGTAAAAGGAAGAGGAGTTGAAGCTCCAAAAATTTGAAGCCGCTAAACAGTGTAAAAGAAGGGTTGTTTCTCAATAAAATGACAAGTTTCAACGAAGTGGTTTTTTCCCTATGAAAAAACTGAAAGGTTTTGAGGGTTTCCCACTTAGCACAAATCTTGTGTCTCTCTCTTTTGTGAGTTGCATTCATTTGCTCTGATATCTTGCATTTTAAATTTTATGATCATAGAATTTTATTGTGGTTAAATGTTGTTTATGCATTTCAATTCACTTTAAAAGGCTCAAAGTTTTATAAATCACTCTGTTTTGATTCACCCCCCCTCTCATAACAACATCTACTTCCAACAAGTGGTATCAGAGCTAGGGTCCCTTCCTAGGTCTTCTTATAGGGATTATCTAGGGAGTGTTTGGAAGTAAAAATCGCACAGGCTGAAGGTGCCTCTCTTAACAGAGCCCCATTATTTGATGACAGTGATTATTTTTTTTGGAAGGTTATGATGGAAGATTTTATGCATTCTTTAGATGTCAAAATGTGGGATGTAGTTATTTCAAAATATACTGTTACAAAAGTAGTACCTATTGATCCAAATGACAACCTTACATATGAACTTGATAAAAAGATAAGATATTCTCTTCTATGTGGTCTTACTAAAGATGCATTTGCTAAAGTAGTATACTGTCAATCTACAAATGACATATGGGTTAAATTAGGGACTATCTATCAAGGGGATGAGAAGGTCAAAGAGTCAAAATTGTTAACTCTAAAAACACAGTTTGATAACCTAAAGATGAATGAAGATGAAAATGTAGCAGCATATTTCTTGAGAGTTGATGAAGTAGTTAATGCAAGAAGAGGTTTAGGAGAACAAATTGAAGAACGTGACATAGTTTCAAAAGTCATAAGGTCCATTTTACCTTAATTCGAAAATAAAAATCTCTACTTTGGAAGAGAAGAAAAACTTCTCTAAAATGACCCTACACTAGTTGCAAGGAACTTTAACTGCCTACGAAATGAGAATCAACAATCAAGCTGGTTCTTCGTCAAAAGAGACAACCTTTAATGCTGAGAAACAAGATGAGAGTGATTCAAATTTAACAAATGCTTTAGAAGCTTTACTGGTTAGAAAAATAAAAAATAAATATTAGGGAAAATGAAAGTGCTTTAGTTGTGGTTGTTATCTCTATTTAGGCATTAAGGTTGTCATTAGTATCAAAGATGATCAGTCGGTTACCTATAACATTCAATCGATAAAAGGAAGAACTACAAGCTACATATGCTAGTTGGTTAACTATATATGCCTTCATACCGAGTAGCCACAAGGCAGTACCGAGAATACAAGGGAAATAGTTTTAACCGAGCACTAGAGCATTTTTACCGAGCATCAGTGTACACCGATACCGAGCATTAGTAAACACTAAGCAGACTGGACACTGAGCACCAGTGTATTTACCGAGCAGTATTGATAGTGTTTACCTAGTAATCCAGGAAACACCATAGTAATCAATTTTGGCACATTTATCTATGCAGACAGTTACAACAGATTCACAAAATATTTTACCAAGATTGAGGACCATTTATTGTGGATGTAATCATTAATTGTGATGATGATCTCTATGTAATTGTTAGATCTAGGTTATTTTTGTGTACTGTAGATCTTAGGTTATTTTCTTAAGATGATGTAAACCTAATTAGGTCATGAAGGTTAAGTGGCATAAGGAAATCATAGCAGTATGCTATATATTTGTAATTCATGTCATTTTGACTAAGGATGATATGCGGAGGACATGAAGGAGATCTTGAAGTAAGAAGCCAACTTCAAGATATCAGTTATCAGACAAGGGTGAGCGGTATTCAGAGATATTCAGACAAGGCTACCGAGTAGTTCATAGATAAGATTTTCACATATCAAGGTGATACTTATTCAATATTTCATAGATCTATTTCAGACAAGATTAAGTTTTCAATTATAGATACATCCTATTATTCTCTAATAATTGTAATAGAGTTGGCAAAATCTCTTAATAGAGTAGACCTAACAGTCTTATTTAAATCTCTTAATTGAGTACACACTCAAGTAGTGTTGTTGAAATCCTTTAACAAGGTATATCTAGTTGATCTTATTGTTACTCCTAATAGGGTAAGATCAGCAAAATTGATCATAACGTGTAGCCCTAACATGCATACTTTATTATCTGTAGTAGTGAAGAATTTGTGGGTGTCATCCTCACCATAGTTTTTACCTTCTAACAAGGGTTTCTGCATAGCCAAAATACTTGTGTTATGTGACTAAATTGTTATTTATTTTTTCATGCAATTTACATTTACAAGTTAATTGAATGAATAGATTCAGTTGGGTAGACTAGTATACTACTGTTTGTAGATTGAGTTTCAAGTTAAAAGCTTTTGTGGCCACTCATTCACCCCTCCCCTCTCATTACCCTATCTCTCCATTCCAACAGTGGTCAATTGGGACATTTTTCTGCAAAGTGTCCATATGTTGATCAAGATGATAATGATGAGAAAACTGAATTTTTTTCCAAAAAGAAACCTTGGAATCAAAATAAAAGATTCAAGAATTTTAAAAAGAAGAGTCTCTTGTCAAAAGAAGACTCAAATGAAGAATCAAGTGATTTAGATGAGGAAGGAGAAATAATGTTTATGGCTGAAATAATAAATATTCCTAAATCAGAATCTAGTCAATCATAATCTTCATCTGATTCAAATGAAGAAGTTGATCTTGAGGAAGAACTTCTTCATTCTTTGCAAGAACTAAAGAGATTAAAGAAATTAATCTCAAATCATGAAAAAGAAAATAAAGTGTTGCAAGCTAAATTAGAAAATGCAAATTAGTTTATTAAAAATCAAAGATTATGTTGGAAAAATAATCAGCGCTCCCCTCGGGATTTGTGACATGGTTTAATCACCTGTTGTGTCTTCTATAAGTCTAGTGGTTGTATTGGGCATTAATAGGTTGATTTTTTGGTGCAACGGCAACCGCTACTTGTAACAAGTGGTATCAGAGCTTGGTCATAGGTTCGAATCCTTAAAACCCTCAGGTATCGCTGAGGGGGAGATTGTTGGAAAAATAATCAGCGCTCCCCTCGGGATTCATGATATGGTTTAACCGCCTCCTGTGTCTTCTATAAGTCTAGTGGTTGTATCGGGCATTAATTAGTCGATCTTTTGGTGCAACGACAACCGCTACTTGTAACAAATTATTACTTGATGAAAAAGAAAAAGAACTGGTTTTATTAAAAAAGCAACTTGAACAACTCGATTCAAGTGTAAAAACAATTGAAAAGGTAAAGTCTTTAAAACATCCTTTCAAAGGTTACTGTTTCAATTGTAATCTTTTTGGTCATAAGGCATATAAGTGTAAAATGGGCAGAAATGCTTATGGGCTTAAGAAAACAATCAGATGTTTTAAGTGATTTCATTATGGGCACTTTGCTGATCATTGCAAATTGAATTTAAAGTCTAGATAGGTATGGAAACCTATTGTCAAGAATATGGAAAAGTCTCTAATTGTTGAAACAACCTTATTTGCTCATAAACTTGCAACTTGGGTTTTGGACAACGTCTGTTCACATCATATGACTAGTTGTACAAGAAATTTTAAAACCCTAGAAGATTTTGATGGAGGGTTTTGTCAATTTGGTGATAATTCAGGTCTATATATCACAAGTCGTGGCCAAAGATACACCTGTTCATGATGTATATTTTGTAGAAGGTTTGAAAAATAATCTTCTAAGTGTAAGTAAAATTTGTGATAGTGGATACTCAATTTCTTTTAATGCTAAAGGATGTTCAATCAAAAATGAAAAGAATAAAGTTATTGCTAGTGGTTTAAGAACATGAGGAAACCTTTATAATCTGATTGATTCTATAGTTCAAGAATCATCATTGATTAACACTTGTCTTGTAAGTCAAGTTGAAGAAAACTGACTATGGCATAAAAGATTGGGGCATCTAAATTTTGACAATCTTGCTAGGATCAACAAGAACAAAAAGGTTAGAGGTCTAACTCTAAACAACAAACCAACTAATATTTGTGGAGAGTGTGTAAAAGGAAAACAAATAAGAATGTCTTTCAAAACCAAAGAATACTTATCCAATAGACCACTAGAGCTTGTGCATACTGATCTATGTGGTCCAACTAAAACTTCATCCTTGAATGGTGAAAAATACTTCATGCTATTTGTAGATGATTATTCAAGAATGGTTTGGGTAATGTTTTTGAAACACAAATTTGAAGCCTTTGAATGCTTTAAATATTTAGAAAAATGGTGGAAAGGGAAATTGATCTAAAGTTAAAATGGTTAAGGTCAGATAGAGGTGGATAATTCACCTCCCAAGAATTCATTGAGTATTGTGAAAAACGTGGCATAAAAAGGCAGTATTCAATTGGTCATACACCACAACAAAATGGTGTCGTGGAAAGAAAAAAAATAGAACTATTAAAGAAATGTCTAGAACGATGTTGAATGAAGCCAAACTACCTGATAAATTATGGAAATAAGATGTTCATACAACTGTATACATTTTAAACATGGCTCAAATAAGAGTAAGGACTACTTATACTCCTTACAGATTATGGAATGGTAAAACAACAAATGTCAAGAACTTTAAAATTATTGACTGTAAATGTTTTATTAAAAAGGATAATGATTCTTTAGAAATATTTTATTCAAGATCTAATGAAGGTATACTTTTAGGATACTCTACTCATAGTAAAGCTTTCAAATGCTATAATAAAAGGCTGAATAAAATCATAGAAGCTATAAATGTGGTATTTGATGAAAACTCCTTGTTAAACAACAATGATGAAAAAGACATTAAAGAAGAATCTTTTCAAAGAATATAAAAAATATCTGATGATAAAAAATTAGATAATGTTGATTCATAAACACCCGATTCTTGAAATGATCAAGAAAACTATTCAACTCCTAAAGTAACTAATACTGGTATGAAAATGATTAAAACTCCTAGAATCATTGCAAAAAGGTATTCAGAGTCTCAAGTCATTGGAGACAAAGAGGGAGGAATCTTAACTAGAAGAAAAGCCAAAACTGATGAACATGCTCATATTGCAGAACATTTATGCTTAATATCAAATTTTGAACCAAAAACTGTGATTGAAGCTGATGCAGGAGCATCCTAGGTGTAAGAGCAATCTTGCATCACCCAAAAATATTTCTGTTTTTGTATTCAATAAGGGCTATCTTGTGTAGGGCTGCTATTTATGGAAATTTGCTATTTTTAGTAAGTTGTTCATACGATCTCAGAATGTTCTGATTTTACATGTGGAGGTTCACCTTAGTCATATCAGCTTGCTAGCATCAGGTCTAGTTTTGAAGATATTGAAGATTTTTGGTATTGGCAGTAGGGTACAGAAACTTTGAACTCAGTTTTGAAGGCTTTAGAGGCCCCGGATGAGGTCAAAAATTTGGGTGATGGGCACTTGCATGAGTTAAGCCTCTAGAACGCTTCGTGGCATTTCTGAAATGAGGTTATAATAGTCAATCAGGTCAACTGGTGATGACTTGTGGTCTCTGAAAGTCAGGCCACCTGAAATGGCGAAAAATAATTTTCCTTCAAAATTTATGTTCGGGTTTCAAAAGTTATTTTGAGCTGACTTTGATGTAATAAATTGAAAAATAAAATAATACTAAGTTTGGTCGGCCCTTAGGGCTAAATTTTTGGAACCTTCTCGGGCGGTGGAAAATGCCTATATAAAGAAGGTCCGTAGTATTGTCTTAGGTAGTTCGGGACAGTTCTGGGTAGTAGATTTGGGTATTGATTCGAGGCTTTGTCCTCAGAATCTTGTAAGGGAATGCCCATGTGGCTTTGCATATTGTAATTCTGAAAGTTTGTAATTCCACATTTGTGGAGATAATAAAAAGCCAATTTTTTGTTCTTGCATATTATTGTTGTTGTTTCTTTGTTTATGTTATGTGTTTGTGGTATTAAGGGGAGCACCCTTCATCAGGTGGTATCAGAGTAGGAGTTCCTGAGTGTGTAAACAGATCACCAACTGTGAGGCAGTTTGCACCAGGACCATGGGTTAGGGTTTCTGTGTAAACAGATCACCGACTGTGAGGCAGTTTGCACTAGGACTGTGGTTAGGGTTTCAGCGTGCATCATGAAAATGCCTCCATGAAGGGAACGTGGGGGAAGAGCTGGTGTTGTAACACTTGAGGTTAGAGCACTCCAGATATAAGTGTGAGCATTGCAAGAAGAGATTCACAGAGGAATGAATCTTAATGTCAGAGACAAAAGTGAGGATGAAGCCGAAGAAGAAGATCAAGATGGGGAAGTTGAAGTTGTGAACCAGGAGGAAGAAAGACCTTTTCAGGCCATTTCCAAGATTGGGAAAAGACCTAAGATTGAGGTTCCTACATTTTTCAGGAAATCTTAACCCAGAGGAGTTGATCGACTGGATTAATGAATGTGAAGAATATTTTGAGTATGAAGATATTGAGGATCCTGATAGGGTCAAATTCATGAAGGCCAGACTGAAAGGTCATGCAAAGATCTGGTGGCAAGAGATTCAATTGGAGTGAAATAGAAGAGGTAAAGATAAAATCACAAGATGGGATCGGATGGTGGATAAATTGAAGCAATAGTTCATCCTTGTTTATTATGAGCTTGACCTACTAAAGAAAATGCAAAGTTTGAAGCAAGCAGGATGATCTGTTCAGGAGTATACAGAGGAGTTCTATCGAATCCTCATCAGAATAGGCCATGTGGAAGTTGATAAGGAGAAATTTTCTCGTTACCTTAATGGGTTGAGGTCCAGCATTTAGGAGGAGCTGAATCTAGTTCGAATGAATAGTATTGAAGAGGCATACCGATTTGCCCTAAAAGTAGAGGAAAAGCTGAACAAGAAGTTCAAGAGTAGACAAAATGGAAGAGGTCGCGGTGGATGATCTAGTGAATGGTCATATGGAGGTCGAAATGAAGATCTGAAAAATAAGGATGAGGCCAGTAGCAGTCAAAATTAGAGAGGAAACAATTCCAATCATTTCCAAGATCAGAATAATATAGATTAGAGAGGAAGAGGGAGAGGACAAGGTTCAGGAAGAGGAGGCTTCCGTGGAACATGTTTTCACTATGGAGAAGAAGGTCATAGGGCATTTGAATGTCCTCAATGGAAAGGAAGGACAGATAGGGGGAATGAAGGCTAGGCCAGAGTGGCACATGTAGATGAAGATGCCAGATCCTCAAATTCTGAAGATGCTGAAAGAGGAGAAACATTGATCAATAGAAGAGTCCTGCTAAGTAGTGAGAATGAACCTAAACAAAGGAGGAGCCTATTTCGCACTAGATGCAAGTGTGAGGGTAAATGCTGTGATGTGATTATCGATAGTGGATGCACTAAAAATTTGGTGTCAGAAGAGATGGTGACAAAGTTGAAGCTCAAGAGACAGAAACACCCACATCCATATCGGATTGCTTGGGTGCAAGAAGACCACAAGGTCATGGTTAGTGAACAGTGCTTGGTAAAGTTCAAGATCAGTGGGTACCAAGATGAGGTACTATGTGATATCATATCTATGGATGCATGTCATATGTTGTTGGGTAGACCATGGCAGTTTGACAGATGTGTTGTACATGATGGTCGTGTGAATACCTATTCCCTAAAAAAGGATGAAGTGCGACATAAGCTAAAACCATTGAAGGAAATAGAAGAAAAGGTATGTGGTAATGCAAGAATAACTTTTGTTGATAGAGGAAATTTCTCAGATGGTATGAGGCATGAGCATATGTGTTTTCCTTAATTCCAAAGGCTGGGAAAGAGGAAGTAGAAGATGTACTTGTAGAAGTTGCAGAATTGTTGAATGAGTTTCAGGATATTGTATCTGATAATGTGTCTGATGGATTACCACCAGTAAGGAAGATCAGTCATCAGATGGATTTGATCCCAAGAGCCAGTTTTTTGAACAAGGTAGCACACATAATGACACTAGCAGAAAGTGAAGAGTTGAAGACAAATTTGAAGTTTAATTCATCACATCATCCACAAATTGTATATGGTAGCAGTCCAAGAAATGCATCTGAGTTGAGAAAGATAGATAAAGGAGAAATAAGTAGTGCTGAAGCTAAGGATTTTGTAGGACACTTGAAGAACATCCATGAGGAGGTAAGGAAGCATATTACCAAAATGAATGCACAGTATAAGGCTAAGGCAAATAAAAAATGAAGGCATAAGGAATTTCAGGTTGGAGATGAAGTCATGGTTCATTTGTGGAAGGAGCAATTTCCAGTTGGTACATATAACAAGTTGAAAATGAAGAAGTTTGGGCCATGTAAGATACTGAAGAAGCATGATTCAAGAAATGTGTATGAGGTAGAATTGCCTACTGAGCTGAATATTTCACCAGTGTTTAACATTTCATATTTGATAGAGTATCGTGAGGGAGGTCTTGAAGATGAAGTTACAGCAACGCAGTGGAGTATTCCAGCAGCCAGTTTAGATATTGAGGAGATTGAAGACATACTGGATAGTCATGTTGGCAGAAGCACAAGGAACAGGACATATGAAGAGTATTTGGTCAAATGGAAAGGATGACCTGTTGAAGATTCATCATGGCTAATAAAGGAGGAGGTTAACTGTCTTCGTTTCGTGACGGGGTCACGTCTCAAATTACCTCGGGTGTTTGATGCAGGGGCATCCTGTGTGTAAGAGCAATCTTGCATCACCCAAAAATATTTTTATTTTTGTATTCAATAAGGGCTATCTTGTGTAGGGCTGCTATTTATGGAAATTTTCTATTTTTAGCAAGTTGTTCATACAATCTCAGAATGTTCTAATTTTACATGTGGAGGTTCATCTCAGTCATATCAGCCTACCAGCATCAGGTCTAGTTTTGAAGATATTGAAGATTTTCAGTATTGGCAGCAGGGTACAGAAACTTTGAACTCAGTTTTGAAGGCTTTAGAGGCCCCGGATGAGGTAAAAAATTTGGGTGACGGGCGCTTGCGCGGGTCAAGCCTATAGAGCGCTTCGTGGCATTTCTGAAATGGGGTTATAATAGTCAATTGGGTCAACTGGTGATGACTTATGGTCTCTAGAAGTCGGGCCACCTGAAATGGCAGAAAATAATTTTCCTTCAAAATTTTTGTTTGGGTTTCAAAAGTTATTTTGAGCCGACTTTGATGTAATAAATTGAAAAATAAAATAATTCTAAGTTTGGTTGGCCCTTAGGGCTAAATTTTTGGAACCTTCTCGGGCGGTGGAAAATGCCTATATAAAGAAGGCTCGTAGTATTGTCTTAGGCAGTTTGAGACAGTTCTGGGTAGTAGATTTGGGTATTGATTTGAGGCTTTGTCCTACAGAATATTGTAAGGGAATGCCCATGTGGCTTTGCATATTGTAATTGTGAAAGTTTTTAATTCCACATTTGTGGAGATAATAAGAAGCCAATTTTTTGTTCTTGCATATTGTTGTTGTTGTTTCTTTGTTTCTATTATGTGTTTGTGGTATTAAGGGGAGCACCCTTCATCAAAAGCACTTACAAATTCTTGTTGGCCGAATGCTATGCAAGATGAAATTAATTAGATTGAGAAAAATAAAACATGGGAACTTGTTCCCAGACCTAATGACAAGAATGTCATAGGTGGAAAATGGGTGTTTCGAAATAAATTGAATGAAGATGGCAAGGTTGTAAGGAACAATGCTAGATTTGTATGTAAGGGTTATGCTCAACATAAAGGTATTGATTTCGGTAAAACCTTTGCACCAGTTGCAAGAATGGAATCTATTAGAATCTTTCTTGCATATGCTAGTTATAAGAAATTTGTTGTTTATCAAATGGATGTTAAGACAACATTCTTAAATGGTTATCTTGAAGAAGAAGTCTATATGGAAAAACCACAAGGTTTTGAATCTTTTGATAAACCAAATCATGTATATCATCTTAAAAAGGCATTATATGGCCTGAAAAAAGCTCCTAGAGCTTGGTATTCCAGGATGGATAAACATCTCATTGCTAATGGTTTCACTCGTGGTAGTGCAAACAATACTCTATATACAAAAGTTGTGAAAGATGACATACTAGATATTGAAATTTATGTGGATGATATTATTTATGGATCTACTAATGATGATTTGTCAAAGCAGTTCTCTACCATTATGGAATCTAAATTTGAAATGTCACTTTTGGGCGAACTTACCTTTTTCCTTGGTTTGCAAGTGTCACAGCTTGAACATGCTTTATTTTTGTCTGAAACAAAATATGCCGAGGAGATGTTGAAGAAATTCAACATGGCTAACTGCAAACCTATCAACACACCTTTGGAAACAAGTTTCAAGTTGGTTAAAGAAGATGACTCACCTTCATTTAATAAAACTTCATACAGATCCATGATTGACAGTCTATTGTACCTTACAACATCTAGACCTGACATAATGCAAGCAATCTGCATGGTTTCTCAATTTCAATATGCTCCAAAATAATCTCATCTTAATGCAATTAATCAAACATTTAAGTACATTCAAGGAACTCTTGATTTTGGCTTATGATATCCACATAATGATGATTTCGCTTTGCTTAGGTTTACAAATGCAAATTGGGATGGCTCCGAGGATAAAAAGAGCACTAGTGGTGCTGCATTATTTCTTGGTGACCAGTTGGTTGTTTGACATAGTAAAAAGAAGGAATGTGTTACATGTGAATCTGAATTTTTTGCTACTACATGTTGTACACAACTAATCTGGATGGATTATCAATTGTCTGATTTAGGCATTCAAGTTTCAAAACCTATCACAATTTTGTGTGATAATATGAGTGCCATATAACTAAGTAAGAATCCAGTCCTGCCTTCTAGAACCAAACATGTTGTTGTGAAACTTCATTTTCTTCGTGATAAAGTCATTGAAAATGATTTTCAATTGGTCTATGTTCCTACTCAGAGGAAAGTTGCTGATATTGTCACCAAACCCTTGGCCCGTGACTATTTTGAGAAGTTTCGAACAAGGTTGGGAGTTATCTCTCAATCTCTCTTACACTAATAAAACCAAAATGGGGAAGTTTGTCTTATAGGTTTTTGCTCCTATACACAAACAAAGTTTGTTTCTCAAAAGAAACATATTTTTTGTCCTTGATGCAAAGTTGGGGGAGAAAAATAGTTCTTCCTATGATTGTGACAGTATGATTTCCTGGTAACTAATAGTAGGTGTACAACTTCACGTTAGGGTTCAAGAGTTCCAAATTAGATAGATATTAATAACAGAGACATGTATTCAAGATCAGATTAGATCAGACAGGTATATGTTTTTGTGGCATGTTATTTTTTTTTTCTTTATGTGTCACATAATTATTTTTAAGTGCATATGAATGGTATTATATAGGCAACTATGTATATATTATTTTTTGTATATACTTATTTGTGTATATGCATATGATTCATTTGCATCTGCATAATCTGTGATGCATCAAGTCGAACAAATAATTTTGCCTCAAGGACAATAGGGGGAGTTTGTTGGAATTATATTGTCCTTGATACAAGTGAGGAATATTCACATATTATTTTGAAGGTATTATATTAAACTTTCTTAACTCCCGTAAGTGGGTTGCGTTAAGTGGAAACAACAGAACTTATATACTTGGTGAATGTGTTGCCATGTGGCACACAACTATGGCTGACTTGAAAGTTTTCATAACTTTGTTAAAATATTTGGTAAAAAGAATTTATCATGTTTTTGGTTTCATTTGTTTGGGCATTTCAAACCCTAGTTGTTGTGCGCCGCCATGATACTCTGTGCAGTTCTTCGAAGCTATTCTTGGGGTGTTTTTTGTGTGGATTTTGAGTATGTTTGATAGCCTGATATTTTGGTTTATTTGATGTTACTCTTGGGCTATTTGGTAAAGGTATTTAACAGATATTCATTTTATAATGGTGAAGACTTGTGTTTTGATTAAAAAGGGAACAACTTTCATGGTTTTCATGTATACTGGCACTAATACATAGTTTGTTTTGTGTGTGTTGTGGAATAATGGCAAATGTGCTGCCAAGTTTTTAAAAGCCACAAAGTATGGCTGCATGCTATGCCTCATGACAGGGTTTTATACTATGGTAAAGTATTTTTTCTTTATTCAGTTTCACAGGTATGTTTTGCCTCTTCCATTATTTTGGAAACAAGAGTTTTTCATCTCTTGAAATTGGTGTTCTCCTCTATTCTTTCATCATCAGTATATGCAAAATAAAAGGGATCACTGGTTTATTAAAAACATATGCAATGTTTTTTATCTAAAAGAAATTGATGAGAAGTATATACTCTTGTGTGGTGACAGTTTGGCAATTAGATTTTTTTTAATCTGGGCAATTTCAATTTCCTGTTGATAGTTATAAGGCAATTGATGTTTATCTTTTGATTTGTTTTTGAATTTAATGACAAAGAATTGGAATTGGTTCAAAATGCACTCTTTGGAAAGCAATAAGGAAATGGTGTTAATATTATTGAACAGTTTTATTAACAGAAACTACTCTCCTAACCAACATCGTACTTGCTGGTCTCCTCAAATATCTTTGAGTTTTTATTTATTTCTTAACGATGCTCTTAAGGGTTTGATAACAGTTGGAAAATAATTTGGTTTATGAAAATTTTAGTTGCATAGATGCAACTAATATTGAACAATGAATGTAGAATCACCTTTGTACATTCTTATATAAGAGATTATGCGTGTGTATTCAAGAATAGGAGAAAGAAGTGAAAAAGAGATACACAATCATATTTTCTTATGTATGAAGCATTAATTTGATATTGAAAGTAAAATTCATATTAAGGTTGTCTGTGTACATAAATGTGTCAAATCTCAAACATACATTTATGTATGTATGTAATCTAGTAAATCCAAAACATTGTAAAAGGAAGAGGAGTTGAAGCTATTAGAATAACTAAGAGGGGGGGGTGTGAATCAGTTAAATCAGTTATCGCACAGTCCCATACCCAAAGATGTACCTTATAAAACAATTTCAACAAATTATACAGCTCGGTAACATATAATATCAATCTGTTTGTTTACTTTACCAATTACCAGTAATTATCCAACTATGATTATCAACTAAATCAACTATGCAATATGTAAAGTATGATAGAAAAAAATCATAACAAATAACACATAACACATAACACAATGATTTAACGTGGAAACCCTGCTAAGGGAAAAACCACCTTGGACTAGTAACCCAAAATAATTCATTCTTCTGAAGTGAGCTTGGTAAAGAGCCAACCCTATTAAAGGTTACAATGCACACTGTTAGGTGTGACCTAGTTAGAGGATTTATCACTAGCATTTAACTTTTGACCAACATTCACTATGGGGTCAACAAGATAACACTTTACATTCAATGAATGTCATAGGATAGTACAATAAGACTTTTAAGTCCACTCGATTAAGAGATTTTCTAAATCAATGGTTAAACTGATACAGTACTGATCTGATTCAAATATAACTCAATTACAAATATTTAGATCTATGCTAATCTCATAAAATCCTCTGATCATTAATTAGTTCACTTCCTCAATATTTCTCAACTTACTTTCACTCGGTAAATAGTTCTCTGACACTTGGTAATGTCTACAGCTCGGTTCTTTTAATAACCAATTTGATCAAGCATGCATGAATAAAGTCTTCACATGAAATATCTACAGTCTCCTTATGTCCAGTATGTTTCAATAATGAAACTCATATCTCTTAAATAAACAAGTAAACCATTTTCATATCAGCCATTAGATCTTTCCTCTTAATCTCCTTCGTCCATTTGTCCTCTTAAACCTTCCTTTGCAGATGTGTCATTAACATGTTTCAATCTCATCCTTTAGATCATCTCTGAATTTTGTCAGTTGTGGATCTCATAACTAACTTCATCCTTAACCTTGAAATCATAACAATTTCTAGCTCATCAAATTCAATCGGATGTTCTTAGCATTTAATGTTTTCATCCATACTCGGTTAATATAGAAATGCGTCGGTGATAACTAACTCGGTTATTACTGTCACTCGGTATACATTGCACTGGCTCAGTGTATATAGAAATCTTCAATTACCGACCACATTGACTTGTTCAATTCAAATCTCTTCTTCATAATAGATTAATGTAACATGCTCAAGTCCACAAAATAAAGCCATAGATTCATCAATAAATTACCCAATGTTCACCTTATCCTTATCTATCATATCCATCTTTTCCTCATGTAGATATATCAGTTCTTCATCTTTTTTTCCTTCAATAAATGTTTAGATGTTTGTAACTAACATGATAAGTACTGTGAAAACTAGTTGTAATGTCCCCACTAGGGACTCCATAAGGAATTAGGTTTATGACCTAAAATTACAACTAACAATTTTATTTTTTACATTCTAATGTGTCATCATAACCATTCACAAGTACATTTTTTAAGGTTCCCTTAATGAATCCATTTACCATTATCAAGCAATGCATTTTATTACTTAATCTAATGCAATTCTATTTTTGTTTCAACTTCAAGTTTTATTGAGACATCGCTTTCATTCTACTTCAAAACCAATTGCCTTAATGATTTAGTTGAATTCATTTTTCTAACACATAATTTACTTTTAGAAATGGAACAAGTGCACATTACTTATCATATCCACTATGTATATTTATCCTTTCGTATTTGTTTACTCATTAACCTTATCTATGCAAAACTTAATTGCATTAACAATATATAAATAGCTTTCCATTAAAATCCCTTACTTTCCATTTTTTCTTTAAAAATCAAAATAGAAAGAGTGTAAATTACTTAACCATATATTGCTAACCAATCACAAACCATTCACTGACTCATCTTTATCACAAGTTTAACTATCACAATTATCATCTATGGCATTGTATATATCCAGTTAAGAATTGAGATTAAAACCTTGTTTAAATAACCTTACATCATACATATTGATCTTAGACATCTAAGAACATTAGGAAAGAATTACATCTTAATACTATTTTCAATAACATACATGTTTTCCTTTCCCTTATTATTATTACCTAGAGATACTCATCAACCCTTAGCATATCTTTTCACTAATCCACATATCAAAACAAGTTTCCTTTTTAAAGAAGTTTACATCCATAAGTACTTGCATTACAAAAGTTTGCATAGAACCATTACTTTCAATTTCATTTTAGAACTCATAAGAGAGAAAAGGTAGGAATTACTTAAACATAATCCATGCTTGATTTACCAACATTCAATTCCCTTTTTGAGATTCCTAAATACTACCCTTATCCATATAAATAGCTTCTTTCTTACAATTTCCATTTACAACACAATTAGAATTACAGTTGCTGCACATGGCCTGAAGGCATACAAAAAGATAATTACATCAAGTTTCCCAAAGATTACAATACATCTTTACGTATCGATTACAAAAGATAGAGATACATGATACAAGAATAGCAACTTCACCACTAAACAACTCTGAATCCAAGCCACGCCATGAACCATGAACAATACCTTGAAAGAGATTTGCCACCCAACCATGTGAAACTGGTAAAGTTCCACGCCCCGTGCTAGGAGATAGAACCAAGGTACTCTCAAGACCTTAGGGAAATCTAAGTCTCACATACCAATAAATCCAAAACTCAAAAGAACAAGAATAAAGCACATAAAATATCATCATTATAACACCAAGGTCAAGGTTCTAGGATACCACCTAAGTGAGTGTAATCACACAACCTGTATATTGGGATCCTTCCTGAAAACCATGTAACCCCAGTCCCCCCTTTATGAATAGGGATCCATCCTGGCAGTTATCCCTAGTGCCGGTACTCCAATCAGGTCTGTGTGGCCATTATTATATTTTCTTTCATTATCTTTTGAATCCCCCCTTCCTAGGTTAATTTTTAAGGTTATCACTTTTTACAAACCCACCCATAGGATCATCTAGCAACCACTTTAGGGTCCCAACACCTATGGTGAGCCACTCACTTAGGGTTCCTATTCCCTTACCCCATCATAAGCCAAGGTTACAAGATAACATTTCCAAGTCCTAATTCATAGGTTTAGGAAACTCCCCTGCACACTCAGGTCCTTAGAGCGAGTCCTAACCTTATCCATATACATAACAGGAACCATTGGAAGAATGTATATCATAAGACATCTCAAAGAAAAGCATAAAAATTTCCACATGCATAAGTATAACTTTCCATGACTTATTTATAGGTCTAGGGAACCCTCCTGTGCACACACGCCATCGAGACGATTACTAGCCTCATAAACTAAGCTCAAGTATATGCCAAGTGTAGAAACACCATATTACATCAACAAAACTAATAATGAACATAGGTGATACAAATTTTCACATGCCTTAACACAACATTATGATAAACTTAAAGAAATAAAATGAATATTAAGAGAGGTACAAAGATGCAGACAAAGACCAGGATCAAGGTTGAAAGATACAAACCAAACCCCAAGCCAAATAGTTACCCAACACTGAAATTCATGACTCTAAAGTTTCCACAATAGGTCCAAATAGAAAATAAAAGTAATATAAATTATAAATTAATAAATATCTATGGGGAAAAGATTGTACTAAAAACTAATGAACCTGGAGGGATCTATGCATGACTATTTCTAGAAACATATATATGACTGTCATAAAAATACAGTCTTGGTGCAGTAAGCATAACTTTATTTTGAACTGTTAGATCTTCCTAATTTTCACCTATGTTGGATAAAACCTAATTTCACATATTCTCACCAGAGCGATTTGTAAAATAAGGTAGGGTTAAAAAGTTATGTGCACTGGAGTACAGGTATAGGAAAATAAACCATAACACTTTGTCCGTTTCCAATTAACATATTCTTTTCCATTATCATCCTAATTACAAATCATTTCACAAAATAAACTTTTCAGACCATATGAGAAATATAAATATTTAAGAACACACACATATACATAGATAAATATGTAGAAATATAATTATATAATCAATCATAGACTTCTAGGAAAGATTTTACCAGAAAAATTATACAAACATTTATAGAATTACTTCTGAAAACATAATAGAAATACACAGAAGATAAGAAATTTACATTGCCTTCTTAATACATAGTAAACAATCATACGCTAATCTCATATCATATCATACACAAACACATTCATACACACACAGGAAGAATGGAGATTCTTCCCAGTTTAGGCCCTGCCTGGGGTCTTGCGGAGAATTCTCTTCCCCTGGTTGGAGACTCTTTGCAAATCTTCAAGCCTTGAGTAGATAGACTCTTGGAAAGCTTCCTATGGAAATAAAACTCCAGAAATCCACACACACTTTTCTTCACCAAACATAGACTCTCAAACTCCCAAAAACTTCAAACAAATTTCCAAAAAAATCAATGCAGAACACTCCCAAAAATCCCCCCAAACTCTCCAAACTCAATAAATTTATCCCCCAACTATATGGAGTTTCTTTACGAGAAGCAACTTCTCCAACTTCCATAGTTGGTTGAAAATTTAAACAAAACATTCTCATATAAGACTTAACAAAGTTTTAATAAATTTAATTAAAATAGCTTAAAAAAGAAAACCATAACAAGAAAGTCAAACAAAAAAATTTCAAGGAAAACACATAGCACACACGGAAACCAACTAGCCTAACTTCTAGAAGGTCTCGAGTTCAACTCCCTCTTAGATAGCTAGTTTTACTACAAAGAGCATTTCTTTTATTACTTACTATTATTAATTATTATTTTCACTTTTTATTTAATACACTTCATTCAATACACTTTATTTAATTCACTTTATTTAATTACAATAAAGAACATACCATTTACACAATCAATAAAAAATACAAATATTATTATTTATATAAGCATGGGTATATGCGTGTGCACTCACATATACACATACCTATATAAAATACAAACGATTTGTAACATAATTGTATAATAAATATTATACATATAAACAAGTTTAATTCTAATTTATAGCATAAATCTTAGAACAACATCGAATAATAAATCACAAGACCACAATACATACTACATTCAAATTCACCAACTAGGGTAACCTCCTAAATAGGAATCTAAGTCCATGTGTAACCTTGAGAGTAATCTTGGTAATATCTCCACACAACAACAGTTCAAGGATTTTGAAGGCATGCTCAGACCTGTGTAGCTAGGTGGAGTTGATGTCTGGTACTTGCATCCTGCAACACCAATCAACATATATATATATATATATATATATATATATATATATATATATATATATATATATATATATATATATATATATATATATATATATATATAAACAGATAGTGGCAAACAAGGAGGGAGAGTGTGACATCATGTGGACCTCTTGTAGGAGTAACTACGACTACCTCTCATCATCCTACACTCACATCAGACAGTGACATCAGTAAAGCATAAATGCATTAGTGTGATTAGTACCAAAATAATCTCTATTCCATATTGCATCATGACATAATCATGTAAATGTAAATCATCTATTGACTTTCACAACCTAGTTTAACCATCAAGCATGTACTCATAATGTCTCATTTAGAAATCATGTCTAATCTTGAGCATAACAAGTAACATCATTAGAGTAAGTAACACATCTAACCCCTTTAAGCGATTATAATTAATTAACCAGAGATAACCTTAAATATTAATAATGAGCATTTCACATAGAAGCATATAAGTCTATCAGGAGAACCTTTTAGCATTAAGGTCCTAAACTATCACTGAAACACAACAAGATGTATAGGAACATACCTATGCAATATTATTATTTTTCACATTAAAATATAAAGTTATGGTGAGTTGGAAGAGGTTTGTTTTAAGAAACCATTACAAATAGCTCATCCTAATTTCTAATGAGAATAACCAGGACTTGATAGGGTTGGATGGGCATTACACTAGTTGACATCAATGACAACATATTGACTGATTTAATCATCTTACATATCACTTCAGTAGCTCGGTAATCTCTAATCAATGTTCCTTTAGTTCATTCAGATATTTAATCAATTATAGCTCATTGATCTCTCCCTTTGGCATTGATGGAAACAAAAACAATATGAAAAATATGCCATATACATACCAAACATGTATTCTACAACAATGTATGTAAATACTGTAGCTTGGTAAGCTCTCCCTAGCTTGATATTTAATATGTTTAATCACTACAAAACAAAATAGCATCCCATGTAGACTCTCCCTACGGATTTGATCTTTTTAGTTCTCAGATTCTCTTTGTTCCGAACAATAGATATTCAAGTCTCTCTCCTTTTCTGTAATCTCTCTCTCTCTCTCTGTTTGTGTTCTTACTAACTGATTTTCCATATTTATTCTATGTCCCTTTGACAACAATGCCAAAGAAAATATACAAACAAATCTTCAACAACCAAGTAATTCTCTGTTGTTCGGTTCATATTAGGTACCTTCAGTGTATTAATAAACAAATTCCCGTTCCAATTTGTACAATCTTTCACAACCTTAAAAAAAAAACTAAAGTGTGAGTTGTGTGCATTAACATGAATGATCTTATGATAAATATAGGTTGATGCAACCTCCTGATCACCTTAGTGATCGATAGACAGTGGACGGACCCCAAGTCTAGTCCTCAAATATTCAAATGTGTCCTTTGGTAAGGGTTTGGTAAAGATGTCAGCAAGTTGTTCTTTAGATGTTACAAATTCCAGTTCCACCTGCTTCTCTTGAACTTGTTCCCTTAAGTAGTGATACTTAATAGATATATGCTTTATTTTTGAATGCATAACATGATTTTTAGAAATATTTATAGCATTAGTGTTGTCACAATATATAATCATCGGGTCAGTGATTACCTCACTCATTCCTTCCAACACTTGTTTAATCCAAGCAATATTTGAACAATTTGTAGCAACAAAAACATACTCTGTTTCAACAATACACTAAGAAATGCATGCTTGTTTCTTACTTATCCAAGTCACAAGCCTTTCCCCTAAAAATAATGCTCCACCGGTTGTGCTCTTCCGGTCATCTATGTTTCCAGCCCAATCTGCATCGGTGTAAACTCTAAGTTCAAATTTTCCTTCCATTGAGTACCATAAACCATAGTCTTCTTTCTTCTTCAAGTATCTCAAAATTCTTTAACTGCAACCATATGTGAATCTTTAGGAATGGCAACAAATCTTGCCACAATCCCAACTGCATGTGCAATATCAAGCCTACTATGTACAACATACATCAGTTTTCCAATCATAGATTGGTATAGTGTTTGATTTACCTCTGTAGATTAATCATCCTTTGTTAACTTACATCTAGTTACCATCGATGTTCCTACTGGTTTTGCATCTTCCATGCCATAAGTTTTTAACACTTATTTAATGTATTTTGATTGAGTGATGAAAATTCCATCATTCTGTTGTATAATCTACAAACCTAGAAATAATTTAATCTCTCCAAACATTGACATCTCAAATTCCTTTTTCATTTCATTAGCAAAAGATTTGCAAGTCAGATCATGTCCACCAAAGATTATATCATCAACAAATATTTCAGCAATCAAAATGTTCTCATCAGATTCTCCTTTCATGTACAAATTATTGTTTTCACTAGTTCTTACAAAACCAACACTGATAAGATAAGCATGTAGTCTTTCATACCATGCCCTTGGTGCTTGCTTTAGTCCATACAAAGATTTGTGTAGTCTACATACCATGTTCTTCTTATTTGGATCAACAAAACCTTCCAGTTGTTCTATGTAGACCTCTTCAAGAATTCCATTCAAAAAATTTGATTTCACATCCATTTGATATACTTTGAATCCCTTATGTGCAGCATATGCAAGTAGTATACAGACTCCTTCAAGTCTAGCAACAGGTGTAAAGGTTTCACCATAATCAATACCTTCCTCTTGTGCATATCCCTTGCATACAAGTCTTGCCTTATTCCTAGTGACCTCACCATTTTCATTTAACTTGTTCCTGAATATCCATTTAGTACCAATTACATTTTTATCTTTCGATCTGGGTACTAATGTCCATGTATTATTCTTTTCAATCTGTTCAATTTCCTCATTCATAGAATTGACCTATTCCTTATTTTCAAGTGCATTGTTAACATTCTTAGGTTCAAAATTACAAACTAAGCATGTGTTTTATCTTAACTTACTTCGGGTCATCATGCCAGCTTTCTTATCTCCAATGATTTGATTCTTTGGATGGTGTCTTCTAACAAATATATCTTGTTATCACTTGTTCTCTTCTCTGCTCATCATTTGGTTCAGGTTTATTTTCCTGCTTGATAGCTTCTTCTTGATTCTCGGTATCCACTTGCTGATTCTTGGTAGCATTTTCTTGATGCTTGGTAGACTCAGCCTATGGATTTAGTAGATAACTTGGATCTTCAACATAAGTAAACCTACCATAGTCTTATGGTTCATTTATGATTTCTTCATCATTCTTTTCAACAAACTCATCAAATCTTACATTAGCACTTTCTATCATTTTATTAGTAGCCTTGTTCAAACATTTGTAAGCTTTACTCTTAGTAGAATATCCCAAAAATATTCCTTCATCACCTTTAGAATCAAATTTACCATTCCTATCATCTTTCAGAATATAACACTTACTACCAAAGATTCTGAAGTAACTTACATTCGGTGTATATCCAAATCATAACTCGTAAGGTGTCTCGTATGTGTCTTTCTTTAGTTGAACTCGATTCAGGGTGTATACTATAGTGCTAACTGCCTCTCTCCAGTACATTTGTGCAACATTTTTCTCAATCGTCAATGTTCTAGCACAATCAACAATAGATCGGTTCCTCCTTTCAGCAATTCCATTATGTTGCGGTGTCCTAGGTGTAGAAACCTACCTTTTGATTCCATGCTCATTATAGAAATTAGTGAATTCATCAGAAATAAACTCAACTCCTCTATCAGACCTTAAGCATTTCAATTATTTTCTGGTTTCTTTTTTAGCTTTAGCCTTATACCATTTAAATAGTTTGAAAGCCTCAGATTTTTCTTTCAAGAACATTACTGTCATCAGTCTAGAATAGTCATCAACAAATAAAATAAAATATCTATCACTATAGTAGCTTTGAGTTCTCATAGGACCACATAAGTTGGTGTGTACCAACTCCAAAATACCTTTAGATGAATAGTCCTTACTTTTAAAACTAGATTTGGTCATCTTTCCTTTTTGACATTGATGACACATAACATGATCAGGTTTGGTTAGACTAGGCAATCCTCTAACTTTTCTCTTTCTACTGATCTTAATCATGTTATCAAAGTTTACATGACATAACCTCTTATGCCATAACCATGCATCTTCAATTTTCACCAGTAAACAAGAAGTTTTAGCATTGTCAAGATAGAATAAATTACCTTTTGATTGTCCTCTAGTTTTGACAAGCTTTCCATTTTCATCATAGATTTTCACTTTCTTGCTTTTAAATGCAACTCGATGACCTAAGTTATTCAGCTATGCTACACTCAACAAATTGTAGTTAAGTCCTTTTACCTAGTATGCATTATCACATCTAATTCTTTCATTCAATAAAATAGATCATTTTCCTTTTACCATACAAGGTGTATCATTTCCCATTTTCACTGATCCTCCATTCTAATGCTCAAGATGATCAAAATTATCTTCATCACTAGTCATGTGATGTGTACAGCCACTATCAATGATCCAAGTATCATTCTTACTAGCTTTAGAAATAAGGGCCATTTCTACATACCTTTCCTCCTCTTCAGAATCATCTTTCATTGCAAAAAATACCACTTTAATTTCATCATCAGTGTCGATGTCGGTGTCATCTTCTCCAACAAGGTAACAAGCCTTTTTGCCTTTATCTTTGTAATCTTAGTTGTCTTTTTTGTGCTGTTAGTTTCCTCTGTTATTCCATCTGCCAAACTTTCCATCACTAGATTGGTCTTTATCTTCCTCTTTCCTATTAGGACATCTAGCAACAATATGGCCAACCTCTTTACAGTGAAAACAAGCTAAAGGTAACTTTCCCTTATACCTTCATTTACCTTTTTGTAGTCTTCGGGCCATAAGTGCTTCAAGCTCATCAAGCTCATCTTCAATATTAATGTCACTTTCATTCTTTATATTATGCTTACTGCTAGATTTACCAATCTTAAGAGATGACATAAAAGAAGACTCAACACTCGGTACAACATGATTGTCATAATTATTCAGCTCAAAAGTTGTTAACTTTCCAATCAGACTATTAAGAGTAAGAGTGCTATTAGGTGCAAACCTCATTTCATGAATAGTAGATATTCTGATTGCATAGACAAGCAACAAGGTTCTCAGTATCTTACTTACCACAATGTCTCCATCAATAGTACCTCTTTCTCCTCGAATAGCATTGAATACCTCTTTGATTCAATTTGAATATTGTGTGATGTTCTCTCCTTCTTTCATCTTCATGTCATCAAATCTACCTCTCAAGCTTTCAGCTCTAGCTCTCATCACATTCACATATCCACCAAGAACTAGGGCAAGTTTATCCCACATTTTCTTCGCTGTAGTGCAATCCTTGATATCCTCAAATTCATGAGCATCAAATATAGTAGCAAAAATATCTATCATAGTAATATTGTGTTCATGTCGTTCTCTCAACTGATCAAGGGTCAAAGGTCCAACAGTCGGTTGTGAGCAGCCATTGTCAAGTAAAGTTATAGAAGATTCTCCAATTCCAGATATGTGAAGTCTCATCCAGCTTTTCCATGTGGTGAAGTTATCTTTGTTCAGCTTTGGCACTTCCTTTAATACATCTAGTGATCTTTCTGCTCAAGTCCTTAAAACTTTTTTCCAAGCAACCAATACCGCTCTGACACCAATTGTTAGAATAACTGAGAGAGGGGGGGGGGGGGGTTGAATCACTTAAATCAGTTATCCCACAGTCCCATACCCAAAGATGTACCTTATAAAATAATTTCAACAAATTATATAGCTCAGTAACATACAATATCAATTAGTCTGTTCACTTTACCAATTACCAATAATTATCCAACTGTGATTACCGACTAAATCAACTATGTAGTGTGTAAAGTATGATAGCAAAACAATCATAACAAATAACACATAGCACAATAATTTAACATGGAAACCCTGCTAAGGGAAAAACCACTTGGGACCGGTAACCCAAAATAATTCACTCTTCTGAAGTGAGCTCGGTAAAGAGCCAACCCTGTTAAAGTTACAATGCACACTGTTAGGTGTAACCTGATTAGAGGATTTATCACTAAGAATTAACTTTTGACCAACATTCACTATGGGGTCAACAAGATAACAATTTACATTCAACGAATGTCATAGGATAGTACAATAAGACTGTTAAGTCCACTCGGTTAAGAGATTTTATGAATCAATGGTTCAACTGATACTGTACTAATTTGATTCAAATACAACTCAATTGCAAATATTCAGATCTATGCTAAGCTCATAAAATCCTCTGATCATTAATCAATTCACTTCCTCAATAATTCTCATCTTACTTTCACTCAGTAAATAGTTCTCTGATGCTCGGTAATGTCTGTAACTCGGTTCTTTCAATAACCAGGTTGATCAAGCATGCATGAATAAAGTCTTCACACAAAATCTCTATAGTCTCCTTCTGTCCGACATATTTCAATAATGAAACTCATCTCTCAAATAGACAAGTAAACCATTTTCATATCAGCCATTAGATTTTTCCTCTTAATCTGCTTCGTTCATTTTTCCGCTTAAACCTTCCTCGGCATATGTTTCATTAACATGTTTCAATCTCATCCTTTAGATCATCTTTGAATTTTGTCAGCTGTGGATCTCATAACTAACTTCATCCTTAAGCTTGAAATCATAACAATTTCCAGCTCATCAAATTCAGTCGGATGTTCTTAGCATTTAATGTTTTCATCCATACTCGATTAATATAGAAATGCGTCGGTGATAACTAACTCAGTTATTAATGTCACTTGGTATACACTGCATTGGCTTGGTGTATACAAAAATCTTCAATTACCGACCACATTGACTTGTTCAATTCAAATCTCTTCTTCATAATAGATTAATGTAACATGCTCAATCAACAATATAAAGCCATAGACTCATCAATAAGTTACCCAATGTTCACCTTATCCTTATCTGTCATATCCATCTTTTCCTCATGTAGATATCTCAGTTCTTCATCTTTTCTTCCTTCAATAGATGTTCAAATGTTTGTAACTAACATGATAAGTACTGTCAAAACTAGTTGACATCAATGACAACATATTGACTAATTTAATCATCTTCCATATCACTTCAGTAGCTCGGTGATCTCTAATCACTGTTCCTTTAGTTCATTCAAATATTCAATTAGTTTTAGTTCATCAGAAGCTCCAATCAGTTGAAGCTGCTAAATATTGTAAAAGAAGGGTTGTTGCTCAATAAAATGACAGGTTTCAACGGAGTGGTTTTTTTCCCTATGAAAAACCCGAAGGGTTTTGAGGGTTCCCCACTCAGCACAAATCTTGTGCCTCTCTCTCTTTTGTGAATTGCATTCATTTTCTCTGATATCTTGCATTTTAAATTTTATGATCATAGAATTTTACTGTGGTTAAATGTTGTTTATGCATTTCAATTCAGTTTAAAAGGCTCAAAGTTTTATAAATCACTCCGTTCTGATTCACCCCCCCTCTCAGAACAACATCTACTTCCAACAATTTCCAAACAAAAAAAAAATATTACTTAAATGGCTTAATCATGCCAAGATAATGACACAATCTTTTTTTCTCTTTTGCCTCCTATCAAGATTTTTTGCAGATGCCTCCTCGTGAGGTCACTTTTTCAAACTACTTTTCCATTAAGTTCAACATTAATTGACAAGTGGACCCAAAACAACCCTCCAAAACTCAATTTATTTTTAATGCATCTCAATTTCAATCTAGTCACTAACCCATGTTGGCTTGCATCCATAGGGTTTGGAACCTAGAACATTGTCTTTCTTTGTAGTCCGAGTGGAATCATGATATTCAATGCACATCCTGCTTCCTTTGTATCTATGGTCAACAATTAGCGATTTTTCATTATCTATCCTATGAGGCTACCACCTCAGATCTCTATTGTGCTATGGAGGCACTCTCTATAAATCCAATTTCTTCTAGTTTTTAATCCCATGTGATCAACTCCACCAACAAAGGCATATTGTTGGCAATCATGTGGCTAGAGGGGCATAGATCAAGGCCAAAATATAATGGTTAAAGGTGGGTAATCAGGCATTTGAATTTTTTTTTCTTGGTTCTTCATGCTCACCATTTCTATCCAAGCATAAAAAATATTAAGGCCAAATGGTGCTCTTTTGGCTATTGGACATTCTTCAATATTTTATTAAAAGGTTTTCATTGATCAAGTTTTTTCTCCAAAGAGAGAGGGAGAGAGAGAAAGAGAGATGGGGGGGGGACTATGAGAGAGTGCCTCTGGGTTGTCCCATGTAGGATTTCTAAGGCTCTACATTCCCTATATTTCTAAGGCTCTATATTCCTTCTATGAACAAATGATTTCCATTAAGTATTTGAAGTAGGCTATTATCTCTATGGCTGATGACAAAGCACCAAGATGTGATGGTTTCCCATGCAAATTCTACGTAGCTCTTTGGCCTTGCGTGGGCTTCGACCTTCATAAGGACTATCTTGAAGCATTTAATAACTAGTCCTTAGGTAATTTGATCAACAAGGGTAGCATCAAACTCATACCTAAACTGAGAGACCTTGAGGATATTTATAATTGGTAGATGACCACATTGAGATAAATATTTCATACAAGATTATAGCCAAGGATTTGGCTTTAAAGATCCTCCACTTGCTTCCCCAAATTGTTCACCTTGAGAAACTAGTTTCATTAAATCTACATTCATCCTAGAAAATATCATTGTCATTTGGAAAGGTATGAAATGAGTTTGATACTCTAAGCAACAAGCCATATTTCTTAGAATTGAATTCATCAAGGCTCATGACTGCATTGAATGACCCTTCATTTTGGTTATACTTGGCGCTCTAGGGTTTGATCCTAATTTCATTCAATTTGTTAAAATTCTTTTCAATGATGCTTAAATGCTTGCATTATTTCTCATAGTCACTAGTCTCAGGCCTTTAGGGTTCACCACTCCATCTGGCATCGATGTCCCCTTACTCCATCTTTGTATATTATTTCTATTGGAATTTTTTGTTGCTTGTTAGAAAACTATATCTCCTTTGGGAGAGTCAGAGGAATTTCTTTTCTCCAATCATCTAACTAGTTGGTTAATGGTCACTTCATGAATAACTCATTTCTCACTCTTATTGAACAAGAGAAAAATATCAAGGGGGCCCTTCGATGCCCCAAAACCTTTTTTCTAGTTTTTGGGTCAAGCATCAAGTGGCAAAAAGATTAGTGTTATTGTCAAACCATTTTTCTTGTGCCTCAGATTCTCAACTATGGCTAGAAATGGATTGGTCATGGGAGTAATCTTTCAATTTATAGGTATTCCCTAAATGCCTTTTAGGCTTCATCAATTTACCTTTTTAATGCAGTTCTTTCCATAATGGAGAAGAAGCTCTCTTGTTAGATCACCAAACACTATCATTGGCTATTAAATTTCAGGTGCGCTAAAAAATTCTCACGACCACACATTTTTGTTACTCTTCTTGTTCGGCCCCTTCTAGAGCTTCTTACCTAAAGCTAGAAAAAATTCTTCATAATTTTTTCTGGGTCTCTTTGGAAGACTACCAAGGTTTTTACATTGTTGCCTGGGAGTTTTGTTGTCTCCCATGAGTTCTGCTTAGTGGCAAGGGCTGCCTCTTTATGTTAAATGGATTGTTCGTGCTATTTTTAGGATGAAGTCTGGAAAATACTCCTTAAGCATTGTATTTCCTCTAGTGTTTTGGCCAACTAACCTACTTGGAAGGAGATTCATTTTCAATTGCTTTTGGCCATGAATGATTAGATTCACATGGAGGGCACTCTTTTTGCCAAAAGCTTTTGGCATGCTTAGGAAGTTGTCAAGCCTTGGCTTTGGTGGCCGATAGGTTTTGGTTTTTATGATTGGTTATGTTTTAACTAGCATAACATTTGGTGGTCTTCACTTATTCAAGCTCAAGGACTCCCTTTGGCTTGTTTCCCTTGGGCTCAAGGCTTGAGATTTCATGAAAAGGGTATTTGTACTCCTTGATATTTGTTCTATAGAGCCATTGTGAATCTTCACTCATGGGAAGATTTTTGAAAATCCAATACATGCACTCTCAACTAGATCATTCTATTTGACATTGTTATGTCATCTCTTCCTTTGGAAATGACTTGCAAGATTTGCATTCATACAGTCAAAACCTAGTGGAAGGATTGGCGTTTATCTCACAACACTGCTCTTTGCAATTAGAGGCCATGTTTGGGTTATCGTTGACTCTACCCACACTTTTCTATGGTTCCTCCTATGAACTTATGGTGGCATTTATAGACACCTTTGATAGTTTGACAACACTAGTTTTATAATATTTGGTCGACTATTATTGAGCCTAAGCTCACCCATTTTTCCTTGTGTATTATTTTTTGAGGCTTGTCAATGGGCTCTTACCTCTGACACATGGGTGTTCTGGACCCCCATTGTTTATTTTATGGCCAACACGAGTCCTTCAAACATCTCTTTTAGTTTCGTCAATGTGCTCATGAACATCTTCGGAGTTGGATCATGACTTTTTTTGCCCCTTTTGGCCAAAACCTTTTTCCTAGCACATGGCTCTTTGGGGGATTGGCCACACATCTCTTTCAAGTATACCAAGATCTAACAAGCTTTTAGGGTGGAAAATCTGTATAAGAATGTTGCATTTTTTTGTCATAGCTTTATTGATATTGTTGCTTCACTTTATAATAAAGCCTCTATTTGTAATAATGTTATGCTTCAGATTCAAGTGCAAGCAAACAAAATGGTGCTGGAGGTAGCCGATCTCCAAAAGTTATTATATCATTGGGGTAATGCCCCATGTATTGTGGCTTGAGTCCCCCCGTACATTTTTGCTTTATGTGGCTATTCTTCGCCTCGTGATCATAGGTGAGGTCAAAACTTTTTGACTCTACATTTGTAATCCTTTAGGTCTTGGGAACCTCATTGCCACTCTGGTAGTAGGAGCAACGTGACTCAACGTTGCTCTACCTCGCCTCTGCCTAGAGATTCTACCTTTGGGTTGGGTGTGGCTAGTGACTAGCTGTTAGCTAGCGGTGGTAGTGGTTGGTCAAATTCATCAAAATGTCTCCCATAAGTTGCTTTGGCAATATCACTAGCAAGCAAATGAGAAAAAAGATAAAAAAGGAGGAAGAAGTTAAAACAAACGAGTTGTTCATGCCTAACATCACCCAAACCCTGCTAATATATGGAATAAGCCCTCACCTCCTGCCTCCCACCGGTGTTTCTCTTTTGTTGTTCCTATTATTTAGCTAACTAGACACTATCCATGTGACTCTAAAGAGTAATCTTGTGTCCTACCTTTGTTTTAATAAATGTATAAATGTTTTTTAAATTAATAATAACAACACAAGACACACATATCCATAAAACACAATTTCACCAAAAGAATACATATTTTCTTAAATCATAAAACTTTTAATAACACTTTTAATAATATTTATAAATACACCAACCAATAAAGAGAACTTATAAAGAATTGCTCTTTACAAATTTTGGTGAGGTTAGGATAACTTTTTCTAGTTGCATGATATATCCTTCCATCAAGGAAGGAAAGAATTTGTACTCAGCTTGTTCACGTGGATTCCAAATATTTTCAAGCAAGCTAACTTATATTCTTAAATTTCAAATATTTTCAAGCAAGATAACTTATATTCTTAAATTTAGCATAATTCTTTACAAATTAAACAAGTTATATAGCTGCTTCTCTTCTCTATATAAATCGCACAACCAATACATTAATCAGACAACAGTACAGTTGCTGTCAGCTAAGGAGCCCGAGCTACTCAATCTAGTCACCATGGAAGCCAAACAGCCTTCAAATCCCAAGTATATTTATTACATCATGCTGTAGATACTCAACTGTTTTATGTTATGTTTGGGTGCATTGTAAATCTAATTTTATTTAATTCGTTTGATATATTTCCTTTCTCAGGCCTGATGAGACACTGGATTATGTTGTGGGCAGTGAGCTCATTAGAGATGTTTGGGATGCTTGCTGCAAAGCTTATAAGTACAGAGATTTTCATGAGACCGAAATTAAAAAGAAAGTTATAATTATTGCGTTCTGTGGTTGTCAGAAGGTAACAGATTTTATCACAGAAAGTGACTTCGATGAATCTGAAATAAATAGATACCACCCACATTTTGAGAGCATTCGAGATAGTGATGTTGAAAATCCGAAGCCAGCACTGGTGCGCAAATTGTTTCTGGACAGATTCCTTTGCATGATGCAAAGCTCTAACCTCAGTAGTAAGGTTAGTATCTTCAGTAAATTTTTTTATAGAGTTGAAACTTCTAAATTCCATCAACGTTGTAACGAAAAGATTCAAAGAAAAAATTGTGTAAAAATCACGAGTAATACATGTGATTGGATACTTTTGACGACTATTTATAATTTCTGGTTCAGTTTTTTTTCCTCTGTTTCAAGTTTTATGACTTCTTAAAATTTTAATCTGTCTAGCAGATTTAGTTTTCTTGGAGGCCCAGATTTCTTTCCGGTTTAGTAATATTTATTCTGAGTTCTTTTTCCTTCAGTTTGAAAAATTGCCCTGTAAGCTTACTTGTTTAAAATGTACATTTGTTTACCCAACCCTCTGAGTTTGGAAGATGACTCTATGAAAATCCTAATCTAATTATAAAACCCGTTTCTCAAGAAAAGAATCACAGTATTATCATCGCGCAGTTTAATTGATATCTCCACCATTAAGAGTCTAAGATTTTCATTCCTCAACATCATGAAAAATCTTCTCGACATTCCAGTATTTGCTAAAGCTTACTTTGAGAAGAGAGGCCTTTCAAGAATTAAATCAATGTTGTACATATTTAAATGCAACAAAATAGAACATTGAAATCTACAACCATTAAATAACTAATAACTAATCACAAAAACTAATCTCAACGCTTGTTGTTTTGGACCTTGGGATGGATTTATTTAATTTGATTCAAGTGGTAACTAGAAAACTAAAATCTTTTTTTGAGTGTAAAATAATTAAAAAATAATTTTTTTCTGTTCTTTTTGTGTGAAACTTCTTGAAAAGTGCCCCTGATCCCTAAACTAATATAGCATATTTCACAAAGAGTTCTTTAACAGATTTAAAACTACCAGGGCACCAATAATCTTTCCATACACTGTAATTTCTGGTAAAATGAATAAATTTTTCATACTAGTTCACAAAATCAGTTGGAACATGTATAACATAAGAAAACTTAAGTACCAAAGAGTTAAGCATGGGCAATGATTGACAACATTAATATTACACTGGAGAAAACCCTCAATGGGTGAAAAGCTCCATCAAGAGTGAGCTTGAGACTTCTCAATCACTAGATCCATTCAAATATATATAAAAATATGTCATTTATGACTACAAACGAGCCAACCAACATAGTCATAAATGAAATCTCAAAAGTGCCAACCAACATTTTCCTTTGTTTTATGTGTCTACAAACTTCAAATGGGCAAATTTTGCATGAATAGTTGCTTAGTAGAGGAAGAGCTACCATCTGCACCCTTTACTCTGTCCCTGCAAGACAAAATTACGAAACCACTACTTTCTGTAAACCAGCAGCTATGTAATCGCTGGGCCAAGTACACTGTCAGGGTGGCTAAGAAATCTCCATCTGTATGGACTGATGGTTATGAAACGACCTCCTGCCTCAAGCAGTTTTGTCGCCAACTATAAAATACTTTGATTCATCATCTTTTCTCTTTGTTTTCTGAGTTCCTGGGGTGCTTCTGATCATAATATGGCCATCTTCATCACTGAGGATTGGTTGCTGACTTTGAAAACATTGTAACAAGGAATTCTTTATCTTTGACATCTTTTGACTAAAAGTGACAACTTTGTTGCTGTAAGCAACTAGTTCAATCTGATTGATGGATCACATCTCACTAATGAGACTTTTGGTGCCCAAAAGCTCAGGTAGTCATCAACTGATGATACTGTCTGGGACCATGAACCCATTGCAGGGCAACCAATCCGAGCAGCCAATGAAGAATTTTAAAATACGATACGCCCTAAAGTTCCAAAAATACTTAATTGAACTGGTCACTGGAAATAGCTATAACTACAAATTAGCAACTGATTCATATAACTGGGACAATGCAATGTTAAAAGCTTCATCATTACTTTGCTTCCCTATTACATCCACCATCACATTCATGCCTTTAGAAGACATGTTTGAATTGCAATGTTTTTTTTTACTTTCATGTGTCTTTCTTTTCTATCCTCTGTATTCTTTTTCTCTCTTCCTCACTTCTAGCAATTTCTTGACCTATCTTTCGATACTCACTCTCTATTGCTGCAATTTGTGACATCAATTCATCTTTCTCATCTTCTTGACTTTTTTCTATGGATAAACCTTTCTTTTTTTTCCCTTCCTCTTCTTCAAATTATATTATCTCCTCTCCTTCATATCTTCTAACAACCTAGATGCCTCTACATACGTCCTTTCCATCCCATTCCAACTTCTCTCTTCTAAATATCTTTCAATAAAAGTAATTTTTACTGCACTCCTCAAGGCCATCCCTACATTTTATCTTGAATCCATATCCACGAAAACAAACCTCTTACAAACACAAGACCCAAAAAAATGTTAATTCAAAACAAGGAACTCACGTACACTCACCAAATTCGACAACTTCTCTTCCTTAATAACCTGCGTATCTCCACTACCTAACAATGTCTTTGGAAGGTGTAAACACAAAACCCCCTCTACTCACTTTCCACTATGGAGGAAGATAGCTCACCTTATACCCAACATTATCTTTGTCGGAGGACACTCACAGAATACACATTCTTTTTATCTCACCATATCCTCAATCAAATCAATCTTAATTTCTCAACATTAGCCCTAGCAAACAACTTGGTTTAATGTCAATTGATGCAATCAGGGCCAAGAGCCCATTGAAGGGCAACAAATCTGAGTAGCCTAAAAAGAATTTTAAAACACAAACAGACCCTCAAGTTTTGATTGTATTTATTGAACTGGTAACTAGAAATAGGTTTAAGTACAACTCAGCAACCAATTAAATTATTAATATAACCGGGACAATGTAGTGTCAAAAACTTCAACTGTGGACATACATGAACAATTGCACATTAACTTATCGCATACATTACTCCACATTTGCTTATACAGCCAAACAATCAGCCCAAAACTTACATAGTCAACTCCGCCAAGATAATCATAGTACAAGTTCCTCATTTTAGGCCATATAACGGTCAGATTTCCTCCACATTACAGTTTAAAACACACAAGAATTGACTAACAATTCTAATAAAGACATACCCAAAGAACTAGCAAAACAAGACTCAATTACTTAATTTTTATTTCTTTTACAATGCTAAAGACTTTCTAACACACTATGACTCCAATTTACATATTTTCTACCTGAATTTACAGAACTTTGAATTCTACTCCTAAATATTCCATTAGTTATCTTTTCTATATCTGCAACTCTTTGCATATTCCTTGTTACATCTCACATAAACTTCTTGATACACGGTTCTTATCTCCATACTCACAACACAACTTCCCCACTTCCAAAAGACCTATTCATTTTATTACTAATAACTAATAAGAACATCTCCATTGCCAGAAGAGAAAACTTCTAATTTTTAGACCTATGACAAGAGGAAAAGTGCCAAGAAAAATGGCAATAAAATGCACCTCACTATTTCAAGGAATTCGTCAATCTTTATTTGCCATTGTTGAAATAATGGAACCATCAAATATGGACATAGAGCTAATTTTGCAAGAAATGCCAACGAGGAATCCACTTTTTTGAATGCCAAAGACATGGACGTTATAATAGCTGCCAAAACAAATGATGCCAAAACTGGATAATTGTAACATTCCAAGTAAAATTGTTTTTCCAGATTATTTAAAATTCAGCAAACACAGCAAGCCTGAGTTAAATTATAATTTTAAAACCCCTACGAGAAATGTTTTTCAAAATAAATTGAAATACCCATTAAGATTAAGCAATTCTCACACCAAATAATGCACTTGAATTGATCAAACTTGAACATAAAATTCCCAAGATCTCCAATTGATAAATCTGGTTAAATACATGAAAATATGATGCTACAGTAACAAAATCTCCAGCAAGAACCAGCAGCAACAAAATCTAGAGATTATTCAAACAAAGTCACTACCTGAACTGCAACTCAAAAACACTGCAAACATTGAAATGCTCTGAATGAAAGATGAATTCCACTACATCTGGAATTTATATAAAACACACTTATACATCAGCAAACCAACCTTCTACAGAAGCTAACCTTGCTCCAAGAAAATCACACAGATCTGGAAACAAAACCATACAATGATTCCAACAACTATGCACTTGAACTATCATCACAACCTTGCAAGCAAACTACCAGAAACCTGCCAAAATATTTCAAAATCTTCAACTCCAATGCAATCCTTGGATGGAATGTCCCTCTGTAACATAATGTTATCATCCTCTGGCTACCTGAAACTCATGGGTTTTTATCCACAAGCTCCAATTTCCAAAGGTCTTTTGTCCACTAAAGAAAACACAAGCACAAATGTTTAAGCTCTGTGAGAGAAATATCAACTAGCACTTGCACTTTTGAAGGGTGCAAGGGTTACGCCGATAGTGTTATATATATATTACATTATGAAATGAATAATCCATCTTTGTGAATGGAACAATCTAAAATTGATGCTCTCTCTGTCTGTCTCTTGATCTTTTCAATTCTCAGTCTCTCTTCCGTCTTTCTATTATTCATTTCTCACTCTCCCCCCTCTCTCTTAACCTATCTCTATATCCCTATAACTACCATTTCCTATATGAAATGAATCTATCTCATCAACTCTGTCTCTTATCTCTCCCTATATCTCTATATCCCTATAGCTACCATTTCCTATATGAAATGAATATATCTCATCATCTCTATCTCTTTCTCTCCATCTTCCTCTATATCTCTAAATCTCTTCCTCTCCATTTCTCTCTTTTGCTCATCAATGACCTACACTCCTTAATGCATCTTCCTCTATATCTCTAAATCTCTTCCTCTCCATCTCTCCCTTTTACTCATCAATGACCTACACTCCTTAATATGCATTATTTTTCTTTCTAAAGGTTGAACCTATTTCTTCAAACTTTTCCTCTATATCTCTAAATATCTTCCTCTCCATCTCTCCCTTTTGCTCATCAATGAGCTACACTCCTTACTCCTTAAAATACATTATTTTGCCCTTTTTCTCATCAATGACCTACACTCTCCATTATTTTGCTTTCTAAAGGTTGAACCTATTTCTTCAAACTTTTCTTACAAATCTTTCACTCCTATTTTGGTAAATATTTTTGGTAAATATTTAAAGGCTTTAAAAGCTTTAAATGGTCAAGGTGTTCTATTGGTGAATGAATAACCTTTATCTTATATTTTCAATTATGAGGTATTTACATTATAATCTCTAACATTCCTAACTCTAACCCTTTCCATAAGCTGAACTCACATATTATTTTTTTTCATTATATGTGATTATAGTTTTATTTTTTTTATATAGACTTTCTACCTTTGCTCCATAATTTTTTATATATTCATTGGTGACTTTTATTTTTTATATCATATTTATAATTTATTTACTTTAATAATAAACTATTAGTTGGTTAATTTTTATATTTAATAAAATAAAATATATTTAAAAATAAATGAATAAAGTAAACATAAATCTTTTTAAGAAAAAATCTAAATCCTATTTTTAAATCAAATCTATAATAGAAAATTTAAATCTTTTTAAAGCAAATTCTTTTTAACCACGAGTACACACAACTAACTTTAATCCTTTGAAAAAAGAGGAGAAACATTTAAAAAGCAATTCTTAATGGAGGCTCAGTAACTCCTGTGCATCGTACTAGTGACAAGTTTTTTAAAGCAGTAAGGTATTTAATATTAGGGAACCTGCTTAAGTTTTTACATCGACGAATATTAACTGTCGTCAATTGACTACAATTTGTCAGGTCTGGGGTTACCCTTATATCACAATTTACCAATTCAAGATACATTAGACTTTGCAGTTGCCTGAAACAAGGAAACATAAACTCTTCCACATTTTCCATATCACCTATGGAGAGATGATTTAAATTTGTCACCACATCCAACCCTTGATTTTTTGTCAAACAGTTTTCTGCATTCACAGACATTGTTTGAACATTGTAACAACCGGTCAAATTTAATGGCCCTGGCGTCTCGCTCCAGTAACCTTGAATGTTGATATTTTCAAGTTTTGTACATCCAACAAAATTTAGTGGTCCTGGCATCTTACTCTTGCAGTCTTTAATGGTGATATTCTTAAGTTTTGTACATCCGGCAAAGTTTAATAGTCCGATAATATTTTGACATACCCAAAGCTTGATGCTTTTAAGTTCCAAACACACATTAAAATTTTCTGGTCTAATCAAATCATCACAGTGTTCAACCTTAAGAGTTTGGAGGTGACACAGGTGCTTTAGTTTAGGAAGCTTTACTCAAGAGCCACGTCAGAAAAAAATATCTTCCAAGAAGTAACACTTAGTAAGATCATGGCATTCTACATATGTATTGCTGTCATGATCTCCCTTCTTCAAATGGGCATGTAGATATCTCAATCCTCTGAGACTACTAATCCTTGAACACTTGACTTCTCTACTACAGTCCATTAGATCAAAATAACGAAGGGTTGACAGGTTCTGAAGCCCTTGACTTTCTTTCAATTTATGACAGCTCTCAATTCTAACACTTCTCACAGACTTCATTGAGCCCAGGTCTAGCATTATAAAATAACATACAATAAAATTAATAGACATTAATCATTATTGATTAAACTAAACAATTGTTAATTTTTATAAGAATTAATACTATATATTATATTGATTATATTACATTAAATCGATTTTTTCACTTTACACATAAAATACATCTTATATGACAAGCTAATTCCTCTATTGTAGGAGGATTTTTCTTTCTACAGAATTGCGCAGTTTGTACGTGCCGGGATATCTGTCGGTTAAAAATATGTGAATGGTTTTTTCATGCCAAGCTCATCTCACCATTTTTTAGCAGTCACTGACACCAGTACCACTATAAATTACAACCAAATTAGACACCGACATGTGGAATGTAAAAAGTTACTAACATGGAAAAACATTGCAGAACCATTACACTTAAACTAAAAAAATAACCAGATATTACTTTCCGACATGAGGATTCAAAGGCATTGCAACATTTCCATACAAGCATCTCAACACACTGAAGAAAATTACCGACATGAGGATTCAAAGGCACTATTCTGAGTAAAATTACCTTGAAAGAAGCAGTACGTTGTTCTGTTGTCTCAAAAAGATTTTCAGAGGGTTTCTTTTCTTCATCGCATAGCCCCCTTGAAATTGAAAGAATAATAGACCAATATTGTTCAGCTTCATGCTGGTGAACTTCAATTTTTTGAATTTTATAATGTCCTCTTTTCTACAAAGCAATATGGGAGATGCAATACTTGTTGGCGGGCTTAAATTTTATTTAGCATCTATTCTTCCTATCCACTAAACATCAATTTCGATTTCAAAGAATGCTTAGTATGCTAAAATACCTGTGAATTGGCTTTCTATGACTACAACCTCCATAATGCTTGATATTTCTCGCTATAAATCCACAACCCTTCTCTCTGCATTCAATCCAAGATTCTCGTTAGCTCATTAAGTATTTAGAGAGTACACCATGCAAATTGTGCAAGCACAAGAAAGACACGTAGTAGAGTAGGTGTCTAAGATAAACAATGACATATAGATAGAAGTTTTTTAAACGTGGCATAATTTATAAATAACTAAATTAAAAACTATCCCTTACAAGTTGGCTAGATTTGAAACAAAATTATGGATAGCTGAAAATTATGAAATGAACCACTTAAAAATAATAAAAATGAAATCACCGAAAAGTAGTGTAGGGAATAGCCACGGAAAAAGAACCGCCACCAAAATCTGAGCAGAAACTGATGAAGATTTGCGTGAAATTCTACGCTGGAGATCGTCTGTCATGGAGTTCCCATGATTTCTTGGCCTCTTTTTGCGGAACAGGGGATGAACAAGGTCATACTTGTGAAGCAGATTGAGGGAGCCATAGCTTTGAAGATGGAGGAGGAGGGATTTGTGAGAAGAGAGAAAATGAAAGAGCTGAAGGGAAAGGCCAAGGTTGCAGTCATGGAAGGAGGGAGCACAATAAAGGCCACAGCCCGTGCAGCCGCAAATTTATCAGCCTTTACTTGAAATGCTAAATAATGACAGAGTTGGTTAAACATTACAAATTAGGGAAAGTAGTGCCAACAGTTAATGTAATTCTCCTGTATCAGTAACTACTATTTATCAGAAACCGTCATTAATACAAGTGTCAAGCCTCTTCTCAAATGATGCATACTATTTTAGAGATGAGAAATCTATTAGCAATCACAGAGTTATGGATCAAATCTACAGAGAGTCAATAAACTGTCAAACATAGAATGGTCATGATTATGAAGTTCAATTTTAATTGAATTTTAGTTGTCTGCTCTCCAAATCATTCACCTGGTCACTCTGCGATAGACCTATATTCCAAATCGCTCCTCAAATCTGCACCTAATGGTCATATTTTTATTGGAAATGTGCAGTATTAAATATCATGTAATTTGGTTGTCTTCGGGTATAAACGCAACTACACCTGGCTTTGGACAAAGACCGAATGTGACACGTTAATGGCATCCGTCTGCTGCAGCCGTTTCCAGGTTACAGGCACATGCGAAGGCCACATTGAGCATCGGATAAATTCAGGTTTCACGTTTTAAACTGCTCTCCCAGCACCGCTTTCCTGATCTCCGGCGTAAGACTACCGGAAAGTCTTAAATTCCCGGCGGGCATCTCCCCGGGAGTAAGCATAATCGGCTTAAAGATGCAATGCTCCAAAATGACTAACTTCTGATTTTTATATGCATAAGGCCCAAAATGGGCACCGAAACTCCCACGCTTTGCTCTGGAAGATTCTACAAAGTGGTTGCAATGAATAGGATATGACAATTGTCATAGCTCCATCAAAGTCATCAATGCATTCTCTCAAAGCTATCATATGGGGCCAATATTAAATTAATAAAATAATATTAGAAGATGCTACCTAGATTTCCATGCGTCACCTATGCTAGTATTAATTTATTTAATATTTAATTTATCGGAAAATGTGCATTAGGGGAGAGGGACCAATAGGTGACAAGGGTACCAATACATGTATAATAGGTGGACAAAATAGACCCTCTAGTGGTGCACTAAAAATGTCATGTCAATCATAGCTCAAAAACTTGCGTGGAATTGCAAGGACTTGCGAGTCCAATGGCCAGCCGAGTTGACTCGCCATGGACTTGCGAGCCAAGTCCAGCCGAGTCTTGGCCCAATGCCTCGCAAGTTTTTCCAACAACTCGCGTCAGTCTTTGAGATGGACTCGTGAGTTTTTCTGATTGACTCGCGCAGCCCAGCCAAATGCCCAACCAAGTGATAAAAAAGGTTTTCTTTTTTCACTTTTTCTCTTATTTGGTCTTTGCTCTTGGTAATATCAGCAAAATACATCAATTATGGCTCTTATGTTCTTTAAATGCATTAATTTCTTTGTGTTTTATGTAAAACTACGGTTTTTTCCTTTTGCCGAGTCCTTTCGCAAGTCCAAGTCCAATTTTTTGGTTTGCCAAGTCCGTGGCAAGTCCAAGTCTTTGAACTATGATGTCAATGCTTATCCCCAAAAGCATTTTTCTAAATTTCAAAGAACAACCAGTCATGTGATGTCACATCAGCGCACCATTATACATGACTTAATGCACACCTATTGGTCTTATCACCTTTTGAGACCATTTTGAAAACCATCAAAAAACATGCTGATGTGGCATCATATTTGACCCGTAGATTTGAAAATTATTTTTTTAAGCAGGGGACTTCACAAGTAAAACTGCTGTACAAAATTGAGATTAATTTGAAATATCCACATAGAATTTTCAGAAGTGCGAAGTTAAGGTGCACACATATTGGGCCCTTTCCCCTAAGTCCAAACAAAATCAAATATTAAATATGAATATTTCCTCTAGCTAATTCGATTAATGAAAAAAAAATAGGATGGGTTGATATTTGTCTTGAACTTAATATTTTTGGAAAGAAGACATGACAGCAATCTACCATGACTAGTCGCCACAAAGGAAAATGATACAAACGCTAACCATACTAAAAAGATTTGGAGCCATCACCATCATCTAGAATAGAAATTGTCGCCACAATCAGGATAACCCTCTGCCAAAATTTTAGCACACTTGAAGGGTGCTGGATGCTCCTACATCACTAGAGGAAATTTCATTTACATAACCTTAATAGACACCAACCTTACTTGGTGGTTGCCTCTTGATGCAACCACGACTATAGGGTCCAATGAAGGACTAACTGCCCATGTAGCCATGAAAAACAAAAACAACATACACAATGGAAATTCACTGAAACAGTCACAAAGCTCTATTGATTCCACATTTTTAAATGACATCATCTTATCACAGTCCAGCTACACAGCTTCACACAGAATGCAACACAAATAATTAGAATAAATTTGTCATCACAGATTTATTGAGCTCACAATCAAGAATAACTAAAATTTGTCTCAATGGGGTTCATACATTTCTACATGTTCCTTTGCAACAATTAGCACATATCAACCTCACATAGAGGTTTTAATCAAGAAACCTTCATTAAAATAATCTAATACAAGAATTGTTCTCCTCCTAAATATATGGTTCAAACACAATCCACCCTTGAGCTATGCCTCACACTCAAATATTTCTTGTCTAGCTTTGTTCTCTTTCATAAAAGTTAGGGTTGATTTGTTGTCCATTTCCCTTCATGATCCTTAAACAATTATAAGCAATGCATATATAGCAATCTTAGGCCTCAAAGATGATTTGCATCGGCCATATGGTGGCACAAAGCTCTAGGCCACATGAAATGTGTATTCCACCAAGTGTAAACAACCTCCAAATCAAATGTGATGATAACAAAAGTGAATATCCTTGTGCGGTGCTCATCATAGATTCCTAATTACTGAAAACTCCTAGAAAGTGAGCAAAAGTGAATACCATGTAAGTTTGTTGACCCAATCGAGACTCAAAGATGACACTATGCCCTTGTGGTGACCCAAATCTTTTGAAACATGAACATGACATCGCGTCATCTTTGCACAACATACTCTCTAAACTGCAATACCTGATAAGCATTTGCAGTAAAATGTGGGGACATCTTATGCTTCTACATTACCTCTTAACACCAATCAACCAAATTTCTTTCTCTCCTCGGTGCATTTTCCACTCTTTCTGAAGCACCACATTTTATCCCAGTTATGCATGGTTCTGTGGAGCCAATACATCCATTGGAGGCACCAACTAACCTTCTTTATCAAGCATCAAAGGCTGACAACAACTATAACTTCTTTGCATTTGCTACCAAGTAGATTTTATTTTATAGAGGCAAATCATGATAAAATTCATTCCTGTTCACCTACTCCAACATCTGAAGTGACTCATAGCTCAAGGGTGTGAGCTTCTTTGCTTGCCCTTGTCATCTATCCTTCACTAGGTACAGCCAAACACAATCTCCAATCTAAACGTATTTTCTGTCCACTGTTGGTCATGTTGCTTTGTGTACCTAGCTTGAGACTCAAATTCTTCTAAATGTAGAGATGTACTTACCAATTATTCTCGAAACAATTTTCTGCTTTGTGGACCTTTGAATCCGCATCTTGTTTGTCTAAATGTGGTTGTCCCATGGAAGCACCCAAATGACCAGGGACGGATATCTAAACATGCCTCAAAAGGTGAGTTATTTTAAAAAATATGAACTGTCCTATTATGTTGCTGTATTTCAACCAAATTCTTATCTCATGGATTTGGATGCTTCTAATTTTAACCCATCAAGAGTTGTACTAGAGTTCAGTTCAATCACTTTCTCTGGTGGAGAGGCATGATCACTCCTTGTTCAATGAGTCCTTTTAGTTTTGTTTTGACTTCATAGGCTTCCAATACTTTGATGGTAGAATCCTATGTGTGGAAGAGGACGATTGGGTGGTAATTGGATCTGATGCTGAATTGCTCTACTAGATGGACCACCTCTTTTCACTTGGTTCCCACACAATAATAACTAGTGATCTTGTCACTAGTGTTGATTAAATGTTTGGTCTCTGAAACACAAACCATGGATTTCATGGAATTGCTAACATGTGACATGAGTGTGAAAACTTTATCATCCAAAGGCAATTGATATTAGATGACCCTCCTAAAGTATATGATATCTCAAATATAGAGTTATAAACTCCAAAGAACAACCCCATATACATCTAGTGGAATTACATCAACTACCACCTCGTGAACAAAATCCAGATTGAACCCAAATAGGATTTCACATTTCTTTGTGACTGATATTTCCACTACTCGTTTCAGCCACCCCAATGAGTAAGGATTTGGGTGCTGCTTCATCTCCAAGCCAAATTCATCTACTAGCTTTTGGGAAATCAAGTTTGCTTGAGAACACATATTAAACAGACAATCCACCTTTCTTCCTTTGAGTTGCATTTTTATGTGGAATAAATTTGATCACTTTCATTTTGAGATCCACTAATGATGCTTATTTCCTCATCATGACACACGACAATGAATCCTCAAATTCAGAGTTGCAATCTATCTCTTTAACTGTTCTCACATATGCAGTATTTTTTTCTTCTCACCATCTTTGGAAGGGGCCAATTCCAGGTGAAGCACCCAACATGTGTCTTTTGTCTGCCTATCTTTGGACAACATTTACAATGATGCTTATCTTTTCCCTTTGTAGTGATTGTGGATGTGGCATTTCTCTTGCCCTTCCATTTGTCTCTTCCCTTTTTCTTATTACCATCTTGATGATATCCTCTAACCTACAGCTTTGAGTGAAAGAAGCACATATTCTTCTTAACCTTATCTATATAGTGAGACTAAGTGCAAGCTTTATCAATATCTTGCAGATTATCCATTAAATATGCCTCTTCAAGTGCCGAAACAGCCCATTAATATATTTCATTAGCACCTCCCTATCCATGGCGCCTTTGTCAAGTAGCACTGTCTTATTATGGCATTCACTTGTATACTTCCTTGTCTATAGAAGTGCCATTGAATGGCTCTCTCCTCCTAATAGCATATGGGGTCACAATATGTTTTCAACAATTCCAAATCTTCTTACTTGGATACTAATGGCACTTTTTAAATTTGCAAAGAGTATACTTACATGGATTTCATACCATGTTTGAGGATGATTAGGCAGTTTCAGCCTTGCAAAGAATATTTGTCGATGCTCATTGAACTGATGAAAACTAAAATAAACCTCTGATTGGGTTATCCAATAAAAAGCTTTTCGACACCCACATTTCCATCGAAGGTTGAATATCAAACTTTGCTTCATCCTTGATCAGTGAACTGTTTCTACTGAAAGAGTATTAAAAAAAAACAGAACAGACACAATGCAAAAACAGAGAAAATTTGCATTATGAAAAACAAAGCAGAATTTTACAAAGTAAACACTGCAGAAATTATATTATTATAACAGAATTATACAGCAGTATGCTGACATATTTTCTTACACACAAAATAGGAGGAAGTCTGCAATATTTATAGGCTTTTGTATACCTCTAGAAGAGATTGTCTAGAAAAGCCACGGTGAGAGGAACAATCTAGAAGAGACTGTGCAGAAAGAAGAATTCTAGAGAATGCAATAAATGCTCACCAACTCAATACTGTAGCTGAAAAATAAACATGATTCTAACAAAGAGGGATGTTTTTAAAATTGCATCTTGTCTTTGAGATCTGTCACTCGCTCCTATTTTTCTTATAAAATTCTCAACTTGTATAGCAAGGCTAAGATTATGTTTTCTAGCCTATCCCTACTTGAATAGAAATTTGGGCCAAATCACCTTTGAACTTGCAAATCTTTCTTCATCTTCATCCATCTCCCTGATCATACCTATTGCTATCACTCTCATTATTCTACTCCACTCTTCGGTTGCAATGTTGGGCTCAAATGGAACTAAATTTCCACTCCCACTAGATCCTGTCATGGGCAAAACCTGCAAAAGACAACTTTTGTACCTTTTTCTACTTCAAAAAAATATTGCAAGGAACCTGAACCTTGTTTGGATAACTTTCGATCCATAAACTTATGTAGATATTCCACAAACAATTCTTCAAATATAGTTTTAGAACTATGGAGAGATCAACATTCCTTCCATAGACTGCATTTTCTAGGAAAATGATCAACTAGTTCATTAATTCCTTAAAACATCAATTGAAAAATCATCACTCCCTGCACACAAGTAGTTTTGTAGTCAATGGGGAGAACATGAAACTGCCAGGGCAGTTACATAATCACCCAGTGCATAAATCAACAATTAGGAAACTGCTGGGGTAGTTATAAAACTGCTACCCATCACAAACAACGGTTTCATTCAACTTTCCTCATCGGCTGTAAACATTTCAATTGTTTATCTTTTCCCATATTTTCTAATTTTCCTCAGATGTTCAAATCACCCTTTATCACTGAGAGCTGACTGTTAGCTTCAAAATCATTGTAGCGACGAGTTCTGAAACTTCAACATCTTTTGACTGAAAGTGACAACATTTTTGTTCTGGGCAATTTTCTCAATCCAATTTATAGATCAGTCCCACCCAACATGCTGACTTTGATAAATCAGACTCAAATCCTAGAGGGTACATAAAATTTGAAAGTTAGTAGAGCCTCACGAACATTCAGTTTTGGTGTTTTGGAGATTCGACTCCAAATACCAAATTTAGTTTAGAAAGCCTATTATAACTAAAAGGATGATGTCTTGACTCTCACCCAATACCCTAGTTTGATCTTCTGGTCTACATTTATATTATAAATAAGCTGAATGGTCTTGGCCTCTTGGGAGATATTATTGATCTTGAAATTTCCCTGAAGAGGGGTCTTGAAGGGGACTAAAAAGGTTGGAATAAAAATCGCAAAAATGAAAAATGTGGTATCCAAATACACTTATTATGTTCGACAGCAAAAATCTAAAATCTTTAATATTGTTCTTTAGCTAATATACTCGTACAGGTTTTAACTTACAATTTCTATATTTGCTAATAGCAACCTTTCATAAAAGCACATTCTAGACTATAAATGCTAAGCTTAACTGCCATTATATTTCTTTTCTATTGTTATCACCTTAACAATGCATAACCGTGCAGATCCAACAGTATCAGACTGACGGAAAAACTGTGATCTTAGCTGGCCATTCCTTTGGTGGAGCAATAGCATCCCTATGGACGCTTTGGGCACTAGAGAGACGAGTTGAAAATTCTCCTCTGTGCATTACTTTTGGATGCCCATTGCTGGGAGACAAAATATTTTCCAGAGCAATTGAACGAGAAAAATGGTCTCCCTACTTCTGTCACATAGTTTCAAGCCATGACATTGTCCCCAGACTTTGCTTCTCATCTTTAAAATTACCATCCATCTACAAAGCCCTGGGTCATCTATTGCACTACTGGAATGATTCCATGCAGAAAGGAGATAACCAGCAGAAAGTCCAAGATGGAAGCCATGCATTGCCACAAGAGGATTCTTTGAGCTTTATAAAACAAGTCATTGCTGATACTTCACAATTAATAACACATGAGACCAGAGCGCTTGTTGTGGGATCTGCTAATTTAGTTGGAGGCTCTGTGAAATACCTAATCAAAAGGAGTCCTTATAGGCCTTTTGGTTATTATGTCTTCTGTTGTAGCAGTGGCACTGCATGTTGCATAGAAAATGCAGAAGCTACACTACAGATGCTGTATTTTTCTCTGGGAAACAGTAGGCAATCTGGAGCTTGTATTATGGAGCACATAGAATATGGGAAAACAATTGCACAGATATCTAAAAGCTCAAGTCTGATACCACCATGTTGGAAGACACCGAACAATGAAATTCCATCATATTGGAAGAAAAATGAAAATTTCTCAACAGACGAGGTTGCATTAGCTTTGCAGCTGGAAGCTATGGGAATTGTTCAGGTAAAGTAAGAACTTTATTTCTATTCTGTTATCATTAGTATTTCTTACTATACCATGATATGCTAAAATAAATTAAATTATAATATAAGATCGTTAGAAATCTCTTTTTAATCCCATAAACAAAAATTGTATGCAGTAACCGAATTCTTAACAGGAACCCATACAAGATAGCTGTCAACTGTCAAACTGCTCTATTGAAGAAGACTCAGTCAGCCCAAAACAAGATCAGGAACAATAATCAACTCTTAACAACAGTAGAGAATAATGCATCGAAATTTAAAACTCAGAATCACAACGATAAAATTCTTCATCATTCAAATCTAGATTATATGTTTGCTTACAGACAGACAGTCCAGCATACCGGGACTTTAACAATCAAAACCTCAAACTTCTCACTCCTACACACTCAACAGGCCTTACTTCATCCAACTAAAGAAACACTTATTCTACATTCTCTCACTGCTTCCTTAAACAGAAAACCGCTCTCAACCTTTGCAAGGATATAAAGCGATGTCCACTCTACCTTGGCTGCAACCCTATAATTACTGAAATTGTTTGTTGCCTCTCGCGAAAGACGACAATCCAGAGCAGATGCGTCTTCTTTTCTCTTTGTAATTCGGAAAGAGCTTCAGCAATCAATCAGTGGCCCATGAGATATGTTAACCGCCGACCACAAAAGACAGAGATTGGAAACTTTTTACCTGTTGAAAAAGAGTACACAAAAGCCATATTTACGGGGTCCTCAGCCTCAAACCGCTAGCATTTAATATTTACCAGCTACTCTACTACTCACCTTTCTTCTTCATTATTTACCCAATAAATGTCTATAATCCAAAAGGATTAAAATCATACTTGCTTGGGATTTTTTGAAAACGCCGAGATCTTTATCAGCCGTAGCTCTAGGAAGAATAAGTGTTTGGACGCCACCAAGAGGATAATTATTGTCTCCAGATCCTCTTACATCAAGTTTAGTCATCATAAAAGTACATTAAGTTTTCAAAAACAAAACCATTCCTCAAAAAAAACAATACCAAGCAAGAAAAAAAATGTTCCTACACAAGTTCATGTTCTTTGCAAGCACAACTGCTTGTACACAGAACGTTATGAGTATCTTCAGGTGTCCTGCTTATTTCCTTTATTTTAATCCTGCATCGAGTGACCAGTTGCCGGAGCAGCACCATCTGCTGATGTCTTTCCATGATGGTTTGGTATCCGAGGTCCTCCCTAGGACTGTAGGACAACATTCCAGTTTTGGCACTCTTAAGAAAGCCAAATTCAAAAGCAGTAGCTTCCTTGTACCTCGTCACAGGGGAAAAAATGCACAGCAGAACCCTAATCAAGTGCAATTGGGCCTTAAAGTCTTTCCCAGCTTCACATGCTGTTATAGACTTGTCATGCACATTGATCAATTCAGGCATCTTCTCACCCATAAACATCAGATTATAATTATCAACATATAATTTGGTGTTATCAGATTTTCGCAATCTATAAAAATTTGTGTGAGTATGCTCTGGTTTTGATTGTGTACACAATTTTTAGCATTGATCACGTTCCATGATCCATCATCAAGATGTAAGAGTACATTCTGATGATGGATCATACAGTGTGATCTGAAACGTTGATGCTAAAAATTATTTACACAATCAGAACTAGAAGCACACTCAAACGAAAAGATATTTTGTTGAGATTTTGATCTTGACAAATAGTTAAAGGTGAGCAATTGCATTATAATAGAAACAGACCATTAAAGGTGATGTTCCTTTTTGTAGTTGTCAGTGACTCAGTGACCGCCATTCTATTAATCTGCTATCAAACTATTGTTGGCAGAAGCTCATGCATATTGAACCACGGTGTTCTTTCTTGTACCTAATGTCTCGTCATTTCATGATTCACCGGGTCTAGTACCACATTTTCATGGCTATGAAGTCCCTTCCACCCGCTACCAGATTACCTGACAAACCACAGGAGAGACAGAGCAACCTTGCTATGACTCTTGCACCTGCTAGCATCTTGGTTGGAAAAAGATTTAGATATACAATTAAACATAAGTACTTCATATTTTTCTCTTCACAGGTAAGACTATGAATTACATTTCCCCTCATCCTAAATTCTAATCAACTCACATTAAGAATAATGGAAACATTGAATGAAGGTCCACAACTCATTCCAACTGACTTGTCCTCTATATTTTCTGTCAGTCTACAATGAGCATTATAAAAGTATTATTAGCATTAATTTTGAGAGCTTAATAAAAAATTCCTTGAAACGCTCAAACAGAAATGTACTCATCATAATCCTTACATCATCTATAAGATGAATTGGTCTGAATAAATAATGATTATGCCACAGTGTCAATGCAATTGGTCCCAGTCCCAGCCATATCTATTGCTACACATTTCATTTCGATTGGGTCTGAGACATTCCAATCAGAAGATTCTATAAATGGTTTTTTATTAGTAAGTTAGCACAATATATGGGAAACACTTGCTATTGCCTAGACTCTTGTTTTTTTTATCATTATTATCATATATTAAGTAAATAACTTTTCCTCTCTTTCACAGAATGTTCAAGCATGGCTTGGGTTAAAATCCGTTGAAGACAAGAAGAATAAATTGACTAAAAACATGGACGAACAAATTATAAAATTGGACGATATGCAGAACTACATGGCTGAGCTGGAATTGTATAAAATTTCATGTGAAAAGGACGGATCCCGTGGCTACTATGATTGCTTTAAGCTGAATTGGACTAAAGAAATGCCAAATGATCAATTCAATGAAGAGAAGTGAATCAATGCAAACAAAAACAGGTTAAAGCTTGCTGCTTTTTGGGATAGAATAACTGAATTAATGGAGAAAGAAGAATTGCCAACTGATCTCCAAACTCAAGATAAGTGGGTCAATGCAGGGACTGAATACAGATTGCTTGTAGAGCCTCTTGATATTGCACATTATTATCGCCTTGGCAAGCATGAAGATTCAGGGCATTATATTGCTCATGGCAGACCTAGACGCTATAAGTTTCTTCAGAAATGGTTGGAGGACAAGGAGAAAAAAGGGGGAATGCAATCAAAGAAGCGAACCCAACCGGCTATATTGACACAGGATTCATGCTTTTGGGCTCATGTTGAAGAAGTTGATTCTAAAACTGGTGATGACCAAAAATGCTTCATAGAACAATTGAAGGGAATGATGGAAAATTGTAAGCTTTCCAAAGATGTTGTCCTTGATGATAATACCTTCATGAAATGGTGGAAGAACTTTTATCCGAATCTATCAGACCAAGAGAAGCTAAGCTTTACTGATAAGTGTGCATGCTATGCTTCTATCATCAGCTGAGAGAAAAGAATAACTTATGTTCCTATGAATAAGTTATTATCTCGTATTAACATAGAAATATGTTCTATATTCTATGTAGATTGCAGAGTGCAGTGTCATGGAATCATTGCAGAGATTTCTCTACCACGCAAAGTAACATGAATACCGAGAACACTGGATATGGCAAATATATTTATATGACTATCAAAGTGTCTATTGCAAAGAAGTTTGATGTGTTTTTAGCACAATGTAAATGACTTTAAAAAAAATTAATATTTGAGAGTATAGCTCACAGAAGTGGCTTTGTTTGAGTAGTTCAAGGGTGTTAGCCTATATAGAATGTTCGTAAACTAATTTTTTTTGTATTAATAAAATTTAAATTTAATATCATTTAAATGCTTACAACATAAGTATGCCTTTATGTAGTTAAACACTCTATTTATGTTCAAAGCTTATTCATTTCAACATAAACATGATATAATCCAATACATCTATATTACTGATAAGGTGGATATCCAACATGGTCAAGGAAGTCTCTTAGTATTAGCCAATCCAAAGCACTTCCATTTTCTTGCCTTATATTCAACTTACTATCATTTTATGAAAATTGTGAGTTTTTCCTCGAAATTGTATTAGCATGGGTTTTCCATTTTTCGTGATGAAGGTTTAATGGAATGATCAAATAACTTGAGCAATACAGTAAAACAATATACATAATATTCCATCTTGTTGCCCAGCAAGACTATTTGTAGTCATTTTATGAAAATTGTGAGTTTTTCCTCGAAATTGTATTAGCACGAGTTTTCCATTTTCCCTAATGAAAGTGGAATGGAATGATCAAATAACTTGAGCAATATAGTAAAACAATATACATAATATTCCATCTTGTTGCCCAACAAGACTATTTGTAATTGTTTCAATAAATTGGTTTTTGACACCACTCTGTAATAAAAAACTATCCAACAATTTTTATCACAGTTTTAGTTTTAATTCAAGTGCATCTCTCTCTCTCTCTCTCTCTCTCTCTCTCTCTCTCTCTCTCTCTATATATATATATATATATATATATATTTGTAAAGGTGAAATTTGTATATTCATACTTTTTTTTTTTGTATTTATTTTGAGGTGATATTTAAATAAATATAAATGATCATAAATGATATGTTGTGTATCTCAATGCATCTAGTTCTCACCTATCTATTTATGCACATGTCCTTGTATATATAGTCCTACCCTATCCATTTGCACATATACACTTATTGTCTCATTCACTTACCACAATTGTCTATATACCTACCTCCATTTAATTATTTGTCACTTAGATTTGACCATTAGACCATTTTAGAACATGTCTACAATTGTCAACTTGTGTCTTTCCAATTTAATTTTAATTTTCAAATGTGGTTGACTAATCAGCTTTACCCTTCTATCTTGACTTGACTAAAGAACACATTTGACACCAGTTTATGCAATGTGCTAGATTTAAAGACATTCTATGCAATCATTTAATCATCATGTGCATCTAATCAAACATTCTAGACCGTTGAAGTACTCGATAACTAAACACTTTGACTAAGTGCAACAAAAAGAACAAAGAATTTGCATACTTAGATACTCTCCTACTATTTTTTGATATTGTTCAATTTTAGGAAATTGATCGAAGAAAAAGTTCCTCGTAACGTAACAATAATATTTTAATGTACTTTTAAATACGAAAAATCTCAAAATATTTAGATAAAGAAAATCAAATATTTACATATCAAGTTGAAGAGCAAAAGAATACTAATTGCCAAGATGAACTTAGTTCACTAGTACAAATCAATGACTTAAAATTGATCTCATTGCCACTAAACCTCTAATAGGAAAAAATCCAACAAAAAAGCCTAGCTAACTTATCGATATAGTGACACTACTTCCCAAGTTCGACATAAGATATTCTAAAATTGCATCCATTTAGCATCATTCTTTAAACATTGAACTAAGTAACAATGCCCATCTTCTTCAATTTCTAAACCAAATTATCCAACTGCTTACTCCCAAGTGCGCTTGTTTGGTTGCATCTATTTGATTAGCCTAGGTTAATTTCATTAGGAATTTTTGTTTACATCTTTTTTCTAGTTATACCATTTTCCTTTACAACATTGTGCTTCATTAGTATATATTTTTCTTTTAGGATTGATGTAGTATGATATGTTTTTCATTGACCCTACCCACCCTTGGATACAATGTTAGAGTTCCATTTTAAAACTTAAATATTATTACTATTTCTAATTGTTCAAATCTAAAATGAAGTATTTAATTTTTCGTTTCTAATGTTTTGTATACACCACTTAGAAGTGTCTAGATAAAATACAAACTTATATCACACTTTTAAAGAGAAATCATATAACACAACCAAAGCATCTTGAGGGAAACATCTACCAAAAATATTCCCCTTATGTTTGCATCAATTTTCATTTATTTTTTGATGAATAGAGGTCTTTCTATTAAATTAAAATATAAAAGTACACTATCCACAAAAAGAAGACCACAAGATACACTATTCAATTTTCATTTATTTTAACTCTAATAGCTTCCAAACGATGCCAAAGTTGCCACGATGGAGCTTGTGGTGTATCTGGATGTGGATGGGGCCAATAATGTCCACATACTACCCTATTAGGCTTAATGTCTTCAGACATGTGCTAGAGACAACAAGCCAAGCCTTCTGAATGGTCTTACAAATATGCATATGAAGGTATTAGCTAAAGAGGTGAGGGGAGAATGAGTTGTCGAGGTTAGGCTACGTAGAGAATGGGGAAAGAAGGAAGGAAGTGGTAAAATATGAGGTAGGAAGTAGAGGATTAAGATTGGTACTTGAGTCTTGAAGAAATAAGGATGTGAATTATGTGAGTAAGAACGATACCAAGACATCAGATTGTAAAGTTATTTTATCTTGCTTCATTTCATAGATAGATAAATAATCGGTTTGTAATAGTTCGTAGTTTATGGAATCATATATTTGAAGGTTGACTTGTCTGTAGATAAGCATATCGTTAATGGTTATATTTTCTTGTCCATTGGTATTAGTTACTATTGATTGTATTATTTTTATTGTATCTCTTGTGGTTTCTATTGTTGGATATATATTGTTACATCTAGATGATTTATTATCTATCACCTTGAAGACATAAAGTGTTGGCATTTGTTTATGAGTATGGTTTTTTTCACCATCAATTAGTATTAGAGCTAGTGGTCCTAAGTGTGCGAGCATATTTTCCAAAGGGAGATAGTTTGCACTAAGACCTGCAAGTAGAGAATGTTGAAGAGTGAAGAAGTTGTGAGAAGCAGTTGATCATGTTGGTTGTCCTCAAGAAAAGAAAAAGTTGGGTAGAGGGTGTGCAAATTTATTCCACTGAGAGGAAGTGGATAGAAGAGGTTTGAGAGAGGTGTATCTTCTAGAATCATGTTGGGTAGAGGATAGTAGTGAGAGTTGTGGGAAGGAAGGTGAAATAGTGAGACTTGGAAAGACTTGAAGTCTTTGATGGATAAAAGAAGGAAAAAGAAGCAAAGGTTTTTGATTGGTTGGGTATTGATGATTCCTATGTTGGAGAAAGGTAGAAAGAAGAGATGGATGGATGTGAGTGAGATGGAAGTGTAAAAGTTGACACAAGAGGCTCAAGTGGTCTTGGAAGAGATAAACATGAGATTAGAATGGGAACATTTACAAAAATGAAGGAATGTCCTTTGTAGGATGTGGATGCAAAAGATGATCATGAAGGTCTTGTATTCGATGAGGAATGTGTTGATAAGCAAGAGTCACTTGATGAAGAGACTGAAAGGATATATCCCTTGAAAAATGCAGTAGTGGTGAAAGTTGTAGCAGCAATAACTGAAGAGTTTAATGTAGAAAGACAAGGGGAGAACTCGGTTATTGAAAGGTTGACTTGTCTGTAGATAAGCAAATCGTTATTGATTAGATGTTCTTATCCTTTGGTATTAGTTGCTATTGATTGTGATGTTAAACCATTAATTGGCAGTTCTTGTCACTAGATGTATTATGTTTATTGTATCTCTCATGGTTTCTATTGCTAGATATATATTATTACATAGATGATTTATTATCTATCGCCTTGAAGATAAAAAGTGTTGGCATTTGTTTGTGAGTATGGTTTTTTTCACCATCAATTGGTATCAGATCTAGTGGTCCTAAGTGTGTAGGCAAATTTTCCAAAGGGAGACAGTTTGCACTAGGACAAGTTGCGGGTAGAAAATCTTGAAGAGTGACGAATTTGTCAGAAGTAGTTGATAATGTTGGTTGTCCTCAAGAAAATAAAAATTTGGGTAGAGGGTGTGAAAATTTATTCCACTAAGAGGAAGTGGGTAGAAGAGGTTTGGGAGAGGTGCATCTTCTAGAATCCTATTGGGTAGAGGATAGTAGTGAGAGTTGTGGGAAGGAAGGTGAAATAATAAGACTTGGAAAGACTCAAAGTCTTTGATGGATAAAAGAAGAAAAAAAAAGTGAAGGTTTGTGATTGGTTAGGTGTTGATGATTCCTATGTTGGAGAAAGAGAGAAGAAGAGATGGATAAATGCAAGTGATATGGAAGTACAAAAGTTGACACAAGAGGCACAAGTGGTTTTGGAAGAGATAAATATAAGATTAGAATGGGAATATTTGCAACAATGAAGGAATGTCCTTTGTAGGATGTGGATGCAAAAGATGAGCATGAAGGTCTTGTATTTGATGAGGAATATGTTTATAAGAGAGAGTTACTTGAGGAAGAGATTGAAAGGATAGATCCCTTGAACAATGCAGTAGTGATGAAATTTGTAGCGGTAGTGACTGAAGAGCTTAATGAAGAAAAATAGGGGGAGAAATCAGTTATGGTGGATCAATAGTTGGTGGATGAAGGAAAAGAATGCAAAGAAGGAGAAAGTACCTCATAGTTTGAAGTAGTGGAAGAGGAAGATTTGTGAGCACACTTTACGATAATAGAATAAGAGTGGATAGAGACACTCGAAGGTGTGAAGACAAAAGGGATAGTGGAAGATAAGGAGGATGTGATTACAGTGGTTAGATGTGAAGAGCCTTTGGATGATAAATATGAGAATGAAGAGGATGTTGGGGAAACGAAAGAGCATGAGATAAATTTTTATGAGTTTTATGATATTGAGTTTAGTTTACCTTTGTTTAAGGTAGGGGAAGATATATTTGCAGATTTTCTCATGGGAGTTAGTTGGTTGCATACAAAATATATGGAGGATGTTGCAAAGAATTGGTAGAGGTGTTTGGTTTGCAATTGACACGAGTCCATGAGAAGGAAGATGAGAAGGGAACAAACTTGGTGAGGAGGACAACAAGAACCCCAACTAAGTGTTGGAAGAGGCACAAGAAGAAACTATCTATGTCTACATTAGTGATGGAGTTCATTACAAGTCATTACAACCTGAAAGGATAGTCCTACTACCTAGCTCAATTTGTGAGACATTCTCACAAATATTTCCTATCTAGGAGTGTGATGCAGGAGCATCCTGGGAAAATGGTCAACATCAACCAAAATTATTTCCCTTATGTTTGCATCAATTTTTATTTATTTTGACTCTGATAGCTTTCATACGATCTGAGAGCTGTCACAATAGAATGCATTATACATCTATGTGGATGTTGGTAGGGACAAATTGATGTCCACATACTACCCTATTAGGTTTATTTCTTCAAACATGTGCTAGAGATGCAAGCCAAGATTCCTAAATGGTTTGGCAAATAGATCTTTTAATTGGGTGCATACTCTATATTAGTTTGGGAGCTTTCTCTTCTTGTTACACTCTGGACACATCGACATCCATGTGGCATAACCAAACGGGAAATGTTTGAAGATGGGAGAGAATTGGAAATGGTTTAATGATGAAACCATTAAGGCCAAAACAAAAGAAGAGAACACAAAACAAGATAAAGAAGAGGCAACACGAGGAGAAAGGAAGGTTGGATGGGCTTGAAACAAAGAGGAAGGTGTAATGCCCCATTGGGGAACCCAAGAGAATTTAACCTAAAACATGTTGCTATGTTTACAAAATAAGTTTTTTCTTAAACGTTTACAAACAATGATGATAACAATGCCAAAGCAATACAATCATAAGATATAAAGAAGTACATATATAAATACAACTCAATTAAAACTAACAATTCTCAAGGGTCCCATGACGTAGAATTATGTATTACTATTTAAAAATTTTAGATTAAGAATAACTACAATGATCTCATGTACAAATGATTAAAAAATACATCCAATACCCTAAGGTATAAATACAATGAATAACATCCTCTGCACAAGTTGCAATGTATGTCATAATAACCAAATACAAGGTAATACAATATATGAAAGGAATCATCTCTGAAGCATTGATACACGATATAATTATAAACATCATAAGATATATATGAACAAACTTCCAATGAAGAACAAGAAGAAGGTAACAACAACAAGCATCATCCATCACCACCATAGGAATGTTAGAATCTCAAATGGTATAATAAAACACTACCACCCAACCTCGTGGAACCAAAGGTTCACTCCCACCATGCTAAGGAGATAACAACAAACCCCACTCGGATAAAAAAATCAATCAAAACAACTAAGCATAGGGTCCTGAAGGATTTATATCTCAAAAGGTACCACCAAATAAAGATAAAGAAAAGATAATAAATATAAAAAAAGTCAACACGTACCAAATCACCAAACACTAGAATATATCGAACAAGTACAAATCACTAAATAATACTAAAATAACAAAGATACACCACCAGAGGAAAATGCATAAACTACGGAGGAGACTTAGGCTACATACTATGGGAGTGTCATCACATGGCTATCTACTTGAGTTACCTTGGACTAGCCACACTAGACCCCAGACCCTCAAGCATTGAGTTACCTTGGACTAACCACTCTAGGCCTTGAACCCTCAATACGACCCACAGAGAACTAGAATACCCTCTCATGAACATGAGAAATTCTAATCATACCTACTCTCTAGATATCATCTCATTCCCACCCATAGCCTATATAAGCACTCAAGGCATGAGTGAGGCATTATCTCTAATTATGTTTTAATGAACTTGTGGACAAGGCTTTTGAGGATACCTGTTTTGAAAGACTCAAGCCAAACAAAGATTAGATGTTAGTCTAGCATGAAATTAATCCAAAACAAATAAAACTGTAAACTAAGCCACCTCAGATTGAGCTTAAACAGGTGCACCCAAGCACTTTTTGATTTGCTCTTGCTTAAGGGGATGTGGGTGTGCTCTCTAAGCACTTGGAGCATGTTCCTTATGCATTTTAGGATGGATTGAGATCCATGAAAACCTCATAAATGGCACAAAATAGGTAGAGAACACCTGATTTTCCCCTAAGGCCTCAAGGATCAAATGATGTTGGAATGAAGGTTAAGCTACATGATGTTTATGCTAAGATTGATTTTAGACCAAATAGAGATGTGATATGATGCTATGCTTATGCAAAATGAGGAAATAAACTATGTTAATCCATTATTACTAAATTAGAATGAGCTAAAATGCTTGAAAGTAAGCTAGATTAAGATGATTATGCTAAGTCTAGAGCTAAATGGGTATGATAACAATGCTTGAAATGAAAGGTGAATGGGTATTTTGCACTTGGAAATGAGGAGCACTTATAGGATTTGGGAAGGAGGAATGAGTGGCCAAGATCAAAATCCTTAAGAGAGGCCAAGATTCATTCAAAGGGGAGCACATGGATTGTGCTAGTTCAGGGCCACCTCCTTGTGACAAGTGTCATAAGGGCATTGGGTTGAAAGATGGGAGGAATGTGCACAATTTGGGAAATGTGCCTAAGGTCAAAGGGTGTAAGAAAGGGGTGAGGGGCTTCTTAAATGCATCATAAATGCATGTAAGAGGGATAAGGAGGCCATAAATGCACTTAATGCATGTAAGAGAAGTTTCTAGAGGTTTGTTGACTTTGGGTTAAGCTTAGGAGTTGGCTAACCTTGGTTAGAGAATGTGACAGGATTAGGGGGGGATTAGGATTAGGATTAGGATTTTCTAGAAGAGTCTAGAATTTCCTTAGGATAAACATGGATTTTTAGGAAATAAATAAAGATTTATTTATTTCCATGGTTTAGGTTTGAGAATATTTATTAAAATGAATTTAATAAACATGAGGATTAAATATTTAATCTTAATTAAATATTTTGAGTTGGGATTAGGGTTAGGAAATGAGGGGATTAGCCTTTAATCGAAATTAAAGAAGGATTAGAAGATTCTGGAAGAGGTTAGTGGTCTTAAGGAAATTGGCCAAGTTTTGGGCAAAAAATAAATAAATAATTTATTTTGGGATTTTTGGTCAATTTATTAATTAAATAATTAATAAATAAGGAGATAATGTTTAAATAAGATTTAAACATTTTTGGGAGGGATTTCTTAATTAAATATTTTTAATTAAGATAAAGGGATTTAATGACATAAAAATAAATTAATTAATTAATAAATGATGATGTCATCAAGGATTTTTCAGAAAATAAAAATACTTTATTTTCTAAAGGATTTTTAGGTGTCTACATTTTGCCCCTCTTTGATGCGATGCCGCAAGTGGCGTGGCTTCAAAGACAAGAAAATAAGATGCCCAAGGCTAGAATTTAGAGGAATGATGGGTTGTGCCCCCTCGAGAAAATAACGCAAGGAGTAAACGTTGTGGAATTTTCTCGAAAGGAAACAAAGAAGGAAGGACCTAGGAAGAAGGGGAGATAAATAACCAGACTTCCAAGAGAAAAGATGGGTGAATGCAAGATGAGATGGAATGCAAAATGCAGGATGCAGCGATATGAGGATGCAAGATTAATCTATATGATGCAGAATGGGGGAGCTCCATGCTTTAGATCTTTTAGAGAGCACAACCTAGTTTGATATAGCAATGCTAGAGACTTGCCAAGGATACTGGGATCACGAGGCCTTGTCACCAGCGTTGCATAGGACTGACGCTAAAAAGACATGTAGGGTTGCCCCAGCATCACACATGAAACCTGGAGGAGGCATGGTGGAAACGATGCTGAAGAAACCACAAACACACGACTGACTCACAGGCAGAAGCAAAAGATCAAAAGAACTTGCCCCAGATTGTCCTCATTTGCTGCACACCATGATATAAAGGATCGTGGTGACTTTGAGTAGAGAATAATGAGAAGCCATAAAAGATTAACAAGATCCAAAGGACAAAATCCAAGACCAAAATGAGAACTCCAAAAAGACATCCTTTTCCAAGGAGAGAGATGTGATGGGACTGATTGATTGATGGTGGGAAGATTGGTTTGAATGTGTGGAAGGATACATCGACACGGACCTGGTGTGATTGGTGGAAGATTAGGTCAGATAGGAAAGATAGAACTGAGGGGACCCATGATTAGGCTTAGGTCAGATAAAATAGAAGCATACATCTGTGCGGACCCGATGCTAATGGGGAGAATGCTGTGTTGCTGATTGGCAAATGATGCAGTTCAAAGATGGTCATGATGATCAAGGATAGTCGACAATTGATAGTGCTGAAGTGCAAGGCTAGATAGGACAAGATTTCTGATCAAATGCTACTGCAGGACTAACGAGGAGATGTACAACAAGACACGAGGATATTTACAACGGATATGTACAGAAGCTCAAGATTAGGATGTACAAAGAACCTGGGGATGAAGCTGAAACTCCAAAGATATGCAAGACGAACTGATGGATGATGTGTCTTGAAATGACACAGATTTGGGAAGGACATATCCCAACAATGATGATTGGATTGAGATCAAGCCTTGCTACAAGACTAAGGTTGTGATTTGGTCGGTTGGCTTGATCTTGGATGTTGGATTTTGGATAGCTAGAGGATGTGGATAGGATTGGAAGATGGCTAGAAGACTGCTAGGAATGTTTGGATAGGGATGAATGGCATTGGATTACAATGAGGGTAGCCTATAGCTAGATACCAATGACAAGGGAAGATACTAGGTGATGGAAAGATGGAGGAAATGCTTAGGATGAGGATGATGGAACTACTAGGAGATTCAGATGGAGGAAGATTTGGATTTGGATGGAGGAACTGCTGAGGGATCTGGCTAGAGGAATGCTTGGGGATCTGGATAGAGGAATATTTGGATTTGGATGGAGGAATTGAGGAGAGATTGTGGATGGACAAAGATTGGATGGGGAGATGGAAGTGCTTGGGGAGATTAGATGGCAGATTTGCTTGAGGATTTGGAAAGAGGAATGCTTGGGGAGATTGGATGGCAGATTTGCTTAAGGATTTGGAAAGAGGAATGCTTGGGGAAACGCTGAGGGATCTGGATAGAGGAATGCTTGGGATTTGGGGAGATGGAAAGATTTTGGAGGAAAGATAGTCTCCAAGGAATATGTCACCAAGGAATAAGATGCCCCCTGCTTAGGATAGTTCATTCATTCAGAGGTAGTAGGATGGGGTATGATTTGACAAAAGATATGCCGATAAGAGGGTGAGGAAGGTAGATGGAAGATAGGATGAATGGATTGGATAGAGGATATGTAGCTAAAAAGTGTGATGGATGCCAAGAAAGTGCCCAAAAAGCATGTATACCTGGTAGTCTTTGTTTTGTCATCAAGATCCAAAGGAGGATGAAGGAGGTGAGAGACAAATGGGATGGAGGAGATGTTGGATAAGAGGTGATAAAAGGGAATAGCCCCCAACTGCAGAAAGGAATTGGGGAGAGGCCTACACATGATGCTTGTTTGCCAGGTTTTCACCATGGTACTTGTCCAAGGCGCTTGAATTGCCAAGTTTTCACCATTGGACAAATGTTTTTCTCTTTTCTTTTTCTTTTCTTTTTTTTGGATACTTTTCGCTTGATTTTTCCAATTTTTATGGATTTTTCTAATTTTTTACTGACTAGATGCTGACCTTTTGATATTTCTGATGTGTTGCTATCTTTCTTCACTGATCTTCTATTTTGTTGCTGACATTTTCTGATTTGTTGCTGCCTTTCTGATTTGTTGCTTTCTTTTCGATTTCTCTGGATGTTGGTACAACTTTGCTAGGATGGATGGATTATGCAAAGGCATGGATGAGATGGGGGAGATGGGAAATATGGTGGTATAAAGTGTTTGGATGGAAGGATGGAAAGTGATCATGATAGGGGGATGTTGTCAGGACCAACATTGGCACATGTTGCGAGGAAGATGGATGAAGTGGATGGGTTTCGAAAGATAGAGGTAGATAGGATGGAGGATTTATGCTAGGAGATTTAGGATCTTTGGGACCCAAAATAGATTTAGGAGATGGAGGAGAAGACTGAGTAGTTGGGGGATTAGAAACTTTGGATGCCATTGTGGATGTTTCTTTTAGATGCATTACATCTTTTTGCTTTGGGATCCACATCATTTTTGCTTTAGCTTTGGTGGGCCTTTGTGGCCGTTGGTATGCATCAGATTTTGCTTTTTCTTTGCTGGGCCTTTGTGGCCATGTAGTGGATTTTGCTTCTGCTTTGCTGGGCCTTTGCAGCCATTGGGATGCTTTGGATTGCTTGATTGGATTTTGCTTTGGTTGACCATGTCGTTTAGACTGGACATGGCAATCCTTAGATCTGTGTGGATATTTCCCTTTATGCATCTTGGATATGGCATCCAAATTGCGAGAAGCATTGGAAGGAATATGAGGAGCTATGCGGGATGGAGGAAATATGGATGGAGAGATGGGAGGATATTGGTAGATAGGATATGTGGGCATGTGCATTTGTTGATCTTGACTAGGGATGTTTGGATTTTGGATGAAGGTCTGAGTAGGATAAGATGGGGGATGATATTTTGGGATGTAAGGTCCCTAAATAGAGTTAGCATGTGAAGGATATGTGCTCGTAGATTTTGGGACATAGGGACCCAAAATAGATTTGGAGGATGAAGGAGGAATGTGATAGGTTGTCCTGGGCTGTAATGATGGAGGAGGAGGAATAGCATTGTATGTTTTGGGAGATGTGATGGTGGGTTTGGAAGGATGCTTGAATTTAGCTTTAGTTGTACCAACATTTCTGGAGGAAGTGCCTTCTTCTGATGTGTGACCAATGCCACATAACTTTGGATGTTTCTTGTCTTGGATAGGCTCCAAATTTCCTTATTCATGGATGCCTAGGCCTTTGCCTTGATAATTCCATTTCTTGAGCATTTTATCCAAACAAGGATATTTCTGACTTGGGGAATATGATAAACATCAAGTTTCTAGTTCCCCGATGGAAGATATGGAACTTATTGCTTCTGCTTCAAGTGGGTTACCTCTGACAAATGTAAGTGGTCCAAGGGGATAGAGTGCTGGCAGCTGGATAGTTTGGATCAGAGGATCCTCAAGAGGAGAGGATGGGATGATGGGATCTTGACTAGGATTGGGAGATAGTAATAGATCTTGAGATGGAAGAATAGGGATTGTAGGATCTTGGATTGGAAGACTTTGGATTATAGGATTTTGGATTGGGGGTGATGGAAGCAATAGAACATGTGATGGGGGAAGTGAAAGGATTGGATCTTGATTATCTTCAATGGGTACTTCAACATGATTTTGGACAAGATCTTGACATGGTAGGACTTGTGTGAATAGAGTGATGGGGGGTGTATGGATGGACTCTTTAGAGCGGGTGGATGGAAGGATGGGATATTTTGCAATTGTGATGGTAAGAAGAAGGAAGAACTCTTCAAATGGTATGGATGAAAGGATGAAAGATTCTGTGGATGTGATGGTAGGAAGAGGGGCAAACTCATGAGGCTCATCAGACATGCTTTGGATAATGCTAGGAGGGGGCGATGTTGGTGGGGTATGGATGGAGACTTCAGATGAAAGGGACTTAATGATGCTAGGAGATGGAAGAGGATTAATGAGTGGGATGTATGGAAGATAGATAATAGATGGGAGCGATGGATGGGCCTTGTAAATGATGGATTCACATGAAGGTTTGAGATGGCTTGGCTCTTCAACTCTAGGAGTGGGATTTGTTGTTGGCTTCCTTTTGAAACTCCTTGGAGACTTTCGTGGTGAAAAAGGATTAGAAGATGGGGGAGATGGATAGCTAGGATAGTCCTCACACGATGATGGGGTGGAAGATGATGAACATGTTTGAAGGGATGATGGTGCTGAAGAAGTAGAGGTAATGGATCGAGGTACGGGATATGAAGTGGTTTGAAGGATGCACTCTGCTTGTGGGAGGGGATTTTTGGAAATGTGGTTTGGAATAGAAGATGGTGGATTGAGATAGGATGGAGGATTGGGGAAAAGGATTGGAAGACTTGGTGTTTGGTTTTGAAATGGTTTTGGAGGATAAGTGGATGGAGGTTTTAGATAAGGGAAGTAGCATGAGGTGTTTCGAGGGGATGGTGGTGATTGGGATATGACCATAGCAGGAGATGGAGGTATGAAGGATGCATATGGAGGATGTGTAGGTTTAAGATAGGGATAAGTTGTGGATGGATAAGATAATGGATTTGCCTTGCCGAGGACATGAAAGGGAGTGCTAGTGGATAAGTGTGAAGGCATGATAGGATATTTTGGAGGAATGATTGGATGTTGGGGGATGTTTGGAGCAAACTTGCTAAGATTTTCAAAATATGTATCATGATCTACAAGGCTTTCATCATCATCAAGATAGGATGGATTGAGAGGAGAGACATAATAACCAAACTCATCATAATAGTTTTGAGACATGCTGACTTGAGGATGAGTTGGATAAGGACGAAGATGGATTGGAAGACTAAGACTCAGATTGGAATGATCGACAGGATTAGACTAGGATTGGATTTGGCTTAAGATTGGAAGAAGACTGACTCTAGAGGAAGACAGATAGGGAAATGGGGGATGACCAAGATGACTCTGCTAACCTAAGATAGGAGAAAAGGATGACAAGACTAGATTGAATATGACTGGAAGACCATGGTTTGAGATTCTGAAAGCTTTGGACATTTTCTGGATTTTGGGAGGATTTGGACTGACATGGCTGTTCTGAGTATCTTGAACCAAGTTGTAGATCAGTTTGATGTTTTTCCAATGGCAAAGGATAGATTTCAACAAAGATTTTTGGAAAAGTAATCTCCACAAGGGACAAAGCAACCTTGTGAGATACAAACAAGATAACTGACTCTGATAAAGCTTTGAAAAGTGTATGTTCCAACAATGTTTTCATGGAGCTTCTGACTATCAAGCACTTCAAGCAGATCTACCTAAGGAAGGTGAGTATCAAAATTGCTTGCCCACAGCTTGGTACCCCCTAAAAGGGAATACAAATGGTGAGTAATCTTGAGGTGACCCAGTAAACCCCTTGGAATCGGTCCTTGCACAAGGATTTTGATACTTTCAGATGTAGATAGGGTAGCCTCTATTTTATCAGATTTTTAATAGTTTCTTGGAGTCTCCATACCCGATTATGCTGACCGCCTATGACTCACTTAAGAGCCTAGCCAATAATGCTAGGGGAGGAATATTTACCTGTCCCCAAACATTTGCATTTGGCACAAAACGCCCGTGGATTAGGAGATATAAGTGAGTACTTTTTGCCTTTCACTTTATTTATATACCGGCTGGGGGGGATACCGGTTTGAGGTCGTTCTCCGAGGAGGAAACGCTTTTCTCCCTAGACAGGCCTTGCTAAAAGTAGAACAAGTGAACTTGTCCGGGTCCAAATGTTCTACATTTCTTACTTTAACAGGTTTTACAGAAAATAAAAGCTCCTAGATGCACATCAAGCAAGTTGTTCTTTTTCCCAATTTGATTAAGTGATGTTTGAATTTGAATAATTGAAGACACAAGTGTTTAGGCTTTGATTTGTTCTTTTTCCAAAAGATTTTTTGAGCGTTTGCAGTTGCTTTGACTTGGGCATTCAAGATTGAATTATCGTGTTGATTTAGAACTTTGAAGTGCTTTGTTTTGTCCTTAAGGCATTCAAGATTGAATTTGTGCTTTGCTTGAATTGAAAAGGAGGGAATAGAGATGCTTGTTCTTTCCAATTTAGATCATTCAAGATTGTGTTTGATTTTCAAAATGATAATGACTCTTAGGACCTAAGTTCTTTTCCTTAGTTTCATTCAAGATTTGTTTGACTTTTGCTTTTTATGAATCTAAGAAAAATTTAAGGCAAAAACACAGTCCACAGCGACATTGTCCAGCTAGATGCAACACCGAAAAACTCTCAGGTGACAGCGGAATGTTTACAGGCGACAGGGAAATCTGCGCAAGCGATAGAGAAATGATTCTAGGTGACAACAAAATATTCTGAGGTGACAACAAAAATCTCATAGCTGATAGCAAGATAAGCATAGGCACCACTCAAACATGCCTAGGTGACACTTAATCAGGCACAGGCGACACTTAAAAATCCATAGGCGATAATGAAATGAGCATAGGCGACAACAAGTTGTGCACAGGCGACAGTAAAAAATGGGCTAAGCGATAGTGAAATGGTCTTAGGTGACACTTAAACAAGCCCAGGCGACACTTAAATATGTAGAGGTGACACTTAATCATGCACAGGCGACAATGAAAAGTGCACACATGATAATGAAAATGCTGATAGGTGATAATGAAATGGTTACACGCGAGACTTCTGTAAGCGGAGGCATGAATGTTTATTTTACAGGCGTGATTATTTCTATTACAGGCGACAGAAAAGAAGTTTAGACAGAATAGAAGTTGTCGAGGATGGAAATCTTGAAAACATAGGCGTCGATACAGAGCTCATAGGCATGATCAAACTCTGTAGGTGTGACTAAACTGTGTCTAGGCATGACTGAACTTTGTATAGGTGACATTTCATCTATTTCCTATAAATACAAGAATACAAAGCATGATATAATTAAGTGATTGTGGATTTGGGTTCCACCGGGCATGCCAGAATGTGGACAAGGCTTTTGAGGATACCTGTTTTGAAAGACTCAAGCCAAACAAAGATTAGATGTTAGTCTAGCATGAAATTAATCCAAAACAAATAAAACTGTAAACTAAGCCACCTCAGATTGAGCTTAAACAGGTGCACCCAAGCACTTTTTGATTTGCTCTTGCTTAAGGGGATGTGGGTGTGCTCTCTAAGCACTTGGAGCATGTTCCTTATGCATTTTAGGATGGATTGAGATCCATGAAAACCTCATAAATGACACAAAACAGGTAGAGAACACCTGATTTTCCCTTAAGGCCTCAAGGATCAAATGATGCTGGAATGAAGGTTAAGCTACATGATGTTTATGCTAAGATTGATTTTAGACCAAATAGAGATGTGATATGATGCTATGCTTATGCAAAATGAGAAAATAAACTATGTTAATCCATTATTACTAAATTAGGATGAGCTAAAATGCTTGAAAGTAAGCTAGATTAAGATGATTATGCTAAGTCTGGAGCTAAATGGGCATGATAACAATGCTTGAAATGAAAGGTGAATGGGTATTTTTCTCTTGGAAATGAGGAGCACTTATAGGATTTGGGAAGGAGGAATGAGTGGCCAGGATCAAAATCCTTAAGAGAGGCCAAGATTCATTCAAAGGGGAGCACATGGATTGTGCTAATTCAAGGCCACCTCCTTGTGACAAGTGTCATAAGGGCATTGGGTTGAAAGATGGGAGGAATGTGCACAATTTGGGAAATGTGCCTAAGGTCAAAGGGTGTAAGAAAGGGGTGAGGGGCTTCTTAAATGCATCATAAATGCATGTAAGAGGGATAAGGAGGCCATAAATGCACTTAATGCATGTAAGAGAAGTTTCTAGAGGTTTGTTGACTTTGGGTTAAGCTTAGGAGTTGGCTAACCTTGGTTAGAGAATGTGATAGGATTAGGGGGGGATTAGGATTAGGATTAAGACTTTCTAGAAGAGTCTAGAATTTCCTTAGGATAAACATGGATTTTTAGGAAATAAATAAAGATTTATTTATTTCCATGGTTTTGGTTTGAGAATATTTATTAAAATGAATTTAATAAACATAAGGATTAAATATTTAATCTTAATTAAATATTTTGAGTTGGGATTAGGGTTAGGAAATGAGGGGATTAGCCTTTAATCGAAATTAAAGAAGGATTAGAAGATTTTGGAAGAGGTTAGTGGTCTTAAGGAAATTGGCCAAGTTTTGGGCAAAAAATAAATAAATAATTTATTTTGGGATTTTTGGTCAATTTATTAATTAAATAATTAATAAATAAGGAGATAATGTTTAAATAAGATTTAAACACTTTTGGGAGGGATTTCTTAATTAAATATTTTTAATTAAGATAAAGGGATTTAATGACATAAAAATAAATAAATAAATTAAATAATTAATTAATTAATAAATGATGATGTCATCAAGGATTTTTCAGAAAATAAAAATACTTTATTTTCTAAAGGATTTTTAGGTGTGTACAGAACTCTCTAATTTTTAATTACTATGTTGTCACTTATCAACAAAACTTACGATAGGTTACCCTAGTACTAACCACTTTGGGTCCTAGACCCCTATTGTACGTCACTCCCCTAAGATGCACCTGTTTAACCTCCCCTAGGCTCACAGGTCATCAATAATCAATTAAGTCTCATACAAGTATACTAATCAAATTCCAATCCACAAAAGATATCAGGACACACACTGGTCCTCAAACCAAAACATCATAACCACTCTCTCAAAGAGTCCACATAACATGAGCTTAGGTCTCAATAAGGTTCAGGTAAAAATGATCGAAATAATATAACATCATAATTCCTAACATAAGAATACATATACAACCATAGAAAACAACCCCCAAGCCTTTGGTCAACTAATTCCCAAGTCAACTAAAACCCCCAATAATCAATAAAGATATAACAAGGTCCAACAAAAATCCTTCATATCAAAACTTCAAACACTTACAAGAAAATACGATTCCCTTAAAGAAATCCAATTATTTAAAAATAACTAGTTCGACTATATTTGCATGTTTGTATAACCATGCAAGTAAATATATATAATTATAAATTCTAGTTGACTAAAGCAATCATCTTGTTGACCAAAGTCCATTTGACTAAAAAAATATTCATATAAATGTCTCATACATAACTATCTATTTAAAATAAAATCTCATACATATATACTTTTTAAATAAGTATTTAACTAAAATTTCCATGCATATCAAAACACCATGTATTTAATAATAAAATAATGTTATTAATTTTCTAAATATAAATATAAATATTAAAATCCACATGTAAAAAAATCAATTAATATTTATTTATTAATTAAATTTTTTTTTACTTTTAAATAAATTTTAAATGCTAAAATTAATAAATAATAATAATAGTTTTTATAATAATAAAAATAAATTCAAATAGCAAAACCCCCCTTTTTTAAACACATATATTTTCTTAATTGATTTCTTTAATGGAAAATTAGGGTTTTAGGCAAAACTAATTTCTTTTGAATATGATTTCACATGCGATTTCAAATTTAATTTTCTATGCAAAACATTAAGACAAATTTTCTATCCTTTCTGGGTAAATACCTTAATTGGAAAAAAAAACTCACACAAATTTCTAAAAAAATTTCTTAGGTTTCCAAACCATCCAAACATAATACCAAATCTATTTTAATATCAAACTAATCTAAAATTTCACAAAACCAAACCTGATTTAAATAGAAACCCAATTGTAATTTATTCACATAAACAATTTTAGACACGAAGCAAACAATCTTTTCATAGGAAAGAATCTTACAAAAAGAAGGTTTCAAACCCTACCTCAAAAAATGCCTGAAAATTTGAAACCAAGAAAGATCTAATTCACCCTTCAAAAATCCAAGCTTTCTAACAATCTCTAACAATGCCTACAAAATCCAAGCTTTCCAAAAATATTTCAAATTCATCCAAGAGAGCTCTTCCAAAATGTGATAGACATCCCTCCAAATAATACCTAGAAACCCCTCATAAAGAAGACCTATTCCTTCTAGGGTTTCTAAAACATGCAAACCCTAAAAAATAGAACTCAACTCTCTCCACCTAGTTTTTATCAATCCACTTTGCATGAATAAAAATAACTTAGTAATAAATTAATGCATTTTTTAATTATAATTCCTAACTCAACTTTAACTTTAAAAATATAATTTAATTTTATTAAACTAAACGTGCAACTTAAATTGCATATAAATATTTAATTAATCAATAAATACTTTAGCACATAAATAACTATGCAAATTGATAAATTAAATATTAAATAAATCAACTATGCCTTTAATTTCATATTTAGATTTAATAATTAATTAAACCATTTTATTCCAAATTTAGACTTTTAATTAACTCTTTTAATTTAACAAAGGTATTTAATTAACCCTTAATAATTAAATAATATTCCTTATATTTAATATTGCTATATATATAAAATATAATCATTATAATCTCAAAATTACCCCTAATTTAATTATTTAAATCAAATAATCCAAACAACAAACTTACTTGACTCACAAAACATGAAAAATCAACTAACTCCATATCAAACAAACACCAAGGGCTCATAGATTCATGTCACCTTGACGAATTCAGATGGGTAGAAACATATACTTGCCTATTATTTAGGACAATCAATGGTGTAGGTTGGGATTTAGATTTGTATGTTATCTCCCCTCTCTTACCATTGAGATATTGTGATAGGGCACACTTATCCTGACAATTCAGGGAAGTCGATGCCCGGTACTTGCAAACCTACATAAAAGATGAGCATGTACATACATGTATAAATATAAACAAGAAATGGCAGGGATCAGACGATCGTGTGGATCTTGCAAGCAAGTAACTATGACTATGTCCCTCAACCACATCAAGCACATCAAACATAAATATAAAACATACATGCCAACCATACACATGAAAGTATGTAGTCAGTAAAACCATGAGCATAATATACATAACATCAAATCTATTTGAGGATTTATACAAACATGAAAAGTGGCCTAAATGAGTCTAGCCAATTAACCTAAAAATCAAACTATGGGAGGGGTATTACAAAAGGACTCCAAGTGGGGGCCTACATACAAAGGTATCAACCAAAGAGGTGAGGGGAGAATTAGCAGTCGAGGTTAGGTTGCATAAAGAATGGGGTAAGAAGGAAGTGATAAAATAGAAGGTGCATGACACGAGGAGAGAACATAGGATTAAAAGTAGAGCGGTGTAGAGGAGTAAGATTGGACGTACTTGAGTCTCAAAGAAGCAAGGATGTGAATGATGTAAGGACAACACCAAGACACTGGATTGTAAAGTTGTTTGGTCTTGTTGCATGACACAAAGATAAATGTTCAACATGTCATAGTTAATAGTTAATGACAATCCTATGTTGATTAAAGGTCAACATGTCTACACATAAGAATATCATTATTGATTGGAATTTCCTATCAATTGGTATTAGTTACTATTGGTTGGAAGTTCCTATCAGTTGGTATTAGTTACTATTTATTTTAATGTTAAACCATTAATTGGTAGTTCCTATCACTAGGTGTATTCTATTTATTGTATCTATTGTGGTTTCTGTCATTGGATATATATTGTTACAAATATCATGTATTCCCTATTTCCTTGAAGACATAAAGTGTTGGCATTTGTTTGTATTGCTTTTGTGACCATCACTTTTATACTTTAAATTTAAAAAATGATGCAAAATAATAAAATGTTGAATTACACACACACATATACATACATATACACATACACACATATGTGTACAATGTGAAAAGGGAAGCAATGAAAATAGGGTAGATCATCTCTCCTTTTCAATATTGCACATTCAAAAGGAAGATGCCCCAATAGGTTCAAGTAGTAACTCAAGCACTAAATAGGACAATGATCCTTCGCTAAATATGTAAAATTAAAATGGGAAATGATAATAAACATAGAAATGCAAATTAGGAAAGATTCATATGCATATAGAAATGAAATAGGGAACAAGCTACTTCAAATCTAAATAAGTGACAAATAGAGTCTTGAAAGTACCTGTAACAAATTTTATGAGATCATGACATTGTAAACTTCCTACATGTCAAATTTGAGCCCATTTTTTAGGGTATACATCGATTGAGTTGATTTGTATCCAGATATACATTGGTTGAGGCAATATGTACCATGGGTTTCTATCCAAAACTTTCAGGGATGCTCTAACTATTCCCAATCTTCCCAAAAAAGTTTTGACAACTCTATAGCCTATTCCTATACAAATAAAAATGGGAAACAAGGTTGAGAAAAGGTGTTTTCCTTGGTCAAACCCCTATTTAGGCATCAACCTTGAAAATATAATAAAATTCCATAAAGGAAAGATGAAATAGAAGCTAGATTTGAATCATAAATTACCTCATTCCTTGATGATGATGCCTCTTTGAATGTGATCACAAGTGTTAATGTAATAACTTGGACTCCACAAAAATTCTAAAAAAGAAATCATGAAAGATAAGCCTTGTGAAGTAGATGTTTTAGTTTTCCACAATGCTTGATGAAGAAGGAGAATGCTTTGAAGAATTGAAGACTCAAATGCTTGAAGACCTTAAGAATTCTTGGATGACAATTTCTTGATTTATTGATCATGAATGCTTGTGGATATTAATGGATACCAAAATGAGGAGAGATAGGGCATTTATATACCTCATCCAACATTTTAGGGGTTAAAACTCAGTTAGACCAATTGTATGTCTTAGTCCTCCACTGGATTTCCAAGATGGGGAATCAATTAAAATTTGTGCCCAATATTAAGGGTATAGATCAGATGAGCTAACCTATACCTAGGTATGGATTGACTGAGTTGATCTATACCATTCAATCGGGGCTCAAATTGAGACCATAGGTCTCGGGAAATGAGAGGATGCAGGAAAACAAGGTATAGCTAGTTCCAAGGTTGGGGGAGAATATAAATATGATAAATAATGATATAAAGCTTAGGTGATGAAATGAATTAGGGATTGGAGGAAAAATAGAGGAGCACACTTAGAACTAAGGGCTTACCTTGAGTTTTGAAGAAATTAAATCAACATAGAACTTATAATATTAATTTAAAGGTCCAATGAGTGATAGAAGAGCATGATATCAATGTAGGACCCCATACATAATAAAATGGAGCTAAAATGAGCATCTAATTATAGATGCTAACTTTTTAGGACAATACATTTAGCCCCCACTTTAGCAGAAGGATGATTCCACCTCATTATCACTATAAAGTAGAAAAAAGAGAGAGAAAGAGATGAAGATGTAGTCATGGGAAAACTACAAAGAGATAAGATATCTCTAAGTTTAAGGACACAAGCCCCCAAAATAAGGATATTAACTTGTACATCCATGTGCAAGGACACTTAAAAAAAAGATCAAAGCCAAAATCTTACTTAGGTTCCAAGTCAACTATTTGAAGATACCTTAGTAAAGAAAATGTCTCCACTACTAGTATCATGCTCAGAAAGATATTTCAAAAGAACAAGTGGTCACATGAAAAGAGAAATAACACACATCAAAGATAATGAAGGACTCCATGATCCAATGAAATAACATAGTGCATTATGCTATAGAATCATGGAGGAGAGAATATGATAACCATGGATGACATAGGCTAGTCAGTTGACTTGTGCTAGGTGATCCATGAGAGAGAAGAAAGAGAGAGAAGGGAGAAATAGTCTAGCAAACTGTGTTATGCTAATTCCACCCATCTAAGAGAATGTGAAGAGAGGGTTAACGGTATAGCACATGCTAGTCAAATCATAAAAATATATGTAAATGATAGGTTGAATGGTCTAGCAAATTTTGTTATGCTAGTTAATCCATGAAAATGATAGGTCAAATGGTCTATAAAATTATGTTATTCTAGTCAGCCAATCATGAAAATGTATGTAAAGGAGAGGTTAAATGGGATAGCACATCGTGTTATGCTAGTTCAACCAATTCTAAGGATAAAAAATAAAATAATTGTATCCAACGAAATTTACCAAAAATGTATAAAGGAGAGCGATATGGCCCTATCAAGTTGTATTATGCTAGTGTAATCTACCTAAAATATCTGAAGTAAAAAAAAAAATTGCAACAAGGAGCCATATATTCCCCTCCTTAAGATGGAAAAAGAGGGATATTTTGACATCTTAAGGAAAATAAGAACAATAATAAAGCACCTTTGACACAAAGGAGGTATCCCATAAGAAACACCCAGTCCAAGCCAAAGAGGGTACAATTCCTATGAGGTCAAAGAAGGGAAAAATAAAAAGAGACACCATGTAATAAGTGTAAAGGGATCCTTTTGAAGGATATTGAAAAGAGGAGGGAAGAATAATAGAAGAAGTCACACCTTCACTCTTTCTAAGTAAAGGGATTCTTGAGGAAGAATGACACACTTTTTTAGCCCCCAAGTAAGGGATTTGTTTACCACAGATACCCAATTGTGAACAAAGAAGAGGGTATAATCAAGGATACATACCTCTTGTATAAGAGAGAATCCCTAATGAAAACTAACATTTCTATGTAAGATTGGATATCACACAATGAAAAAATTCCACTTAACCAGGGGAAAAGTGGATCCTTAGAAAAGATGAGCGAGATTGAAATGCTACCCTTGCCCCCAAGTGTAGAGACACAAATAAGGACAAAGAGGACATATTGTCTTACTTGCAAAGTATTATTGCACCTAAAATTGTACCTCCATGAATGACAATGAACCCCCAATGGAGAGGCTAACAATGTCACATAGTGTGGATCAACATAGTAGGAACTTAAATGTTATTCAAAGTAATCATAATTGAAAAAAAGAATTACAACGTATTATACAAATGATATCATAATCAGTGAGTTTTTGAATTTTTTAATGCAAATCTTGACATTCATTAGTAGGGTGATCATGATATTGATGATACATGCAACTAGGAAGATTCATAAGGTTGTGACTATGCTTCTTCTTTCATTTAGGTTGATTTATCAATTTAGCACAAAGAAGGTTAGGGAAAATAATTTCTTGATTAAATGTAGGCATTGAAGAAAGGCTAGATGATAAAGGAGGGGGTTTGAGACAAATTGTTTTTGAGGGTTTCTCATGAGTCTCAAATCTTTGTCACATACACCCTGAACCATGTTGAATACTAGTAATTGAAATGTTAGGATGACCGGGTTGAACAAATGATACACTAGGCCCTTTAAAGGATCTTTTGTTAAAATTAGGAACTTTGTAGTCACCCACAAACGATGGTGTAATATCTAATGACCCCCAATCATCTTCTAAAAGCACATTTGTAGGAGAAGAAGTATCTTTAGAAGGAGAAGACATGTTTTGTTTATATGGTGTAAGAATGGATGACAAATCAGATTTCGTTTGTAAGAAATTTTGGATCTTATCATCAATGACAAGGGTATACATGATATTGTTATAGATGAACTTCACTTTGTGATGAAGTATTGAAGGAATAGTGTGCATGGCATGTAGCCATGGTCATCCTAAGAGAAGATTATGATTAAGAGCATCAAACATGACTTGAATGGGTGTGGGTAAAGTAACAAGAACTGATTTAATAAGTAAAGTGATAATACCCAAGGTTTGTTTAGTAACATTACCAAAGCCACAGATAGGAATAGAATCAGGTTTAATTGATGAAATATCCACCTTAATTTTATACAAAGAATCAATTCTACACACATTAAGACTAAATCCATTATTGTTGGTGTAATTAAATATTCCTAATTACACTTTACTTAATCTTACTTAGGATAATACATTGCATAGTAGTTTTTCATTGAGGCACCTAGGAGTTTGCACCTCAATTAAGCACATGGCATAGGAGAAATTCCACTTGAGGTGTGAGATCCACCTTTAGTGCTCATATCACATTATCATCCTCATCCTATGACACATACTTCATTGCACAATGGAAGATGATTCACATTTGGTGGACATGTGATTACACCTTGCATAGGTGATAGCTTATTAGCTTCTTATCATTGTCTCTTATCACCTTTCCTATATAGGGAGGCCTATTATGTACATTTTAATTATGTTAATTATTAATAATATTTCTTGCATCTTAATAAAATTATCTTGCCAATCTCTTGTGGAAGTTATCTTGGTCTTCCATTCGATCTGGGGTTGTTGTAGAGTCACCTAAAACTATAACATGGTATTATATCTCTCAAGGTGTAAAGAACTATTCTCAAGAATATAAATCTTGGCTTGATTCAATTGTGGGTGTAGAATAAAGGTATTTGGACATCACCATTACATGGTCTATTTGGAGAAAATTTGGGGTTTTGTATTTTGTGGCTTTATATTATAGGTCAATATTGGAGCTTGAAGGTGCAAATCAGAGGTTGGCATCATATTAAGGAGGTCCAAAAACTCCTAAATCGAATTTTGTTTCATCCAAATCAGACACTCGAGGCCAAATCTAGAGCCATTTGAATTTTGGAAGTGCATCGGCGATGATTCAGAAAAAATAATTTCAGAGGCAGTTTTCAAACAACGATATCTCAGTCATTTGGACTCCTTTTTTCGAGCAAATGTTTTTGTTTTGGGGTAGAATTTCATGATCTACACAATGGTGTAGGTGGTGTTTGATCTATGTTCCTGAATTTTTATGAAAATCACAAATCTCAGTTTTTACAACTTCCAAGGCCTTGTTTGGGCATATGAACTCCTTTTCAAGTGAATTTTTTTTTTAAAGTTCATAATGTTTTCTATATTTTCTAGATCTAGAATTAGATTTCAGTGTCTATGATAAAAAATTGTACTTTCAAAGTTTGGCTTAGTTTTGTAATTGTAATGTATAAGCCTTAGCTTGGTCTTTTGCATAGTGATCTAAGTCTATTATAGCCTAATTATGGAGTGTAATAATTTGTTGATCTCAATTTGTAATGAGATAACTGTATCATTAATGTAATCATGGGTTATGAAACACATCCCGACATAGTACTTTTGATTAAGGATAATTATGATTCATGGGCAAAAGGAATCATCACGCATTGTAGATGGCTTAATCTCTTGCCTCATCTTTATGGACTCATTCCTAAGCCAAAGTCACATGGGAAGCAATATGTTCGGGGAGAAAAGAATGCTCATATTATAAATATAATTTGATTATTAGTAGCATCAGCTTGTGTCTCTTTTATGACATCTACCCCAAATTTAGAGGTGTTTAGTATCCATACATAATTTGGACAATCATTTGGGAAATTTTTGGTGATCCACATGTTCCTCCATTCCCAGATGATCTTGCTTCAGATTGCCTCATTCCTCTTGATGATGTAGATAACATTCCCTATGATGATTATACCTTAGACAAGATTAAAGAATTTGCAGTAATTGAGAGCAAGGATGATCCTGTGACTCCTCCTGCAACTCCTACTTCTCCAGTTGAAATCACACAATCATCTCTTATTGGTGATTCCAATGAGTCATTGCAAGAGATATCTATTTTTCTTCCTGATTGGGATTCTTATTTTCTAGATATTGGTTTATTGTTTGTGGAGTCTCACATTTCAGATTTGGGAGACATACTTGAGGGGGTTTCTCTTCTCTTTGATGACAATTTCATCACAGTTGGAGATACTTCTTCACCTTCTTTGGAGATTGGTATTCATGATTCTTCTCCTTCACTTGGTTTGTCACATGATGTGATAGATTCTTTGAGCTTGGAGATTCCTATTCAATCTCCAAAGATGCATATTTGGAGACCTTCCTTCTTTCATTTGGATATGGATTGGTTCATGGCATCATCATCATATTTCATTTGGATTACACTTCCTAGTTCCTATCTATAATGGGAAACATTCCTACATTTGTACTTGGTATATCTTCTTCCCAAGGAGAGAAATGTTATTTGTAGTCATTGGACTATACTTTGTCTTCAAGCAGTCACTATTTTTGTAGGAGATTCTTCATTATTGGGGGGATATCATGTCTCCTTATATCCTTCTTATGGGGGGATTATTATTTGTATATACATGATGTATGTAGTTCTTGGAGGGTCTTGAGTACTCCACCCATCCATGCATCTTGTGTTTTCTTCTCTCTTTTTGGGGGAGGATTTTTCCCATGAGGCTTTCCCTCTTTTTATGCTTTATGAGAGTATTGCATTTCATGTATTGTATTGGTTATTGTACATGGGTACCTAACATGGCCTAATAGCCAAGACCCATCTTACATTGTGATTTTAAGTTCATTTCCCTACATTGCACTTAAGGGGGGGGGGGGGGGGGTGTTGGTGTAATTAGATATTCCTAATTACACTTTACTTAATCTTATTTAGGATAATGCATTGCATAGTAGTTTTTCATTGAGACACCTAGGAGTTTGCACCTTAATTAAGCACATGGTGTAGGAGAAATTTCACTTTAGGTGTGAGATCCACCTTTAGTGCTCATATCACATTATCATCATCATCCTATGGCACATAATTCATTGCATAATGGAGGATGATCCATATTTGGTGGACATGTGATTACACCTTGCATAGGTGATATCTTATCAGCTTCTTATCATTGTCTCTTATTGCCTTTCATATATAAGGAGGCCTATTATGTACATTTTAATTATGTCCATTATCAATAATATCATTCTTGTATCTTAATGCAATTATCTTTCCAATCTCTTGTGGAAGTTATCTTGGTCTTGCATTCGATCCTAGGGGTGTTGTAGAGTCACCTAAAACTCTAACAATTATTAACTAAAGTTATTCGAATAAAATTACCATTGATAAGGATAACAACATAAGAGAATCATGTTGATCTTGAATTTATTTAGGAGGCAACTCAGCTCGAGAAAATAAAATTTGAGCTTTATTATTTGTCACATTCATACATTCCAATATAGAAGTTATATTGTCTTGCATAGGAGGTGGGACAATCATGTTTCTTAAGGCTTGTTGTAATGCTTCAATATATGTGAGTGAAGTTTGAAGGAGCTCCAAAAGAGAGATCTTGGTAGGAGTAGCATGAAATTGGTCTACTAAATCATATTTCTTTCCAATATTTTAAGGGAGATGAGGTTGTTGATGTTTTGTAGCTTCAGTCGAATAAATACTATAAGAAAATTCTAGTGAAGATATTTATATATATATTTAGTATATACGAGATCTATATATATACTTAAATATATATATATATATATATATATATATATATATATATATACTTAAATATATATATATATATATATATATATATATATATATATATATATATATATATATATATATATATATATATATATATATATATATATATATATATATATATATATATATATATATATATATATATATATATATATATATATATATATATATATATATTATATTATTACTATATAAATATTAGAGAAATTAATATAATACTCAAGAGATATTATATATATATATGTATATATATATATAATAATTGTCATTATATTAATTGCATATTAATGAATAGACATGTCTCATGAAGGGACATGTCTCTTCTTGGCTCATTCTCAATATAAATACAAGAGATTGTTGCACTTGAAAAATACATACATCACAGGCAGTGCTATTACATTTGCAGCGATCCTAAAATTTAACATGGTATCAGAGCCAAGCTGCAAATGAGATAGGTATACAATGTTGCTGAAGAGTCATAAGTCTATGAAACAACATTGGAAGATCTGGATTTGGCAGCCTCTATGTGTGCAGAGCCTCCATTTATTCAAGAACTATTGTTACTGTGAAGGGAAATGTGATATTCATTGGAGATTGTTGTAGAGATATTTACCATAGAGGTCAGTGAACCATTCTTGCCAATATTGAGAAGCAGCCCCAATCATTCCACTTCAAAGGAGTTCTTGGTGATTTCTATGTTCAAATCACACACGCATCATAGGAAGGGCCCTGTGTGATTTCAGAGTTTGGATTACGGCAAGTATTGGATTTCATTTGCATTTAGAATATTTCTCTATAAATTTTGGACTTGCTTAGGAATCATGAGGAATTAAACTGAGTAGAAGAGGGAGGAATAATAATAATCTCATATACCCCAGTGGCAAAGAAGAACGAAAACCTCTAATATATATCGGGTGGAAGACTATGCTCCATGAATAATATTTACCAAAAATAATTTACAGTATTGGCATATAATAACAAAATGTTTATAGGCATAATGTGGGGGCAATATCAATCCATGATGTGACTTGTTGCTTGAATAAGGCTTGCTGTGAAGTTTGGATATAAAGTGCAATCTTTGTTGTTGATGATCAGTAAAATCATAAATAATATTATCATATTTTGAAGTGGGTTACATAATAATATAGTAGAGATTACTACTAGTCATTAGAGATTGCAAGCGATATTGTCCATATCCTTCGTTACTAACTTCAAGTGCAAGAAGTGAATAGATTGCTGCAGAAAAGACAAGGGAGACTAAGCTTAGTGGAAGAAGTTTCCAGAGGGCTGCAACAAAATCAATAAAGAGATAATTATCCTTGAGTACTTTATTTATCTAATCAATTTAGTCTCTCTCTTATTTGTATTTCTATAACATACTATTTGCCTTGATCTTTTCTGAGGATTCTCTTGCAGGAAAAGGAAGATTGATATCAGATTGAGAGGGAGTTTGACACTTCATCAGAGGTAACATTGGATGAGGAGCTCTGAAGATTGACATTCAAAGGGAGTTCATAAGTTCATATGTGTGTGACTATATGATTTCAATGAGCCTACCTCCTGTGTACATCATAAGGAAGTGACTTCCAAATGATTATCACTTGTATTTGTAAAAGTTATTGGAAGGTGACGATCTTACAATAACTTAAATCATGATATACATTATTTATAATGTTGAAATAGATCATGATGAATTAATGCAACAACTAAGTATTAGTGTCATTAAGTTGACAGTCTATAAGTTGTTTGCATAAATATATCTTGTAAAGAAACAGCTAAGTGTTAGATGTCAAATTGACGGTCTATAAGTTGCTTGTATAGATACATCTTGTAAAAGGAAAAACTAAGTGTTAGATGTCATTAAGTTGACAGTCTATAAGTTTTTTGCATAGATATATCTTGTAAATCAACAACTAAGTGTTAGATGTCATTGACGGTCTATAAGTTGTTTGTATAGATATATTATAGGTATTTGGTGAATATCATGTGTTGATATTTTGCAGGCCAGTACCTTATTGAGTACTTGGTGAATACCATATGTTGGTGTTTTGATAGGCCAATACTCTGAGTATTTGGTGAATGTCATATGTTGACATTCTGATAGGCCAATACACAAGAGCTTGTGGATAGAATTGCCGATGGAGGCAATCCACTTGAGAACTTGTGGATATAATCGCCAATGGAGGCAATCCACATATTGTGACTATGTTTCTATTGATTACATCATGAGGATGATTCCTTTATTGCTTACATCATATGATTGATGTTGTCAAGTGTCTTAAGTGTTGGCATTGGATTGATTTATCCTCCCTAGCTAAGAGGGAGTGTTGATGTTTTGTAGCTTCAATCGAATAAATACTATAAGTCAATTCTAGTGAAGATATGTATGTATATATATATTTAGTATATATGAGATGTGTGTGTGTGTGTGTGTGTGTATGTATGTATGTATATATATATATATATATATATATATATATATATATATATATATATATATATATATATATATATATATATATGTATGTATGTATGTATGTATGTATGTATGTATGTATGTATGTATGTATGTATGTATGTATAATAATAATAATTATTGTTATATTAATTACATATTAATGAATAGACATGTCTCTTCTTGGCTCATTCTCAATATAAATACAAGAGATTGTTGCACTTGAAAAATACATACATCACAGATAGTGCTATTACATTTGCAATGATCCTAAAATTTAACAGGGGTATAGGAGTAAGCATTCATGAGATAGATACATTTTAGAAGGATATACATCATTATTCTAGATATCATCCTTAGGAGGGAGAATATTTGAAGAAATATTAATAAGCTCTTCTTATGCAAAAATATTCTCATGGGTGGGATTTATTTTGGGAGAGGAAATATTATGATTGTGGATGAAAGGAAGAACTAAGTTACCATCAAGTACCTGAAAGTAAATATCTTGAAATTCTTGACAAAAACTAGCAAATGAATATAACAACTCCATTCATAGAATGCAAATGCAAATACATACAATAATGCATGGAATGAAATATTTTGGGATTTTTTTTTATTGTTCTGAAACATGCAAAAATGAGATAAATCAATGAGAGAAGTTCAAATTTTTTGTCTTTTCTTATTAATGAATGCATCTAAATCAAATCTAAATGGATAAAAGGAAACAATGTAATGCATGAAAATAAGATCTAAACACCAAATTTGAAGTGGAAATGTTGTGAGTCAGGACCACCAAAATGTACAATGTGGAAAGGGAATAAATGCAAATAAGGTAGATCACCTATCCTTTTCAAGATTGCACATTCATAAGGAAGATGCCCCAATAGGCCCAAGTTTTAACTCAAATGCTAATTAGACAATGATCTTTTGATAAATATGTAAAACTGAAATGATAAATGATGAAAAGACATAAATGCATATTAGAAAATATTCATATGCATCTAGAAATGAAATAGGAAACAAGCTACTTCAAATCTGAATAACTAAAAAATAGAGTCCTAAAAGTACTTGTAACAATTTTCTAAGATGTTGACATTGTAACCTTCCTACATTTCAAATTTTAGCATGTTTATGAGGATATACATTGGCTAAGATTATTTATACTAAGGTATACATCGATTGATCTGATCTGTACCATGGGTTTCTCCCTAAAACTTCAGGGATGCTCTGACTATTCTTGATCTTCCCAAAAATGTTCTGATAGATTTTTAGTGTGTTCCTACTCATAAAAATGGGAAATAAGGTTGGGAAAAGGGGTTTGCCTTGGTAAAACCGCTTTTTAGGCATCGACCTTGAAAATGTAATGAAATTACACTAAGGAAAGATGAAATAGTTCAGCTAGATCTGAATCATGAATTACCTGATGTCTTGATGATGCAATGCCTCTTTGAATGTGATCACAAGTATTAATGCAATATATTGGACTCCACAAAAACCTAAAAGGAAATCATGAAAGATAAGCCTTATGAAATAGATGTAGTTTTCCACAAGGCTTGATGAAGCATAATGTTACAAGTAGTGGTTGCCGTTGCACCAAAAGATCGACCTGTTAATGCTCGATACAACCACTAGACTTATAGAAGACATAGGAGGCATTAAACAATGTCATGAATCCCGAGGGGAGCGCTGACCATTTTGCCAACAATCTCCCCCTCAACGTTACCCGAGGGGATTCGAACCTATGACCAAGCTCTGATGCCACTTGTTACAAGTAGTAGTTGCCGTTGCACCAAAAGATTGACCTATTAATGCCCGATACAACCACTAGACTTATAGAAGACACAGGAGGTGGTTAAACCATGTCACAAATCCCGAGGGGAGTTCTGACCATTTTGCCAATAGATAATTCTTTGAATAATTGAAGACTTGGATGCTTGAAGACATTGAGAATGCTTGGACACTGATTTCTTGATTTCTTGATCATGATAGGTTTATAATTAGATCTTTGGAAATGCCTTCAATCACTAGTCAATCACTTCAAAAAACTTTGCAAGCTCTTTCTCCAGATAACATGGTGAATAATGAAGTACCAAAATGACTTTTTAAACTTTTGCATGACAAAAAGTAATCGCATTTAATGCGTCAAACCATGGATTCAAACTATAAACTTGAAAATCCATCTGTGATCCTCCAGAATATATTCATATCCATCTAGAGATTACTCCATTTTGTTAATTCTACATCAGACTACATCGATCATATTCAACGATCCATTAATTTAGGGGTTAGGTTGTGTGTGTGAATTTTGTACCTGATCTGTAGACACAACACTTCAGTAAAACATTAGAGGTTAGCAAAAATCATGCAAAATTGAAATCTAATCTAACCAAGTGATCTACTGCCTTCTAATAGGTGCGAGATTGATGTTCTCAGATTGCTATCAAGATCAGTGACCTAGACGACACCTAAATGAAGGATTTGAATGCAATTGATCTAGATATGAGATGTATGCAAATTAAGCTATTTTTTTAATTTTAGATGCAATAATATGAAAAATGATATGAAATCTATGATATGTAAAAATTGATATGCTATTATATGCTAAATGATCTAACAATGATATGAAAATGAATGTAAAAAAAACAAATTGATCTCACAATAGCCTTGATTCGCAATAAGCTTGGATTCTCCAAATTCCAATTCTCCAATGTGATTGTGCAAAAATATGAGATTCTGTGGATTTGAGAGATGAATTATGAAGAGCTGAGCCTTGATTTTATAGAAATTCAGGGCTTTGAGGATGCATGAATAAAAGCCATAAATCACTCAGATTAACTCAGCTTGATTTTTGAGTTATCTAATAATAAAGATAATTTAATTCACAAAAACATGCAAAAGTAGAGTTTAACTCAAAATAGAGTTTACCTTTAATTGATAATTGATAGTTGTCTGCTTTTCTGATTGTGCATGTTTTATTTATGAATTAATTTAATAATAAAGTGATTTATTTCCAACTTAACTGATTTTTGAAAATAAATAATTGATTTACGGGTTAATCAATTATTTAATCAAACTTTTATTAAAAACTATATTATTAAATAATGTCAACTTGCTTTAATTAATTAAATAAAAATTTAATCAATTATTCATAGGATATTGGATTTATTGCCAAAATTAAATAATACAATTAATAATAGATAGAATTAAATTTAATTACACAATTAAGTGGCAAGATATTAAATCTAATTAATTAAATATGAAAATATTCAATTAATCAAACTTAAGATAAATGTGATTTATCACCAAATAATCATTAAATTAAAGATAATTAAGATAATTAGGAATATTGCTAGGAATATTCCCCGATGCAAAATTTAAGATAATCAATTATGATTCGATGATGTTTAGATGTGCCTTAGATTAGGACTTTGATATCAATTTCGTTCAAATTGTTGATATAGGAGATTAATGAACTTATAACCCATTTTGGGGGTATTACATTTTGCCCCTCTTTGAATTGTTGTGTGAAGCGCAGTGATTCAAAGACAGTTTGTGTTTGATAGAGATATGAAATGGATTCAAAATTGATAATTGATATGAGACAGAAGTTGATTGATATTGATTTGATATGAAGATAATAGGTCCTGAATGACCAAAGATAATGTTAACTATAATAGCAAATGAACCGATGATTGCGAAAAAGTGTCAAAATGCCTGATTCTGAACCTTATGATTGTGAAGAAGTGAGTTACTGGTTCTAGACTCGATTGTCTTAGCAGAACTAGCAGGTATCACATCCGAACCCTTCAGTTGCCGAAGAACCAAGGAAAGAACACTATGATCCGATGGTTGCAAAAACTGATACAGATTGTGAAAAAGTGTCAAAATGCCTGATTCCGAACCTTATGATTGCGAAGAAGTGAGTGATCGGTTCTAGACTCGATTATCTTAGCAGAACTAGTAGGTATCACATCCGAACCCTTCAGTTGCCAAAGAACCAAGGAAAGAACACTATGATCCGATGGTTACAAAAACTGATACAGTTTACAAGATTAGGAGAATACCAGATTGATATGGATCTCGATGAATCTGATATGCCCCAAGTGATGATAGATTTGCCTCGAGCGATGAGGACTTTTGATGAATTAGCAACTAGATATGGTTGTTGTCTTGATTACTGAGGAAAGATATGATTTCAGCTTTAGATTACAAACTTTGAATGATATGCAATACCATGCCCCCTTTGGGATTAAAATTGAAATCTGACAAGAAAAGTCAGCGTTGATAGTTTAGAAGCATGTTAATTAATTTGAAAAGTGGTTAAACACGTTCAAGAATGCATTGTGCATCATTTGGAGCTCTTGGAGACCAAGTTTGACTAGGTTTGACCATGAGTTGACCATGGTTGACCAAGTTGAAATTTTGATAGTTTGATGGAAGATAATCAATTAAGTTGAATTCTAGATTTCTGTGATGATTGAAGGTCGATTATGCAAGTAGTTGACAATATGAATGATCTCAGATTTTGATTTTGATCCCGAAAAAAGATTCTACTTGCTATTTCGTTGGAGGAACCTTCATGTGGGATTCAGCTCTTGTTAGTTTGGAAGAGGTGATTGAAGAATCTTTTAAGTGTTCAAGCAATTTGTGAGATCATGCAAAGTGCAAAATGCAAAGAAACATGCAAAATGAAATGCAACCTAGGACCTAGGACCTACTCACTGATCATATGTTGATTTGTGATCATCATTGAACTTTTAGGTAATCGGATAAATCAATACAATGCCCACTAGCTATGAAACCATAGACATATGAATATTGATTTGTATGTGCAAGAATCAATACAACACCCACTAGTCAACAACCATGGATATATGAATATTGATTTTATTTTTGGAATGTCAGATTAGATATAAGCACGAAGGCACAAGCACCAAGATGACCTGAGTATCATGTCCATTTTGATATAGCAATTTGTATAAGCATACACATCAAACAGTCCATAGATCATTCTAATCTAGTGTGAATTACTTGTAGTGACCCTTTATCATTCACATCCTTAGGTAAGATCGCGTTTCATAGTAGGAGAAAGAACTTACTCAAAAAGACAATAGTGAGATCAAACTTCCTTGAATTTTCTAGGTATCAATGGTCGAGGTATGCATGGTCATCCAATTCGAGATAGAGGCTCTTACAGTCAGACACCATTTCAATCCAGAATTTCCAAAGACATTAGATTTTCACATACAAGCAGAAGACAAAGAAAAGATTATGCCCCTAGTCATCACTCTCTAAATCCTATAAAGGACATCATTGAAGAGCTCGAAGGGACACAATATGCAAAAACCTCAATGCAAATTAGTAAGCATACAAGGAGATAAAAGCATGAAAAACATAGATTGTTTTCAGTTTGTGTTTGATTGTTGTTGTAGATGCAAAATCCTTTCTAGAGATGAGACAGACTTGACTGACTCAAATGAAGCTTCAAAGGAATTTGACTGGATATGATACATCTAAGATATACTAGAGGCCATAGGATATAACATTGATTTCCCCCAAGTGTTAAGCATTGATAGGATACAGATGCTTGAGCTGAGTGGTGTAAAGACTGACTTATTGAAAACAAGAATGCGAAAATAAACCGGGAGATATGTACAAACTAAAGCAAGATTGAAAGCTGGGAAAGACCAAGATTGCGCTGATAGATGGAGCATTTTTTGAAACAAGTGGCACCCGTTTGCCAGGTTTTCACCATCTTAGCAGAGATTCTATTTTTGCTACCAAGGCACTTGTTTCCAGGTTTTCACCAAGGCACTTTTAAAAAAAAAAAAAAATTTGTACTTTTGATATTTTTTGATTTTTTTGTGAATCATCAAGGTGCCTATTGCTAGGTTTTCACCAAGATGTTCATTTTTTCAAGACTTTTTCTAATTTTTCTAATTTTTTTTAGGATATTTACCATAGACTGAATGCCTTAGGCATATAATTTCTTCAGATGGAGAATGTTGATTGGTTCTCGGAGCTGTTCTCCTTCAGTCGTTGAGAGTTGATAGGCACCAGAGCCAAAAGTAGTAGTGATCACAAAGGGACCCAGCCAATTGGGTTCAAACTTCCCCTTGCGTTCTCAATGAGATTGATTTTTAGGATTTTCTCTCAAGACTAGATCACCAACCTGAAATTCTTTATGTCTAACTTTCTTGTTGTAGCCTCTAGACATTCTCTTCTGATATACTCTAAGATGATCATACATTTCTTGTCTGCACTCATCTAGTAGTTCAAGTTCTTGTAACCTAGACACTCTGTAGTCATCATTAGTTACTAGACCATGCATTCTGATTCTTAGTGATGGGATTTCAACTTCAATAGGTAGTACTGCTTCAGACCCATAAACTAAAGTGAAAGGTGTAGCTCCAGTAGGTGTTCTGATACTGGTTCTAATAGTTGTTCTGATACTGGTTCTGATACTAGTTTTGATACTTGTTCTGATACTGGTTCTAATACTTGGTATACTTGATAGCATCTTTTTCCATTGCAAACTCCCAAGCAAGATCATATCGTGCAGTCCCAATGTCTAGCAAGGTGGAGAACAAGAGGGATTGGAAAGCTAGTGGAAGAGATGGAAGACAAGAAAATGAAGGAGAATGAAGGGAAGAAATCCTCAAGGGAAAAACCCCTCAAGAATACCCAAGCTAGGGAAAAATTGTCATGTAAAACACATTTGGACAAGCAATGAAAGGCCAGCATAGGATAAGTCACAAAATCATAATGCCAAAGAAGGAAATGATGTAGTCCAAAGGAGTAGACATGTCAAGAGGCTTCATAGCATCGTGTTTTACTCTTTTTTTATTATTAGATCAAGACCAAAGGGGAAAAGGATAGAGATAGGCGAAAATGAATGGAGGAAAATAAATATGAAGGCTAAAAAGGAAGGGAATGAAAGCAAGATCATCATAAGATAGCTCACAAGATAGCCAAATGTTCATGTATAGATCAACATTGTCAAGATCAAAGAGAGAAGATGGAATGGATGAAATATGTAGAAGAACTACGCATGATGCCTGATTGCCAGGTTTTCATCATGGTACTTATCCAAGGTGCCACAAGGGAGTGGTTTTCACCATAGGATGAATTTATTTCTCTTTACTTTTGCTACCAAGGTGCCTATTTTCAGGTTTTCACCAAGGCACATTTTCAATTTTTTATTTTATTTTATTTTATTTCTCTTTTTTGGAAGAAGGCAAGCTTTTTAGATAATGCTCCTTGAAAAGATAAACCATGATATGCCAAGGATTCAAAATGATATGCTCAAAGATGCTGATAGGAAAAAGAAGATGGAAGAGGAAAATGGAGGATAAGGTTTTATGTAAAGCGAGTGAGGTTGGAAGATAAGAGGAATAGGCAAGTGAGGAAAAAGGATAGGAGGTAGAAGGATAATGAATGGAAGGATTGTGAAAGGGTAGGTGGAAAGGAAGGCAAGATCAACATCAACACACACCTTGAAGGGTGGCGAGAGGATGGAGGAAATGTGAATGAAGGAATACGTGAAGGAATATGGTGAATGGATAGTAGAGGTTGTGGTTTAGGCGCATGGAATGGAGGAATGCTTTTGGAAGAAGATGAAGTGGAAGTCTTTGGAAACTTGAATGTCAACTTTACTTTTTGTTCAACACCAGACTCTTTCAAGAGAGACTTTGGAATCCATATAGCTATAGGCTTTTCATTTCTTTTTGATGATTTATAGAGAATATCTTTAATGATGGATTTTGGAACCCATACTTGTCTTGTAGTTTTTGTCTTAGATATCTCTTTTGACTTTATGCATCCATGTCGTTTAGAGGAGACATGGTGATCCTTTTTTGATGGATTATTGTATTGCTTCTTTTTCTTGTATTAAACATTCAAGTTACGTCCAAAAGACTTGGGACTTGTGGAAGAAGAAGGAGGATATGACTGATTTAGATGGGTGGGTGGATGAAAAGGATTCAAGGATATGCATCTATGTTGATCTTGAGGAAAGATGGGAGATGGAGGGATGTAAGGACCCAAGATGGATGGTGAATTAGGAGAGTTAGGAGGGGAAAGTGAAGGGACATAAGGATGCAAGATGGAAGGCAGACATTAAGCCTTTAGTATTGGTGGAGGAGGTCCAAGAATGGACATGGAAGATACAAAAGGGTAATCAATAAGTTCATCAGCATCTATATGACAACGAAGGATATCAACATCTTTAGAGTGAGCATTAGGATTTGCAATAGGATCATTAACATCTTGAATAAGAGAAACTTCTTTGATAGGATTGTTCAAAGCTTGCAAATACTTAGGAAGAGAAGAAAGTGGAAGCGAACATGGAGTGGTAGAACAAGAAGATGAAAGACTTTGATCTTGACAAGGATCTTTGGATATCATACGCGCATAATTTTTCTCTTTATTTTCAATAGGCTTAACATTGGAAGTAACAACACCATTTTTACCAACCTTAATGGAAGCATCATATTCAGAAAGCACAAGTGTAGTAAGGCTATTTTGATTGTCAATAAGATCAGCAGTGTAAGTAGTAGCTTGATCTTGCTTAGGAAAAGACTTAAGACATGGTGGAATGCATGAAAAAGGGTCTTTAGGATCAAAAGAACCATGAAGTGGATAAGAGACATCATGAAAAGGATTGGATGACATGGAGGTTTCTTGATCTTGATCTTTCTTTATGTTCTTTTCTTCATCATTTTTAGAGTCCTCTTGACATGGAGACACTTCTAAGGATACGAAAGCATGTTGGGATTGTATGGAAGACTGTTGCAGAGATGGTGAAGGACTAGTTGAAGTAGGGATTATAGCATATGAAGGCTTAGGCTCTTTAGGTTTAGCATCATTGAAAGTATTTGCAGCCAAGTGAAGGTTATCTTGAGTTTCTTTAAGAGGTAGCCCTTGAGGATAACTATAGGGAACCGTATGAAAAGTATCAGGGCTTGTGTCGGATGAAGGTTCTGTGAAAGATTTGAAAGACTCAGAAGCTTTAGGAAATGTACAGGTATTGGAGGAAGTAGGGGATGGAAGGGAACCATCATAAGACAAAGGTCTAACATTAACATGATCTTTCTTGAGAGTGTAATCTTTATTTTTAGCCTGAGAGTTCTTAGAGGAGAGATCCTTATAGTATTGATGTTTCAAATCAGCACAGTACATTTTATATTCCTCAATAGAAGTAGATGTATCATCTAGATATTGTCCACAAAAGCCATCAAAGTCTGTTTCAAAATTAGAATCATATGGATCACCATCATGATCTATCCAATGTGACAGCCCATTTGTAGTAAGCAGGAACACACAACGAGGAGGATTCTTAAGAATAGAGGGTTCATAGGTATCAATATATTGTCTATCATCATAGTCATCATAGTCTCCAAAGATGGATGTGTCACTCTCCGTGGAAGAGGTATCATAAGGGTTGTCACATTGCTCACATTCTATCTGGGGGCATGGTGACATGTACAAGTCTTTATCAAATGGAAAAGGGCATAGAGCTTCCATGGAGAACTCTTTAGGTTCCTTTTCTTTCTTAAGATTGTTAAGTTCAACTTGCATAGCATGCATCTGTTTCATCATAGAGATGATTAGAGCTTCTTCCTGATGTGTACTGATTTTTTGAAACATGTGTACTGATTCTCAATAGCTACTGCTCTATTCTTGACACAATGATTTGTTCGATAGATTCTGGAATTAGGCTAAAAAAGCTAAGTATTTGGCAATTTTGACAATTTTCTGACAACTTTCAAAAATTTCCCAAACGACACTCTGTAGACTCATACAACAGTGGGTATGCTATGAAACGATAGTTGAAAAACTCATACAACAGTTGAAAAACTTGTATGATAGTTGAAAAACTCGCATGACAGTTGCTAGCAGGATTTGATTTTTTGAATTTGACTGGCAGAAAGACTCGTACGACACTGGGTTCTTTACCATATGACAGATGGGCAGTGATGAAACGACACTTGATAGAAACTCGTATGACTTTATGACCTCCTAAGATGACTTTTGACTCTAGAAAAGAATTTTACTTCAGATTTTGCAAATTTTAGGGTTTTCAATTTTAGCTTGTTTGCAAATTGTACTGTCCAGATTTGAGGATTGCAACAAATTTGTTCATTTTCAATAACTAGATAGATAAACAAGCATGCAAAATAGCAAGCTAGTGATTTCAAGCATGTCTAAAAAGAATGAACAAGGGCAAAAGAAACCTTGCGCATGAACAATCAAGTGATTTTATTCATTCTAATCCTCCGAAGCGCTAATTGTGTATGTTCCAAAATGTTTTGCAATAATGCACATATACCCTAGAAAATAAAAATTTGGCCTCGCTAGGGTTTTTAGTAATGGTTTGACTTTGCAAATTTTATGATCCAAAGGGGTGAACTCCAATCCTGATGCACTAGGGTTTTGACACAGTCTGAGAACTTAATCTTCAGGAGCTGCTAGGGAGATCTGACAACCCAACAATGAACCATACCCGTGGAGATTTCTTCCACAATGACATTTATATAGCGACTGTCATTACCATGGCGAAAATGTCTATTACCACTTGAGGTTCCATCAATGTAGTTTTCCCTGTGAAGGGAGTGTCTGCTACGGTTAACCCTCTCTCAAGGTGACTTGGCTCCAGATCCAAGGTTTTTGACACCTTTTCACTTTTAACCCAAACAAAGCAAGCAAATTAATCCGACACGCTAAGACAAAGTTTTGCTTCACCAAGGTCTATGATATCAACCCCACATGATCTATCAACCTCTCCGGAGAGAGAATGTATCAATCAATAAGAGAAGATGCATGAACCAAGTTTGATTCACCAAAGCTCATGATGTCAACCCCACGTGATCTATCAACCTCTCCGGGGAGAGAATGTATCGATCAATAAGAGAAGACGCACCAACCAAGTTGAATGTGAAACACACTAAGTATCCTCCCTACCTACAAGGATTCTATCGTCAAGAAGGATTTCACTAGGAATCCAATCTCTCAAAAATCATGAATAGTGTTCATAGGGCCTAATTACTATGTGAGCACAGATGTATGTTTCCAAAAGAAAATCTACCGAAAGTACCCAAAAAGTAGAAAGAGAAACACTTAACACTTAAAGAAAATATGAGATGAGTCTACAAGGTGGAACACTTAACACCTCACACAAGCTGAAAACAAGTCCCCAACTTAGAAAACAAGTGAGTTCCTAAAAGCATAAATAGGTAGCCAAGTGGAACACTTAATGCTTCTGTCCTGTTGACCCCTCCCTTTTAATGTGGAGCTGATATTGCAACCACGGGGTGAAAATGAGGGGCCGAAGGATTAGCGAGTCCAATAACCCAAGATAGCAATCTAGATCAATCACAAAGAATCTAAGACTGCCAATAAATACCTAAGGTGTCACAACCTAGCATCAATTATGCAAGTGTGTAAAACAAAAGCATGAAAAGAAGCACTCAAGCTAGAAACATAAGAGATTTATTTTAAGTCCAAATCAAAATGTTATTAGATGAAGGAGAATACCTAAGATCCTTGCAACGTTCTTAGTAGATTTTACTTGATTTTTAGCAATTCTTGTTGAGCTTTTCCATGCAAGCAAGTGACGAACTCTCCAACAAGCAAACAAGCAAACAAGATATGCAACATATATTCAACTTATGAAAACCATAGGGTTAGCTCTAAAAATCAATTATTATCAGAAATAATAACTAGCAATTAACCCAAATGACAACTCATATCATTCATTGAACCATGTAAAAAAAAAAAAGTGCATACCCATCACAAAACTTTTTTTTTTTGCATTTGACCTAGTCAACAAGATCTAATTTTTTTTTTTAATGATTTTGGTCACAAAAATAGAAATTCAAAATAGAGACCCCTACTAAAAAATAGAGAGCTTTCCAAAAATGTAAAATTCTTAGAAAAATCTCTTCATTTGTGCTCTAGAGTCCTATTTTATCAAAATAGACCAGTTTTTGTAAATTGACTATTTGAGCTATTATATTGCATCCAAATTTAAAACACAAAGAATGGACCCCCTGTAGAATTTAAAGAGATTTTTGAAAATATAAAAATTTTCAAAAAATATGCTGATTTGCGTCAGATATTAATTTTTTTCAAAATTTCAAGAAAATATTATTAAAAATTCAAAATATCTTAGAAAATTCTAAATTTTTTACTGTAGCTTTTGTGATCTGTGTCCAGCCTGCAAAAAAATTTTTAGAGCAAAAATCCAAGCCGTTTGGGAGATAAAATTAAATCTTTAAAACTTTAGGGTTTTAGCTCCCCCAAAAAATCAAAACTAGCATGTAAAGGTAGGTTGCCCCACGGTGGGCGCCAAAAATGTGTGTGTGAATTTTATACCTAATCTGTAGACACAACACTTCAGTAAAATATTAGAGGTTAGCAAAAATCATGCAAAATTGAAATCTAATCTAACCAAGCGATCTACTGCCTTCTAATAGGTGCGAGATTGATGTTCTCAGATTGCTATCGAGATCAGTGACCTAGACGACACCTAAATGAAGGATTTGAATGCAATTGATCTAGATATGAGATGTATGCAAATTAAGCTATTTTTTTTAATTTTAGATGCAATAATATGAAAAATGATATGAAATCTATGATATGTAAAAATTGATATGCTATTATATGCTAAATGATCTAACAATGATATGAAAATGAATCTAAATGAATGTAAAAAAAACAAATTGATCTCACAATAGCCTTGATTCACAATAAGCTTGGATTCTCCAAATTCCAATTCTCCAATGTGATTGTGCAAAAATATGAGATTCTGTGGATCTGAGAGATGAATTATGAAGAGCTGAGCCTTGATTTTATAGAAATTCAGGGCTTTGAGGATGCATGGATAAAAGCCATAAATCACTCAGATTAACTAACTTGATTTTTGAGTTATCTGATAATAAAGATAATTTAATTCACAAAAACATGCAAAAGTAGAGTTTAACTCAAAATAGAGTTTAGCTTTAATTGATAATTGATAGTTGTCTGCTTTTCTAGTTGTGGATGTTTTATTTATGAATTAATTTAATAATAAAGTGATTTATTTCCAACTTAACTGATTTTTGAAAATAAATAATTGATTTATGGGTTAATCAATTATTTAATCAAACTTTTATTAAAAACTATATTATTAAATAATGACAACTTGCTTTAATTAATTAAATAAAAATTTAATCAATTATTCATAGGATATTGGATTTATTGTCAAAATTAAATAATATAATTAATAATAGATAGAATTAAATTTAATTACACAATTAAGTGGCAAGATATTAAATCTAATTAATTAAATATGAAAATATTCAATTAATCAAACTTAAGATAAATGTGATTTATCGCCAAATAATCATTAAATTAAAGATAATTAAGATAATTAAGATAATTAGGAATATTGCTAGGAATATTTCCCGATGCAAAATTTAAGATAATCAATTATGATTCGATGATGTTTAGATGTGCCTTAGATTAGGACTTTGATGTCGATTTCTTTCAAATTGTTGATATAGGAGATTAATGAACTTATAGCCCATTTTGGGGGTATTACACAGGTAAGGATTTTTCATGAAAACCCCCATTAGGTCATTGACCTAATCAATTCCCTAATGATATTTCCACACCAAGAGAAGGTACAAACCCTCCATTACATTTTGAGTTACTTTTAGGTACCCAAGTCTCTCTCATCTACTTCCTAACTTTTTCAACATCGATCTTTTTCCCTTTATCTTTATTTACACATTACTCCTTCTAACCAAACCTCTCATATTGATATTAGCATTATTTAATCTATAGTACCTAACAATATGAGATAGATTATTGCATTTGAATCATATAACATTAGAATTCTCATATCTTGTGTTCACTTGATTTGTCCTCAATCTGCATTGCTTTTCCATGTGACCAAAGTTATTGCATTTGTAACATGTTATGTTCCCTTTATTCATAAAATTGTCACCATAGCTTTGCATTTGCTAGATTTGTGTCCATAGTTGTTGTATTTGAAACATTCACCTGAGAATGATGTTGCATTTGATTTGTTTATGCACTGGTTTTCCATGTGACCAAATATTTTGCATGAAAAACATCTCCCATTGAATTTTTATCCATTAGGTTTCCTCTTAGGTCTCTCATTCTAATTTTCTAATAAAGAGTTGTTCTGACCAGATCCAGAGTTTTCACCCTTTTCAAATCCAAGTCCTTATGTATCTCTTTTCGGTCTTTCTCAATTTTTGCATCAAGCTTTATTGAACTAGCTTTGAATTTTTCTTTGAAATCATTACCAACAACAACCTGACTTCTAAGAAGCTCATTAACCCTTTCAAGTTCTTTCTCATTATGTCTAGATTCATCAAGATCAAGCTGTAATTGTCCAATCACACAATTTAATTTATGATACTCCTCAGAATTTTCCTTCAAGGATTTCTCAAGATGTTCCTCATTCTTTTTCAGTTCTTTAATCTCCTTAGTCATCTTCATTACCATGGCTTCCATTTCATGCTTCAAATTATCTTTGTCTTTTGCAGGATTCTCACATTCATCTAATTTTTCTTTTAAGACTTGTGAATAATTAGTGCTTCCTTTTTTCATCAACTACTCAACAAGATCTTTCCTCTTGTTCCTATATTTGTTTAATTGTTCCTTAAAATTCTCAATGGATTTTTCAGCTTCCTTGAGTCTTGTTTCCAATTCCAAGTTATGAGCATTAGATTTGTCAAGATATTCAAGTGCAATCAAGAGGTGTCTTTGAACACTGCTAGAAAATGTTGAATCAACCATCAAGATGTTTCTCAATTTGTTAGACTTCCTCTAAGGCAAAAAGCTATGATACAAATCATCGATACTAAGGAACACCGAGAGGGGGGTGAATCAATGTTCTAAACTTTTTAACCTTATTAAACTAATTTCTCAACCATAAAATAGATATAATTAAAAGTAAAAAATAGAAACATAAAGAAAACATCCATTATAAAACCATAATTTTTTACATGGAAACCTTGTTAGGGGAAAACCATGGTGGGGATGGAACCCACAAATAATTACTCTGCAGAATTAATAACTCAGCTAAAGGTTTGGGTATAATAAGGGGAACACACATGCATTCAAACACACTACCTAGATCTCACTACTCAATTACATAAGAGAGATACAACCCTTAGGAAAGATCATTGCTTTACAAAAAGTATTGGACTACAATCCAAAAACATGAATTGGAGGTTTGGTTGAAGAGCTCATGCACACTCTGTGCTCTACTAGGGTTTTTTCCTTGCATTGATTTTCTACATCCTTTGTCCTTCCATCACTCTGTAGTTATTGCGGGAAATAGTTTAGTATTTATGGCTCCGATCACTTCTCACCAAGCAGTTGATGCTGGTGCTAGTGTGGTTTTTGATAGAAATGGTGCCGCCAAGCAAATGCCCTCACAAATTTATTCCCAAATTGTTTCATGAGGTATGTCTCAGCGTGATATTATTCTACCCATTCATGAGTTTAATGATGCTTGTAGTTGGCTTGAAAGGCATACCCTTATTGGCTATTTTCTGGGATGCAACCCTCAACATGTTATTAGGGATTGGGTTGAGAAATCTTGGATTCCTCATGGAATCCACCTGGATGGCATCTGAAGCCTCACCAAAGGTTTTTTTTTGTTTTACTTCTCCGATCCTTCTCATGTGGATGCCATTTTTGCTAAGGGTCCCTGGAACCTTAGGGCCTCACTTTTAATTTTCCAACACTGGTCTTGTAACTTCTCCGTCTCTGATGAAAAGAAGCTAGAAGTCCCTGTGTGGGTAGAGTTTCTTGGTCTTCCCCTATCTTGTTGGCCATTCATGCATGCCATAGTGCAAAAGATAGGTAGGGTTATATGTAGCAAGCATGACCATTTTCTTAATCAAAGGAGGCTCTACGTTGAGGTCGACCTTTCCAAGGACCTCAAGGAATCTATTAAGATTTAGGTTGGCGAGACCACCTTCACCCAAAAGGTTCTCTAACTCAACCTTCCCAACACCTGCTATCATTGTCAATCTCTAGAGCACAAGATTAAGGACTGCCCTCTTGCAGTGCCTCATACCAAGGTTCCTCCCAAGGATTTTAGCTCTCAACCGGCTGAGGCTGGAAAAAAAGAGGAGGTTAAGAAAGATGATTGGGTTACAGTCGGTCACTACAACAAGCTAGCCAAGAAGCCTACTTCAACTTTGACATCTCATTAGCCACCTCCGGCTAGCGAGGTTTCTTCAAAAACTCTGGCTATTGAGGTTTCAAACCCTACCTCATAGGGGAAAGGAGTTATTGACTCCCATACTACCATTCCTTTAGCCTGCACACCTCAGGCGACTATAGAAATTGCCTCTTCTGTTCCCTTTTTCCATTCTCATAGCCCTCCTGGGCATGTTGAGAATGGGTTTGATGGCTTGCAAGAAAAATGATGTAATATATCCATGGAGTAATCCAGGTCAGCTTTTACCCTAGGTTATTTATCTAATAGTTTTGCTTCCCTTGGGGAAGGTGATGGAATGGATGGCATTGTTTCTCCATGAAGTACATCTCATGGAATGTTCATGGGTTAACAAACTTGCCCAAAAAATTCTTTGTTAGGGATTTGCATCATCGTATTAGTCATATGGATGTTTTATGCCTCTAGGAAGTTAAGATTTTTGGTTTTATGCTTGATGCTACTTGTAAAGTTTTTTACCCAAAAAGACTTGCTCTCTATTCTCAGCATGAGGCTGGTCAAGGTGGAGTTACTACTCTCCTTTCCCCTCATTGGCACTCTTTTTTGGTTAGTCATGGTTCAGATCCCATGCAAAGAGTTGTTTGGGCTACTTTCATTATTGAAAATCATTCTTTTGCCATAGTTAATGTTTATGCTCCCGATGATGCTTTTGAGAGATATCACCTTTGGCATTGGCTTGTAGATTCTCTACCACCTTCTACCTAGCTTGTTTGTGGTGACTTTAATATGGTGGAGATGGTGTATGACAATGATAGCCTTTTTCCCTTTTGATGGACAGCTAGAGAAAGAGAATCGTGGTACTACATGCGTAATAAATTAGGGCTTTTTGATCCCAATGTTGGTCACCATCATCCTGATGGGGCTTGGCACACTTGGTCTAATTTCAGAGCCTCATCTAATAGAATTTATAAAAGGCTTCATCATGCTATGATCTTGACACAATCTTTCTTCTCTTTTTTTGAAAAGAAAGCTTTACCAGTTACTCCTCTTGTTGATGTGACCTTGTCAGATCATTTTTCCATTCAATTTAATATTGTTTGGTAGATAGCTAAGGCTTGGCCTCCTACCATGAAATTCTTCTTTAATACTTATGTCCTTCACCACCCTTCCATTGTGACCCACATTCATCAGGTTTGGAACCTTGAGCCTAGGCCCTCTTAGTCAATAGGCTGGATTCAAAGGTGCAATGATGCCATTAGATGTACATCTCATTTTTTTTATATTTATGGAAGACAACTGGCCAAGTGTCACCATTGATCCTATGATGTCAACACCAAATCCTTATGTGTTGCCACTGAGGCCCTAGCCCAGGACCCTTTCAATCAGGATCTACAACTTAACCTTGCCAAGTTACGTCACCAGAAGCAAGTTATTGATAATTACGCTACCAGAGGGGCCCAGATCAAAGCTCATCTCCACTAGTTAAAAGTTGGAGACCACACTTCTAAAGAATTTTTTGCTGCTCTCCATCCTCGTCATACCAATGTAGGCATAACTAGAATCAGAGAAGGCCATAGGCTCCTCATGGAGCTTCCTAATATTTTGCAAGCCTTCATTTTCCATTATGAATAGGGTTTTTCTACTCAGGGATATTCTTCTACCAGTGAGAAAGCTCTTGCTGAGTGCACATTGATTGTTTCATAGTGTGTCTCCCCTACTCAGCATGTCTTTTGTGATTAACTACTTTCCTTGTAGGATCTTCATGAAGATGTGTTCGCTATGGCTGATGATAAAGCCCCAAGATGCGATGGCTTCACTTGTGAGTTTTACAAAGCCCTCTGGGATGCCATTGGTCTTGATCTTCACTAGGTCTACCTTGAAGCTTTTCATTCCCAATCTCTTGGGGGTATCATTAACCAGGGAAATATCAAGTTCATTCCCAAGTCTGGGGATCCAAAGGACATTTGTAATTGGCAGCCTATTACCTTGCTTAGTGTCTCCTACAAGATCATTGCCAAGGCACTATCTCTCAAGCTTGGCCACTTCCTTTCATGGATATTTAGGCTTGAGCAAACAAGATTTATTAGGTCAAGATTTATTCTTGACAATATCATTGCGGTTAGGGAAGGTATGGAATGGGCTCGTAAGTCTCACTAGAAAGCCCTCTTTCTTAAGATTGATTTTGCTAAAGATTATGATTGTATTGAATGGAATTTTATTCTTGCTATGCTTCACGCTATGGGTTTTGGGCCCAGATTTATTCAATCTATGTAGATGCTCTTTAATGATGTCTCTACCTACATTACCATCAATGGTCTCTAGTGTTCTACTTTTGGGCTCTTTCGATCTATTCAGAAAGGTTTCCCTTTGGCCCCTGCCTTATATGTGCTGGCGGCTGGGGGTTTCATCTACTTGCTTGCTCATTCCATTTTTATGGGTCATGTCAAGGGAATTTCCTTGCTAGATTCACATCAAAATCTGGTCAATGGCCATTTTGATGATGATTCCTTTCTCACTCTGGAAGAGGATGAAGAGAATATCAATGCAACCTTGCAATGTTTAGACACCTTTTGTTTGGCCTTTGGTTTGGCCATTCAATGGCATAAAACCCTATGCTATAGACAATCGACTCTTCCCAAGACTCCTTGGTTTTCTCAGTTTGGTTGGTCTAGGATTAAGCATGGGGAAATTTTCTACTTTCTTGACATTCCCTTTGCCTGTCAAGCCCACCCTACGGATCTATGGAATGCAGTTCTTACCAAAATTGAAAAGAAGCTTACTTATTGGTTCAGAAAGTTGCTCTCTCTTACAGGAAAGTTTCAAATTTTCTCCAAGAACTTGGCATCCATGCATGTGTATTACTCCTCTTGCTGGGATTCTTCCAAATCCTCCTACAAGAAGCTCATTATTGCATGATTTCCTTTGGGCCTCTGGGATTGACCACCAGGGCTTTCACAGAGTTGCCTAGGATTTCTGTTGCCTTCCCAAAGTATCAGGGGGGCTTGGTTTACTTGATACCCAGAAGCAAGGGCATGCCCTCTATGCAAAATGGGTTGTGCAGTGTCTCACAAGAAATGAGGCTTGGAAAATTTTGCCTCGACATTGCATTTCCTCTAGATATCCTCTTCACAAACTGGCCTGTAAGTGGAGTGGCTTTTAAACCCTTCTAGTTATGAAGGAACCTGTTCAAATCCAGGGCACTTTTATCACCAAAAGTATATGGAAAGCCTAGGAGTCTATCAAGCCCTGGCTCCATTGTGCTGGGAATGGTTTCTAAGATGGTCTTTCTCTCAACTAGCAGAACATTTGGTGGTTCCCTCTTTTTGCTTAGTAAGGGATTCCTCTTTCTAGAATTCAAGGGGTTAGTGCTCTTTGTTTTCAAAAATGTGGCATTCAAACCCTGAAAGATCTTTTCTCTATAGCCATCATGAATCTTTGTTCTTGGGATGATCTCTGGGTCCAATTCTGGCTCATCCGCCCAGATCATCAGACTTTTGACTTGCTGGTTTCAGCCATTTTGCCTCATCTCTTGCATAAGTTGGGAATTCAATCAATTAGACCTTGGTGGAAGTACTAGAAATGGTACCCTTCTACACCCTTCATGAGTTATAAACCCAAGCTTGGGTATTCTTGGCTTATTCCCCATCTGCCCATGATTGGTTCTCTCAACCAACGATGGCATCTATCCTCTTCCCAAAAGAGTTGGAGCTGGTGATTTCACACTATTTGGGATTCTGTTACTGAGCCTAAGATTTCTCATTTTTCTTGGTGTTTTCTTTACCATGGCTTACCTTTGGAAGCTAGGCTCAGGCATTTGGGTGTTTCGCATCCCAAATGCCCTTTTTGTGGTCATTCTAAGATGATCATGTATAATTTTTGGTTATGCCGTCATGCCCAAAATTATTGGGTCTGGATTCACAACATCTTTGCTACCTTTAGGCCTGAACCTTTCTCGTGGAATATGGTGCTTCTTGGTGATCCCCCCAGAATGCCTTCCCAGTACACCCAGATATGCCATGCTTTCAGGATGGAGATTTTGTTTACTATATGGAAAGAATGCAATGTTGTTCTCCTTTCTCATAGCTCTCTAGACATTCATATTTCTCTTTATGCTAAGGCATGTATTTTTAACAATGTCATGATGTAGATCTAGGTGCAAGAAGACAAGGTGTCTGTAGAGGTCACCGATTTACAGGAGTTGCTCTAGTACTGGGGCAATGCCCCTTGTACTGTTACTCAGGTGCCTCTATATTCTCTCTCAGCTGACCGCACGTTACCTATGGGCTATCATTGTAGCTGAAGCTCCTCTACCAGACACTCCTAGACTCCATGCTAGTGGTGCCACCACTCTGTCTCTCCTCCTCCTTGAAGGGATGCAAGTGCTGGCTGCCCTCCCTTACTTATTTCTACTGCTACTACTACTGGTGGGCCCTCGGCCAATGTTCCTACCACCTTAGACAAAATTCCTCGCCCAATGCTTCCTATCTCACCCAGGCAAGAGGAAGGAGAGCTAGAGAAAGATGATCTAGAAGATGGCTGGTGAGTTCCTGACTAGATCCTCAGGCCCAATGTGTGGGGCAATCCTGATGATAGAGATCCTCCTCCCTCTTTTTCTACTGCCCTTGCAGCTTGAGGGATTCTCTCTTTATAAGTTTTTTTGATGAATAGTTGTATGTTTCTAGCCTAAGTTGACGTGTGACTTGTGTGGGGGGAATCTTTCCCCCAACCCATTTTTTGTGAATACTGCACTTTTATATTTTTAATAGAAAAGGCCTCTATTCATAAAAAAAAAACATGAACTAAAGATATCATCACATATGACAATACAGTTCCATGCACGTATAGTATAAAATCATTTCTCAACTTATAATCAAACCATTGATTATTGATCCTTCACACATATAATATATAACCATATCATATCCAACCATCACTATCATGAATTGCCACAAAAAACCAATCTTGTATACCCATTTACAAAAATAATATCTCCACTAGTCAGCCTCAAGAACATAAAGTGTACTGTATGAAGTGTCAGCCAAATCTCCATGCAAAATATTATGCTAACATTGATCAATTCCATACATATCATCTACCATGTCAGCTCCATCAAATCAAACTCATAAACTAATCAATTAATCAATTCAATAGGATTGCTCAATGATCCACTGGATTGTATCACTGCTCTTTACTAACAATTAAGAAACCACTTCACAAAGCACTATAAATTGATCATCTAAGATCACCAACATCTACAAACCTAGAATTAGGTAGAAAATACCTCCATGAATTTCCCTCTAGAATCACATGTCAAAACTTGAAATTACCTATCTGTACTAATCTATATACTAAGCTATATACATTGTCTCTATTCTTTCATACTTAGCTAGATTTACCTCCAAACCTTTGGTAATAAAAAATTGATAAGTGACTAGTTGAATCATGTATGGTTTCCATCAATAAAAACATACAAATCATCAAGAGAAATGTCTCTTGCAAAAAAAGGGTCTAACTATTACTTAGAATGAATGCTTGTTTGTAAGTAGGTCAGTAACAGGTTCAAATTGGGAACCGATTGTAGCTAACTAGTCAACCTCAGTGTTCTTCTTTCTTGGGATGACTTGGATGTTGAAAGCATAAAAAATTTCAATTAGATCCCACACTCTATGATGGTAGAATCTCATCTAAGGATTACTAGCTCTAGAAATAATGCAGGAGCATCTCAGGTCCTTGGCAATCCTGTGTCACCAAAAACATTTTAGAGTTTGTCTGTGTTGCTCGGTTCCTTCTTTGACCAAGTTGGTCGGTAGTTGGTCAGTTTCCTTTGGTTATCGAGTGTGGTTGGTCATTTCTTGGGCAGTCAGTTGTTTCACTGGTGCTTGGCATTACTTATTTGATGCTCGGTTATCCTTGCTCACTGCCAGGTTTAGTTTTGGTTTCTGTTGTGGCTGACTTGTACATTTATATTGGATCATGGATTTAATGTTGGTATCCATCATTGGGAAGCATGTGGTCCTAGATCTAACCATTTCTTCCATTGATTATGGATCTGAAGGCCGACTCAGTTCGGTAGACTCTTGTATAAATGTAGTTGTTTGGTTGTAGTTTAGGAAAGGGCAGTTGGGATAGAGGAGAGTAGACATTAGATTAGAGATTTGTGATAGATCCTCTCATGTTTGAGGACTTCTTAGATTCATTGTAATATCAGGCCGTAACTAGGAAGGCCTTACAACTTGGCATGCATGATTCTATTTGATGAAAACATATGAAAGATTTTGCATTCTCTCTCTCTCTCTCTCACTCTTGTTGTTGTTAGCTTTTGCATGTGTTAAGTAGGCTTGGATAATTAGGGTGCATCATCCTTTGGCCCCTCTTGATCCCTACCTTGTGTTAGGTGGTATCAAAGAGAGGTTAGATCTTTATCTAGGTTTGTGGATCTAGGTTTGTAGGTTCCTCTTGAAGCCCTAGTTGATTGTTGTCAGGTAGAAGATTGCAATTTGACTTGCAATTGCAAAGGGTTGTCAAGATGGTTCATGGGAGGTGAGATGCAGATCTAGGATTGGAAGATATGCTAAGGCAGATTGTTGCTATGTTAGAAGCCATTCAAATAGCCCAAAGAAGAGGCAGACATCTTGAAGATGTTAGTGATAATGAAGTTGAAGAAGAACAGGCGAATGCAAAACCTGCTCCTGTTATGGATCAAGGTGAAGAAATATTTTTGGAGGCTTTGACAAGTTTGAAGTCAAAACCACATTTTAATCCTCTTGAGTATGGTGGAAAGCTAGATTCTGATGCATTGGTGGACTGGATCACCGAGATGGAAAAGTATTTTGAATATGAAAACATCCCTGAAGATAAGAAAGTGAAGATTGCAATCACTAAGTTGAAGAGTCATGCATCCTTATGGTGGGAACATATGTAGCTAGATAGGAAAAGGAATGGAAAATAAAAAATCAAGGTATGGAGTAAAATGGTCAATAAATTGAAAGGAAAGTTCTTACCCTATGATTATCAGATTAACCTAGTTCAGTGAATGCAAAGTCTAAGGTAGAAAGATAGCTCGATAAAAGAATATACTGAGGAATTCTATAGATTGGATATTTGATCTGGACATGATGAAGATGATGTGGAAAGGATTGGTAGATACCTAAATGGTTTGAGAATTTCCATCCAAGAGGAAATTAGTATGGTCAAGTTGGATAACATTGAAGAAGCTTATCAATTTGCTTTGAAAGCCGAGGAGAAATTGAACAAGAGACATGAGCAAAGACAGAGAGGAAGAGGTATATCTAATGGTGAAAATGGTAGATATGGACCTGAAAAGACAAATCTAGACAAAGGCAAGACCGAGTGGAAAGGTGAAAGTTCAACTAGAGGTAGAGGTAGTAACTACTGAGGTGGTTATAGCAGAGGAAGTTTATGAGGAACTTGCTACAATTGTGGAGAAGAAGGACATAGATATTTTGAATGTACACAAGTGAGTAAGAAGGCTAGTAGCAGTAGAAATACTTTGGTGCAAGAAGAGTCATCAGATGAACCTGAGAAAGAGAATAACTTGATGGTAAGGAGAGCACTATGGAATGAAAGCAAAAAGGAAGATCCGGTAAGGAAAAGTTTGTTCAAGATCAGATGTAGAGTTTCTGATAAAATTTGGAAGGTAAGCATTGACAGTGGTAGCTCAAAGAATTTGGCATCTGAGGAGATGTTCACAAAATTGAAGTTGAAAAGGATGGAACATCTGAAGCCCTATATGATTTCATGGATCAAGGATGAGCATACACTCCTAGTAAGTGAACAATGTTATGTGAATTTGAAGATTGGAAAATACTATGATAAGGTGTTGTGTGATATAATGCTTATGGATTGTTATCATATTTTGTTGGGTAGACCTTGGCAATATGATAGACATGCCATATATGATGGGATATTGCATAAGTATACTATTGTGGCTGATGGAAAGAAAAAAATCTTGTTACCATTAATGGAAGAATCTATTAGTAATGTTTTCACATCTGTGAAAGTTTTCTTGATGGAAGGAAGGAAGTTTGTTAAAGATTTGAAAAGGAATGATCTATGTTTTGCTGTGATTCCTAACAAGCTGAGTAAGAAAACATAAGATAATGTTCCTGAGGAGATTGATAAGTTACTCACTGAGTATAGTGAAATAATTTTTGACAATGTACCTGATGGTTTTCCACCGAAAAGAAGCATTGACCATTGTATGGATCTAATCCCTGGAGCTAGTTTATCGAATAAGGCACCTCATCAGTTAACACCTACTGAGAATCAGGAATTGAACTAACAGATTCAAGAGTTGCTGGAGAAAGGTTTGATCAAAGAAAGTTTGAGTCCTTGTACAGTACCTACTATATTGGCACCTAAGAAGAATGGAGAATGGAGAATGTATACTGATTCCAGAGCAATCAATAAGATAACGATGAAGTATAGGTTTCCTATACCGAGAATGGATGACATCATGGATAGTTTGACTGGAGCAAAGTATTTCAACAAGATTGATTTGAAAAGTGGATATCATCATATCAAAATTAGAGAAGGTGATGAATGGAAGACTACTTTCAAGACAAAAGAAGGTTTGTATGAGTGGTTGGTTATGCCTTTTGGTTTAACTAATGCACCGAGTAATTTTATGAGGTTGATGAATGAAGTTTTAAAGAAATTCTTGGGTAAATTTGTGATTGTATATCATGAAGATATTTTGATATTTAGTAAGACTAGAGAAGAACATCTGTTGCATTTTAGACAAGTTTTGCAAAGGTTGAAAGAGGAAAAGTTGCTGATAAATCTGAAAAAGTGCTCAATCATGAAAGAGGAGATTATGTATTTGGGATTTGTGATTTTAGTTGATGGTTTGAAGATGGATCCTAAAAAGGTTGAAGATATTTTGAATTGGCCTACACCTATGAATGCTAGTGAGGTAAGATCATTTCATGGTTTGGCAAGTTTTTACTAAGTGAATTTGTGTTGTATACCAATCATAAGGCTTTACAGTATTTGGGTAGTTAGAATAAGTTGAATCAAAGACATATGAAATCGGTTGAGTATTTGTAGAGTTACACATTTGTGATAAAGCATAAGAGTAGAGTCACTAACCTAGTTGTTGATGCATTGAGTAGAAGAAGATCTTTGATGACCGAGATGAAAATTGAAGTTCTTGGTTTTGATGAGATGAAAGGTTTGTATGAAAATGACCTTGATTTTTCTAAGCCATGGAGAAAGTGCAGAGCACCTATTCAAGATCAACAAGATACTAAATGCGATGAATATTTTATTCAATAAGGTATGTTGTTCAAAGGTATTCAGTTGTGTATACCAAGAGGAGTAATGAGAAATAATTTCATAAAAGAGAAACATAGTAGTGGTTTGGCTGGACATTTTGGTATTGATAAAACATGGAATTTGCTTAAGGAGAAGTACTTTTGGCTGCAGTTGTATAAATATATTTAGAAATTTGTGAAAATTTGTGGAATTTGTCAAGTTGCAAGAGGAGTAAGTCAGAATACTAGTTTTTATGTATCGATTGTTGTATCTGAGAAACCTTGGATTGACATCAGTATGGACTTTTTTCTTGGCTTACCGAAGATAGTAAGAGGTAATGATTCTATATTTGTTATTGTGGATAGATTTTCTAAGATGGCACATTTTATACCTTGTAGAAAGACATTAGATGCAATACATGTAGCAGATCTTTTCTTTAAGGAAATTGTTAGATTGCATGGATTATCGAGCAGTATTATCTCTAACTGAGATAGTAAATTTGTTGGATACTTTTGGAAGACCCTTTGGAAGAAATTTGGCACTGAGTTGAAATATAGTTCTACATTTCACCCACAAACCAATGGATAGACTGAAGTTGTAAACATAAGTCTGGGAAATCTTTTGAGATGTTTTGTTGGATACACACTGAGTAATTGGGATTCTATGTTGGCACAAGAAGAGTTTGCATAGAATAATTCAATGAATAGGAGTACTGGAAAAACACCATTTGAGATTGTGAATGGCATACAACTAAGAGGAATATTTGATTTGAGAGACATTAATGATGAAAATAAGATAAGTTCTGAAGGGGTAAAATTTGCTGAGTACATGAAGACATTGCATGAAGATGTGAAGCTGAAGCTGGAAGACAATAATAAAAAATACAAAGATAGAACTGATAGATCAAGAAGACATAAATATTTTGATGTTGGTGATGAAGTGATGGTTCATTTGAAGAAAGTTTGGTTTCCTTTTGGAACATATGGAAAGATGAAGATGAAGAAGTTTGGACCTTGCAAGATTTTGAGGAAATTTGACAGTGGAAATGCATATGAGATTGAGTTACCTGATGACATGGACATATCACTAATTTTCAACATTGTTGATTTGTATGAGTATCATGAACCTGATGAAGAAATGATAGTACCAAAAGAATATCCTAAGAAGCAGAATGAAGAGATTAAACAGATTCTGAATCAAAGAGTTGGCAAGAGCACAAGAGGAAAATAGTATATGGAATATCTGGTAAAGTGGAAGAATAGACTGATGGAAGATAGTTCATGGATTTCATAGTCTGAGTTGGATACAACTCAGATCATACCTACCAAATTATTCAAAGAATCATTTCAAAATAACCCCAGGTGTCTGATGCAAGAGCATCTCGGGTCCTTGGCAATCCTGTGTCACCAAAAACATTTTAGAGTTTTTCTGTGTTGCTCAGTTCCTACTTTGACCAATTGGTCAGTAGTTTGTTGGTTTCCTTTGGTTACCGAGTGTGGTCAGTCATTTCCTAGGTGGTCGGTTGTTTCACCGGTGCTCAACATTACTTATCTGATGCTTAGTTATCCTTGCTAACCGACATGTTTAGTTTTAGTTTTTGTTGTGGCCGACTTGTACATTTATATTGGATCATGGATTTAATGTTGGTATCCATCATTGGGAAGTGTGTGGTCCTAGATCTGACTGTTTCTTCTATTGATTGTGGATTTGAAGGCCAACTTAGTTTGGTAGACTCTTGTATAAATGTAGTTGTTTGATTGTAGTTTAGGAAAGGGCAGTTGGGATAGAGGAGAGTAGATATTAGATTAGAGATTTGTGATAGATCCTCACATGTTTGAGGACTTTTGAGATTCATTGTAATATTAGGCCATATCTGGGAAGGCCTTACAACTTGACATGTATGATTCTATTTGATGAAAATATATGAAATCTTCTGCATTCTCTCTCTCACTCTTGTTGTTGTTAGCTTCCACATGTGTTAAGAAGGCTTGGATCAGTAGGGTGAACCATCCTTTGGCCCCTCTTGACCCCTGCCTTGCATCAAGAAATATTATGAGCTTTCATCACTATTAGTTTAGAGTCACCAAACACTTAATTGTTTGATTCCCATATTTTCAACTATATCTAATCCTTAGACTAGCCCTTCACACTCTACCTCAGTGTTGGTATAAATGAATTAAAAATGAAAGGACTTATTTACTTCCTCTCCTAAAGGGGAGATTAAGTGAATGCCAATGCCTGAACTAGTCCAACATCTCGGCTCATCAAAATATATTATCCTTAACTCAAAATCTTGAAGACATATGTCTTCCTTTTCTTTCTCATCAGTAACTCTCAACATTGGATGATATTCATAAAACATCACATAAGTGCCCAATCTAGTGGAATGAAAGTTACCAAAAGTCTCATTCTCAATAAAATAATTGAGTAAGGCCTCCTCCTCTTTAGTCATAACAACAATCACTTCTTCATCTTCTAAAATATCAATATAATACATCTCTTATTTGGAGATGGATGTGTGGGTAGGCTCAAATTTTAATATAGGTTCATCTTCCACATGGGTTTTGATAACAATTTTCACATAGCACCATGTTTGGCTCTTAGAATTAGATGGGACTAGTTGAGTGACATATAACCTCCTATCTTGGCTGTAAAATCCATTGATAGGAAGACACAAAAAATAAGGGAAATATCAATAACTATGATTTCTTGTGGAATAGTGATATTTAGGCAAGAAAAGAGGGTTGAGGGGAGCTCCTTTATAACCCCTATAGATTGGACTCTCTTCTCATCCAATTTCATAATACCCCTATTAGAAGGCTCATATTCTATATGGAGGGCATGTTTTATTTGTTTAGGCATGATGGTACTACTAGCTATTGGATCTATAATTGAATTATGATTCCTTTTATCACCCACTATCAAGGTTAAAAATAAGGACAATTTTTTATTTACCTTTTTCCTTTTCTTTTTTTGTGTTATAAAAATAAGCCAGCACAATTGACTGTTGGATTTGTAAGACCTCTTTCTCTGTAGTAGGTGCCTTCCTTTTTATCTTTTCTTTCTCAAAAATAGCCTCGACCTTGGCTTGTTTGTTTCAATTGTTATAGGCTTCCTTTCGTAACTACTTCTATTCTAGAATTGCAAGTATATCCCAAATAGATATGTTTGTGGGAGATTTTTTCAATTGTTCTACCACATCAACCTTTTTTTCCAAAGAAACCTTAGGATCTTTTGGTTTCCAAGGAACAAATTCCCTTGATCATCAGACTGGTTGTGACTAAACCTCAAGAGTGATAGGTTTTATCATTTCAAATCTTGGGCATGGTAATTGAACAACTTTGTCCAGTAAGACTAGCAGAACCACTTCTTAAGTGGATTTTCATTTTTAAGGAGTGTTGTAATCTGAATGTACTTGGGGAATCTTATAAGTGGATGGATGTAGATTTTTAAAAATAGTTTCATCCTCATTTTCCATTCTATAAAATAAAGCATGGTCAGGAGTGATTTTTGACTCCTTGAGAGACATCCCTTGCATCTAGGATATTAACATAGGATTCTCCATTCCTGGAGAGGAATAGCTATAGAAAACAACCTTAGGGGTCATTCCTTGTCTCCTCTACTCTACTATATGTTGTTCTAAATTCCTTGAGAAACATCCCTTGCATCTGGGCTGTTAACATAGGATTCTCCATTTATGGAGAGGAATATCTATAGACAACAATATCAGGGGTCATTCCTTGGCTCCTCTACTTTTCTATATGTTGTTGTAAATTTCCTCGCATAAAAATTTGAGGCCTATGTGCATCATTACATGAAAACCACTATACATTCATATCTTTAACAAAATTATTTTGAGTGGTCACCAATTCTCTGTTACAATTTGATGAAATGGGTTGCAATGGTGCCATTGGTTGAGGAATGGTGACTAGTTTTTTTTAGAAACCTGACCCATCCATTGTTTTTATAGTTATTATCTCCTTTATTTCTATTCCAATTCTAATATTGGTTTAACTGATATGGGGTCCTCCCATTGTAGTGATTCTGGAAGTTCTAAAATGGGGGATACTGAGGTATGCCCTTTTGTCTCTTAAAACTAGTCATATCATTTGATATTATTCTCAACAAGTTCATCTCATTAATCTCTACTGATGCAGGAGCATCTTGGGTCTTTGAGCAATCTTGCATCAACCAAAAACATTTCCTGATTTCTGTACCTATTTGTTGTTGTTTTATTTATAATTGTTGTATTTGTTGATTCATGGTGTGTGAAGCTTAAATTATGCTATGGACCTATTTGGGAACCTTCTCCTATGAGCACATAAATTTTGGATGGACTATTTTAAAGTTATAGCTATTTTCCTTGCTGTTAGAACCACATTTTCCTGTAGTTTTGGTGCTGATTTCTCATAGTGGATATCTTGATCCATAAGGAATCAGCCTTTTAAATATTAAGGAATTTTAGAGGACCTAAATTAATATCATTTACCAAGAGAACAAGCCCTAATTCATTATGAGTAAAAATTTATGCCCATTTTACTCAGGGACCTATTTTCTGCCAGTTTTCAGGTGAAACGTCTAGTGTTTCTTCTTGTGATGTTCCATGTGATCAAATGGGGCCTTGTGCCCTTAAAGGAATGTTCTTGGGTCATGTAAGGACATAAATCCAAAGGTTCATCAAATTATATTCATTCTAGCATTAGTTTTGGTTTAAATCTTGAGACTGGACCTATAATGTAATTAAATGCCTGACTGGCCGACTTGTGGCTTAGTTGGCTATATCATCTTAAAATAGAAGCACTTCCATGATAAGAGAATTTATCCCTTTGATTAAGTGGTTTTTGGGTCATAGTGGATGCCTTGAATTGATCTTTTCTTTGATCTGGCTTTCTCCTCGCTTTCTAGTTCTTTTCTGCTTCATTCTAGGTGAAATTAGGGTTAGGATCTTAAGGATTCTCCTAAATTTCCCTCTTCTATGGCTTTATTTTCTAGGTAGGGTTTAGAAATAGATCCTCCTGGTCTTCATCATAATAATCATAGGATTTTATGTGTACCTTTGACATTCTATCCTATTCTGGCATCAGTTCTAGGTTTTCGGGCATCCCCGAGACCTCCCGACTTGGTTCTGAGTCAAACTGGGACTAGGGTTAGGGTCAAGTTCGAACCTAACTAGGTAAAGATTGAGCTTGAAACTAACTAGGTCAGGGTCAAGCTTGAACCTGACTAGGTCAGGTCCAACCTCAACTTTGACCACTTTCTTCAAATTTCCAATTTTGAAATTTTTGGGCTTCGGGCTTTCGAGAGATTTATTTTCCCGCCTTCGGGTCAGCCATTTTGGGTTTCAGGATGGTAAATCCTTTTATTTCATTTAATCTAGGTATATTTTCTAAAGGTGAGGACCTAATTAGAATTTAATTCCCCAAGGTGGCCCCTCTAGAGGATTGTGCCCTAGTTCACTATAAGAGGAAGCCTTCCTCTCTCATTTTCTCCATCTCATCTCTAGCAATCTCATGATCAAGGCATCAAGTTTGAAATCTCCTTTCTCAAGCTCTCAAGGTGATCAAGCAAGCATCCATTCAAGCATTCAAGTTCTCTTCTCCATCCAAGTTCTCCATTGAAGATCAAGGATTCAAGCATTCAAGCCATTGAAGGAATTTGGTTCAAGCATTCAAGATTCATCATTCAAACCCTAGATCTAGCCATCATGATGGTGTGATCTTCCTTCAAGATCCTTTGTTCATCTTCAAGATCCATTCATCCTTCCCTCAAAGTGGATTCCAAACATACAATCATGGAGGTTTAATTTACATGTTCAAGCTTTCATATCAATATACTTGATTACATTTCAAATACAATTGCATTATCTATTGAATTGCATAGCTTCATTGTTAGATCTACTTCTACTACTTACTAGCATTCTCCATTTCAATTTCAATATTAAGGTTGATTCCAAACCGGGGTTTGACCAAGGAAAACCCCCCAAACAAACAACAAAAACCCTCTTTTTCTTGCACGTGCAAGTGCAGAACTTTAGATTTGAGATCAGATTCGGATACCCTTTTCGGTGAACTTTCAAGATCCATGAACAAAGTCAAAGTGAACCTTCATTTTCCTGAGGTCATTATTGACCTTTTATGAGGGTCAAGGTCAACCTGATCTAATCTTAGAAAAAGATTTATGGGTTTTGTAGATCTCGCAGTTTTGGTTTAGGCACGCAAGAATCAACAATTTTTGAGATCGTTTGATAGGGTTTTCAGCTGATTCATTTTCAGAGGCAAGTACCTTTATTTCTTAATTTCAATATTAGTCATCTATATTTACTTTCTATATCAATACAATCTCATGTAGGTGTAAAATATTGGCTTTGGCGTCTCTTTTATGTGCAAACCATTGTTCTAGGACCTCATCCATATTTTATCCTTTACATTTTGGTGAGCCTGACAGGCTTACCCTCCTTTTTTTTGTGGATTTAGATGCTCTATTGTGTTAGATCTCCTTTTAAATTATCTTGTGTGTTCACCTTCACGTTACATTTTGGTGAACCTGACATACTTACTCTCCTTTCATTTGTGGATTTAGATGCCCTATTGTGTTAGATTTGTGGTTAATCTTTTCTTGCATTAAGATTAGGTTTATTTATGCCCTTGCATTTATATTTCAAAAATCCAAAAAAATTGTAAAATTTCTTTAAAAATAAAAAAACATTTACATTTTCATGCTTTTAGTATTCAACATGTATGATTCTTGTTTTGAGTAATTTGATGAGGCTTTTGTTGTTCAAGATGATAGATCCCGTAATGAGGTACATGGAAGTGAGGATGAAAATGGTTTGAATGCAATCTCCATTGATCCTATTCCTATTTCATCTTCCTTTACAACCTCTTCAATTGACCTTTACAAAGATGAGTTGGGGATTGATGTTCATTCTTCTCCTCATATATGTCTTTTCTATGAGCCTTGTTTAAAATACAATTTAGCTTCTTTCCCCTTTAGGGATCAAGCTTTAATGACTCATGGCACTCCTAAAATTCTCTTTATGGATAGGGATGATAATCCTCCTATTTGGGATGGACCTTTAAATTTGGATATTGATTACTCTCTTCCTCATGAAGCCATTTTGGATAATCCTCCTATTTGGGATGAACCTTTGGATTTCAATATTGATTTTCTTCATGAAACCATTATAGATAATCCTCCTATTTGGGATGAACCTTTGGATTTTGATGTTTATTACTCTCTTCCTCATGAAGCCATTGTGGATAATCCTCCTATTTGGGATGAACCTTTGGATTTTAATATTGATTACTCTCTTCCTCATGAAACCATTATGGATAATCCTCTTATTTGGGATCAATACATTGATTCATCTCATCCTTGTGAAGAATTATTAATACAAGAGGATGACATATGCTCTAAAACACATTCCCCTTATGCGAAAGAAGATAACATTATACATCCTTCACCTCAATTTAGGATTCCTTCTAGTGATGAGGCATTAGTGGAGAAAGATAGGCATTCCCTTAACACTCTTCTCCTTAGTAGTGACCTTATGGAAAATCAAGATCCTACCTCACATCATTCTTACCATAATATTACTTATCTCTATTCCAACCCTCTTCCAACTATGGCTCCAAGTGTTCCTCTAGTTGTGTCTTCCATTCATATCATGTCCTACACTTTTCCTAGTATTCCTAATCTTCAAAATCTAGTTCCTAAACTTCCTAATCCTAATCCTAGCTTTCCTAATCTGATTCCTAATTCTCCATCTGCTATTCCTAGTTCTTCCCACACTTATGTTGAGGTTCAAACTATGGTTCATGATGTGAAAATATTTTTCAAAGTACTTTCTCCTTATTATCCAGTCTATTAATATAAGAGAAAAGAAACTTCTCCTCTGAGATTTATTCATAATTTTACCCCTCACTCTCTTTTCCCCTCTAGATTGGGGGGAAAGAGGTATATTTCTTCCTATCTTTTAGAATCCATTATGTTCCTTCTTTGAGCTTAATTGGTTATTCTTTCATTTATATCAATGGTTTGTATTATGATAGTTTTTCATCTATTGCTCTCTTCATTTATTCCAGATATCTTTTCTAGGACATGTGTTTTGCAAAGGTATCCCTTGCTTTCATCTCTGGGGGCAAGGTTCTTTCTTCTCTCTCTTTGTCTAGGGAACTGCTTTCCTTAGCTTAGTGGTATTTATTTATATTGCAATATTATTTCATCATATTGACAGATATTTTGACTATGGATAATCTTCTTATATGAGAAGTTGTTGTCCTAAGTTGTCACTTCTTCTCTATGTTGCAAATTATGTTCTTTATAAACTCTTACCCTCACTTTGGTGTTAGAGTTTTTTCCCTCATTCCAAAGATTCCTCTTCCTCTCCTTTGCAGGGGGCTTGATGATTGAATCTTTGTTCTCACCTTTTGGAAGATGATATTTTATCTAAAGCACTCCTCTTTGGTGGGGGTCTTGTTGATAAGATCTCTTTCATTTGAGGATCCTTTTCCATGAGTGACATATTCTTTTCATGATTATCTATATTCCTAGATGTAGGGGTCAATATCCCTCACTAAGAATATGGTGTATATTGTTGTAAATAGGATATCTCCTTGCATTGTGAAGTAGGTATCCTCTTCCATCTTTGTTCCTATACTTGGGGGGCAAGGATGTCATCTCCTTCTTTTCTGTCTTTCTAGGATTCACCTCTTTCCTTGGGTAAGCAGTATTTATCTATTATGTGATATCCAATCATACATGAAAATTTTCATTTGCATTGAGGATCTTTGTCCTTGATCACAACCTATTTTTTTGTTTGACATTGGGTTTTCATGGTTGATATATCTCTCACCTTGGAAACTAAACAGTGTGCTATCCCTCATAAGGGTTACTTTCTTTTCACTTCTTGCATGATATCTCTTTGAATTCATCCCTTCCATGGCCTCATAGGAGTTGTGACCTTCTTGGCTTGGACTGGGTGTTGTTTGTGGATATTGTCTTGATGCTGAGGAAGGTTTTATCCTTATTCTTTTCTTTCCTTAACATGTCAAAATAGTATGTTTTTTCCATATTAAGGTGGGGGGCATATATAGGGTCTCCCTTGTACTATAGTTTTTTATTTTTACATGCTAAATCTTGGAAGGTAACGCACATAAGTTGCTAAATCATGAAAAGACATGCATTTATATGCTAAATCTTTCGAAGGTAATGGGCATAAGTTGCTAAATCTTGAGGAGACACACATTTTTCAAAATTTTCAATATGCTAAATCCTCTGAAGGTAACGCACATAAGCTGCTAAATCCTAAAGGGACACACATTTTTAGTTTCAAATATGCTAAATATTGGAAAGTAATGTACATAAGTTACTAAATCCTAAATAGACATGCACGTATATGCTAAATCTTTTGAAGGTAACACACATAAGTCGTTAAATCCTGAGGAGACATGCATTTTCATATTCATAGTGATACAAGAAGGTGGATCTATGAGTATTCTAGAAGTTTTCAGAAGATGCATTACAATTTCAAGGCACAGTTTATGGGTGAACCTATTGGGCTCTCCCTCCAGGGTGATTCACAGTAAGGTGGGCATCTTACTGGGTGAGGTAATCACTTTCTCCTTTCTCTCTTTTCTGCTTTCATGCTAGTGGGACAGGATCATGAAGCTATGTTATTTATAGTGTTGCTCTTGTCTTTCTTATGTAAACATTTATGCTTTTATGATAGCTTTCCAAATATGATATTAGTATGAGGAATATTTCTTAGCGAGGTTTCTTATGCTAACTGATTTGGGTTGTTTAGTGCTAATCCTTGTTCTTTTGGTTTTCTTGTTTTGCACTCTCGTGTGTGTATGTTGAGTTGGAATCCTTAGTCTAGGAACTTGTGTCCTTAGCTAAGTGTTATTTCATCTTTTTGTGAATCCACTTGGATCTTCTCTTTCTTCTCCTTTACCAAGAGTTTGCATCGAGTCCATACTCTTGCTAAAGTGGGGGCTTAATGTATCATCTTAAAATGGAAGCACTTCCATGATAAGAGTGTTTAGCCCTTTGAGTAAGTGGTTTTGGGGTCATATTGGATGCCTTGAATTTATGTTCGCTTTGATCTGGCTTTCTCCCTGCTTTCCACTTCTTTTCTACTTCATTCTAGGTGAAGTTAGGGTTAGGATCTTAAGGATTCTCCTAAATTTCCCTCTTCTATGGCTTTATTTTCTAGGTAGGGTTTAGAAATAGATCCTCCTAGTATTCATCACAGTAATCATAGGATTTTATTTCTACCTCTGACATTCTATCCTATTCTGGCATCAGTTCTAGGTTTTTGGGCATCCCCGAGACCTCCTGACTTGGTTCTGAGTCAAACTAGGACCAGGGTCAGGGTCGAGCTTGAACCTGACTAGGTTAGGTCCAACCTCAACTTTGACCCCTTTCTTCAAATTTCCAATTTCCATAATTTCTAGGCTTCGGGCTTTCGGGAGATTTATTTTCCCATGGCCGGTTCGGCCATTTCAGGTTTTGGGATGGTAAAACCTTTTATTGCATTTAATCTATGTATATTTTATAAAGGTGAGGACCTAATTAGAATTTAATTCCCTAAGGTGGCCCCTCTAGAGTATTGTGCCCTAGTTCACTATAAAAGGAAGCCTTCCTCTCTCATTTTCTCCATCTCATCTCTAGCAATCTCATGATCAAGGCATCAAGTTTGCAATCTCCTTTCTCAAGCTCTCAAGGTGATCAAGAAATCATCCATTCAAGAATTCAAGCTCTCTTCTCCATCCAAGTTCTCCATTGAAGATCAAGGATTCAAGCATTCAAGCCATTGAAGGAAATTGGTTCAAGCATTCAAGATTCATCATTCAAACCCTAGATCTAGCCATCATGATGGTGTGATCTTCCTTCAAGATCCTTTGTTCATCTTCAAGATCCATTCATCCTTCCCTCAAAGTGGATTCCAAACATACAATCATGGAGGTTTAATTTACATGTTCAAGCTTTCATATCAATATACTTGATTACATTTCAAATACAATTGCATTATCTATTGAATTGCATAGCTTCATTGTTAGATCTACTTCTACTACTTGCTAGCATTCTCCATTTCAATTTCAATATTAAGGTTGATTCCAAACCAGGGTTTGACCAAGGCAAACCCCCCAAACAAACAACAAAAACCCTCTTTTTCTTGCAGGTGCAGGTGCGAAACTTCAGATCTGAGACCAGATTCAGATACCCTTTTCGATGAACTTTCAAGATTTGTGAACAAAGTCAAAGTTGACCTTAATTTTCCTAAGGTCATCATTGACCTTTTATGAGGTTCAAGGTCAACCTAATCTAATCTTAGAAAAAGATTTCTGGGTTTTGTAGATCTCACAATTTTGGGCTATATATGAGAGAATCAATAGTTTTTGAGATCATTTGATAGGGTTTTCGGCCGATTCATTTTTGGAGGTAAGTACCTTTATTTCTTAATTTCAATATTAGTCATCTATATTTTCTTTCTATATCAATACAATCTCATGTAAGTGTAAAATATTGGCTTTGGGGTCTCTTTTATGTGCAAACCATTGTTCTAGGACCCCATCTATATTTTATCCTTTACACTGGCTATATAAGGAGTCTAGATTGATGTAGTAGGGAAATCAAGAGGTAGATCTAGAGAGGATTATCAAGATACATCATTGGAGAAAAAGATAGGATGTGAATTGAGATTTTGATTTCATAATTCTCATTGTATAAGGCCGAAACCTGGAAGGCCTCACAGCCGGGCATGTTGAAAGATATAATATAATTTCTTTGTTGTTGCTGCCAGTTGATTGCCTCATATCCATTGTGATTTCATTGCTTTCATGTGATATTATATTGCTTCCATTGTGTAACTCTGAGTAGGGCTTGTTGTGGATTCAAGTGGAGTCAATTCTACTTGTATCTACCCTGCCCTTGCGTCATCTATTGACATGAAGGAGAAGTTACATGAGACATCTGAGTATTTGAGTATACATACATGGATTACAGAGGAGTGACAGAGCTAGTGGAAGTCCCACCTTGGGTTTTCTCGGGAGCTTGTAGGGAAAATTAAAAAAATACTGGCCGTGGGGGTCTTGATGGTAAATTCCCTACATCTATCAAGTTATTCTTAGCTCTGATGGGTATCTCATAGGAAATTGGAAAATTTATGCCCTTAGGGATTGTATAGTCAATTCTATATCTACATTAAGTAGAGTACAAATTCCATAGGTGTTAGAGTGCATGCATTTGTAGGGATTTTATGGCATGAATTATGAAATCTACTATTAAAGTTTTCAATAGCCTCTTTAGGAGCTCTATTGATATTAATTAGTTGTTGAAGCAAAGAAGAGAGGTCACCCCTTTCACTAAAGTGGCTATAAAATAGATTGGCTAGGTCATCCTAGGTTCCTGTGCTATTTGACACCAATAATCTATGTTAGATAACTGAGAAGGGGGCAGGGGGGTAAATTAGTTAATTCTAGTTATCCTACAGTCCCAAATCTCCCAGATGTATATATTCAAACTTTTCAATCAAATAATCAACTCGGTAAGCTATCAACAATATCTTTCTCTTCATCTACCGATTGATAGTAAATTTAATACTGTATTTACCAATCTAACTAGTTATGAAATGTGTAAAGTAAAATAATAATTCAACACGTCAAATAAACAATACATAGATTTTTAATGTGGAAACCCTGTTAGGGGAAAAACCACCTGGGACTGGTAACCCAAAATAATTCATTCTTTTGAAGTGAGCTCGGTTAGGAGCCAACCTTGTCAAAGGTTACAAAGCACATTGTAAGGTGTGACCTGGTTAGAGGATTTATCACTAACAACTCTTCCTTGACCAACATTCACTATGGGGTCAACAAGAAAATAATCAACAATCATATAATGTCATATTGAAATACAAAAAGACTATTAAGTCCACTCGGTTAATAGATTTTTCTGTAACAATGGTTAAACTGATACAATAATGATCTGATTCAAATACAACTAAGATTTGTAAATTTTCAGATCTATGCTAAGCTCAAAATACCTCTTCTGATTAATAAACAATTCAATCCTTCATATCCTCTAACTTCATTCCACTTGGTGAATAATTATCTAATGCTCGGTAATGTTTGTAGTTCAACTTGGTTTTTTCTTCAACCAGTTTGATCAATGGTGCATGAAAATAGTCCTTTCACATGAATTATCCTGCAGTATCAATAATCCTAGACTCAATAATGAATCTCATGTCTCTTTAAATAGACAACATGAACTATTTTTTTTTATTCATTAGAATTTTCCTCTAAATCTTCATTGTTCATTTTGTCTCTTTAACCTTCCTCTGCAAGTGTGTCTATAACACATTTCATTCTCCTTCATCCAATCAATCTTTAATTTTGTCATTCATTAGATCATCATAACAAAATTTATCTTCTACCTCGAAATCATAAGCAATTGTCCAACTCATCAATTCAGTCAGCTGTTATAAACTTTGTTTGTTTCTTTCACTTGATCAATACTAGAATGAGTCGATGATTACCTGCTTGGTTAATACTATACTCATTATACACTACACGAGCTCGATGTATACAAAAATCTTCATTTACTGACCACATAAACTTGTTTAGTTTTGATCTTCAATGCATAAAAAAATCATGTAATACAATCAAGTCAACAACATGATGCCATAGAATCATTAATAAGTTACCCAATGTATATCATAGCCATATCTTTCATATCCATTTCATCTTCATGTAGATATCTCATTCCTTTACCAATTTCCTTCTTCAGATGTTTGTAACCATCATGATAAGTACAATCAAAACTAGTTGACACCAATGACAATACATTGACTTATTTAATTGTCTTGCATATCATTTTAGTAGAGCTTGGTGACCTTCAATCACTATCTTTTACTTCATACATTCCATCAAGATATTCAATCACTTGTAGGTTATAAATCTCTCACTTTGGCATTGATAGAAACACAATATGAAATATGCCATAGAATACCAAACATCTGTTCTACAACTCTATAAGTAAATGTTGTAGCTCAATAAGTAAATGTTGTAGCTCAATAAGCTCTCCTTATCTTTTTCATCTAATATGTATAATCACTACACAACATTCCAGGTAGACTCTCCTTGTGGATTTGATCTTCTTCTTGTCCTAGTGATTCTTCTCTCCATTATAATATTTCATTGGTTTCTCTCTCCCTTTTGTTTCACTCCCTTTGTCTAAATATTTCATTAATTCTTCACTCCCTTTGAAAATAATGCCAAAAAGAATAAACAGTTTAAACATTAATCTGATTTGAACAAGGATAACTTTAGTACATGGCAATGTCAGATGAAACATCATCTATCTAGAATTTGAGAATCTTCTATAGCTTTATTGGAGAATGGCTACTTACAAGCACCTAGTCCTTTGACTCTTGATCAGTTAAGAGACCGACATGAACACAACATCACTATGATAGAGATAGTGGCTACTCTTACTGATGCTGAATTTCAAGACATCAAGGACTTCATTACTTCAAAGGAAATGTGGGAGAAACTTTCCCTAGTACATGGTGGCGATGCAAATGTGATGAGAGCCAGAGCTGAAAGATTAAGAGGTAGATTTGATGATATGAAAATGTAGGAAGGAGAAAACATAGTATAGTACTCAAACCGAATTAAAGAGGTTGTCAATGCTATTCGTGGAGCTGGTGGTACCATTGATGAGGATATTGTGGTAAGTAAAATCTTGAGAACACTTTTTCCTGTCTATGCAATCATAATATCTACAATTCATGAAATGAAGTCTACACCTAATAGAACACTTACTCTTGATAGTCTGATTGGAAAGTTAACCACTTTTGAGCTAAACAATTATGATAACAATATTGTACCAACTATTGAGTATACTTTTATGTCTTCTCTTAAGATTGTAAATCTAGTAGTAAGCACAATATAAGGAATGCAAGTGATAGCAATACCAATGATGAGCTTGATGAACTAGAATCACTAATGGCCTGGAGATTGCCTAAAGGTAAAGGTAGATATAAGGGTAAATTACCTTTAGCTTGTTTTAATTATAAAGTTGGTCATATTGCTGCTAGATGTACGAACAAGAAAGAAGATGAGAATGATAGAGATAGATCCAGAGGTGGAAGCTATGAAATAAGATAGAAAAAAGATTTTCATATCAGTATACAAAGATACATTATCTACACCGAACAACAGAGAGTTACTTGGCTATTGCAGAGCTGTATGTTTTATGTTTTTCTTTGGAATTGTTGTCAAAGGGAGAGATAAATAGTGGAGAGATAAACAAAGAGATCAATGAAATATCTATCTAAGGGAGAGATAATCTGAGAAATTTAAGGAGAGATTTGAAGATTTGTTGCTGAGAACAGGAGGAAATTGAGAGATGAAAAGATCAAATCCGCAGACGAGAGTCTGCACTTGTAATGTTGTTATGTAACGTAGTGATTAAACATATTAAAAATCAAGCTAGGGAGAGCTTATTGAGATATAACATTTACTTACATAGTTGTAGAATACATGTTTGGTATGTGCATGACATATTTCATTTTTCTTGTATTGCCATCAATGCCAAAGGGAGAGATTGATGAACTAAAACTAATTGAATACCTGAATGACTTGAATATTAGTGATTAGGAGATCGCCGAGTTACTGAAATGATATGTAAGATAATTAAATCAGTCATTATGTTGTCATTGATGTCAAATAGTTTTGACAGTACTTACCAGGTTAGTTACAAACATATAAACATCTGTAAAAAGGAGAGAAAAGATGAAGAACTGAGATATCTACATGGAGAGAGATGGATATGATAGATGAGGATAAGGAATACTTTGGGTAATTTATTGATGAGTCTATGATCTCATATTTTTGACTTGATTATGTTGCATTAATCTATTATGTAGAAAGAATCAAACTTGTACAAGGCAATGTGGTCAGTAAATGAAGCACTCTAGTATACACTGAGCCAGTTTAGTGTATACCAAGTGACAACATTAACCAAGCTTGTGTTCACCGACACATTTCTTTCTTAACTGAGTATGGATGAAAGTATTAAATGCTTAGATTAGCCAACAGAATTTGATGAGCTGGAAATTGTTATGATTTAGAGATTGAGGATAAAGTTTTTAATGAGATTCATGATTGACAAAATTTGAAGAAGATCTAAAGGATGAAATTGAAATGTGTTATTGACACAACTTCCTAAGAATTTTTAAGAAGCAAAATGATGTGGTCAAGGGATGATGGATCCAATTAAGGATAGTCCATCCCTTGCAACTTCAAAATTACACAACAAAAAACTCAACATAAGAAGATGTTTCAAATCAATTTTCATTAACATGCTCGGTTGTAAGGCCTTTCAGGTTAGGGCCAATTACAAGTAGAAAAAAGTTCTTCAAGATGCACATAGATCCAATACAAACTTAGCTAGTTCATCTCTGAAACAATCAACAACTAATGGAAACCCTAAGGCAGATCTAAACTTGAGCTTGCAAGCCTCCAAGAAATCTCCTTATCTCCAAGTATGCAAACCACTAGCTTTGCAACTACAAACTATCATATAACAATCTGATTTGCAAGATCATGCAAGATCTTTTCCACAACTTCACCAACTCCAGCTTTTCTAGCACATCCAAACTGATGTTTGTTCTGATGTTGATAATGATGTCCTAAAGAACTACCCAAACACCCCTTAAATACTAATCATCAGCCACAATTCAGCTAGATGAAACCCTTAACTCTTACAAACAAATATTAAATGCCATACAAGTTGGCTTCCAAATTGCCTTACAAACATTTAATTCAACATGTCTATAACAATAGCTACCAACAATAAATGGACTAAGTCAGCCCAACAAATCACATAGAACTCCAGTTGGTAAACTAGAACTACTGAGCAATAATGAAATAACTAAGCATGCCAAGCATTGCCAATCACTAGTGTCAACTGAGCACCGCATGCATCATCGAGTAACACTTTCACCAAGTGCCAAAGTTCCTTCAGCGACTGAGATTCCTTCAATGATTGAGACCATTGGTCAAGGCTACAACCGAGTAACACCAACCAAATAACAAACCACCCATGCAGTTTCACTGAGGACCAAGATTGCCCTTGCATCAGACACCCCAAGTTCAAAAAGATGTTCATATGTGAGAAGAACATCTTCCAGGATTTAGCACAAAAATCCCAAACTAGTTCTTCACATACAAGTCCCCCATCTTCTCACTTTGTATACTCTTCCACTTCAACTTTCTCTGTCTCTTCAAGTCTTTTCTTGACAACACACATGTCTATTCTCTAAAATTATCATTCATTTTCTTAGGATCCACCAACTCAAATCAGCTACTAATACTTAGGCTTCTCCTACCAAGCATTATATCCATCAAAGACATCAGGGAAAACTTCTTGTCATCCTTCTCAATAGTAAACACATTCTTCACACAATAATATATAGCTCTGTAATCAAATTGCCAAGGTCTACAGAGCAATATATGACAACTATTCATCTCCACAATGTCACATAACAAGATCCTTATACTGGCCAATTTGAACATCGATGAAGCATTGTTCTCTCACTTCTAGAGCATGATCATCTTGCAACCAACCAATCCTATAAGGATGTGGATGTCTCATCCTATTCAAACCAAGTTTCTAAACCATGTCCTTAACAACAAGTTTATTAGTGCTACAACTATCAACAATTACATCACAAAGTTTACCTCCAGACTTGCATCGAGTCCTAAACAAGTTACTCCTCTAACGAGGTTCCTCCTTTGTACTGAGCAATGTTCGCTGAAGTAGCAAGTTCTATGATTCATGTTCATCCTGAATGTTCTCATTCACCATAGCATTTTATCAATCACCAAGCTTCTTCCATGTACACTCAAAAGAATGGTGTCCTTCCTCTCCATAGTTATAACAAGTACCCTTAAAGATAACTCTACCTATCTTCTTCTTTGGTTCCATAGGTTTTGGTTCGTCTTTCGCATCAGTTGTTTATCCTTCACCAAGTGATCAATCTTCTCCTTCCCTTGGGAGTTACTTTGTTTTTTCCTTTTCAAATTCTCTTCTATCTTCAGAGCATACTGATAAGCATCTTCAGCAGAATCAATCTTCATCATACCAAGCTCATCTTGAATATTGAATCTCGGACCATTTACATACAGAGCTACCTTTTCCTTACCAAGTTCTCTATGTCCAGACTGATTAGTAAGTTTGTAGAACTCCTTGGTATAATTTTCAATAGACAAATCCTTCTATTTCAGATTTTGCTACTTCTTAAACAAGTCAAGCTCATAGTCAGCAGGTATGAACTTATCTTTCAACTTTGTCACCATCAACCTCCATCAATTGATCATCATTTCACCTTCATCTTCTCTATCTCTTTGTAGTTCTTTCCACCAAAGAGCAGCATGTCCTTTCAACTTAGTCTGTGCCAATCTCACCTGAAGAGGATCTTCAATTTCTTCCAGCTCAAAGAAATATTCAAGTTCACCAATCCAATCAATCAAGTTGTCAGGTTTCAAGGTACCAGAGAAAGTAGAAACTTCCATTCAATAACTATTACTTAACCGAGCTCTAGATCTATGCAACTGAGCAGTTCTATTTTCACCAGATCTATCCCTCTGGTCATCACCACTAGATCCAGTAGCCTCAAATTCTTTAGAAGCTTCTTCATAACCATCCTCAGTATCAACATTCCAAGGTACACCAACAAAATCTCTCATGATCTTAGTGACCATGTCATTCTTCATCAGCTCCATCTCAGATCTGAAATCTGATTTCACCTTCTCTGTAATCTAGAATTCCATAGTATCACAATGATCAACAATAAATATAGGGTCCAATCTTCTTGGAGGCATCCATAAAGATAAGAGAAACCCTCTGCAACAAACCCTACATTGATCACCTTGTGAAAATATCCAAGTTGTATACAAGTCAGATCGCAACCTCCAACCTTACACAAATAACTAGGGAATGATTCCACAAGCTTAGTACCATAGATCTGCAACTAGATCATACGATCTCTTCACCAACAAGATCAATTTCACAAGACCAGCCCTTGCAAGATCAATCTTCTCTCCACAAGATAAACTATGCTTCCACAAGATCAACTCTACTTCCACAATATCAACTCTACTCTGATACCACTTGACGCACTCAAGGGATGGTGGATCCAATTAAGGATAGTCCAACCCTTGCAGCTTTAGAATCACAAAATAGAAAACTCAACACAACAAGATGTTTCAAATAATTTTTCATTAACATGTCCGACTATAAGGCCTTCCGAGTTAGGGCCAATTACAAATAGAAACAAGTTCTTTAAGATCCACATAGATCCAATATAACCTTAGCTAGTTCATCTCTGAAACAATCACCAATTGATGGAAACCCTAAGGTAGATCTAAAATTGATCTCACAAGCCACCAAGAAATCTCCTTGTCTCCTTTTGGTACTCTCAAATTTGGCACAAATTTGGAGTGACCAATTGAAAGTTTTCTTTAAGGCAAGGTGAGTACCCTTGAAAACTTTTCGAAGATGCCTACTTGGTGTGCTTGTAAAAGAAACCCTGATGATTTTCATGAGATACAACTTGGGTATCAGGCTCAACACCTTTCATTTGACATATGCAGTGGGTTCCAGCTCCTAAATTTTAAATTTGAAATGTTTAGGGAGTAGCCATTTTGAGGTGTTCGCTTAAATCTGCATTTTTTCCCAAGTGTCAAATCACTGTAAAAGGCCCTGTTTGCATTTGAATATCTTGTGTCCTGTTGAGTCTCATAACCTGCCACTTTGGGAATGTTTAAAATATATATCAGAGAGCTTATGTTTCAAAACTCAAGCCTTTTTCAAGTCCATTTGATAAGTTTTTAGATTCCTCAAAATTGGCCCTGCGAAATTGTCTTGTTACTCTATTCTGCCTAGTTTTCTGAATGGCCTTGTTTGACGAATTATAAATTTTGACCATTTGACCCAATTGAGAAAATTCCTTTTGTACTATATCCAAGAGGTCAAATACTTCTTATGTTTTAGTTTTTAGGCTATGGTAAATCCGTTTGCAGTATCTAATAATTTGATGCAGATCAGTTGCATAGTTTAGTCGGAGGGCCACTTCAGACAATTGCATCTTTTTCCCTATGATTGATCATAATTTTTTGGTTGATGCATCATACTATAGGAATGAGAAAGAATTTCTATGCCAATTTTCATCTCCCTATGTGTCTGTTTAGTCACTTTGCCAAAGCCATTTCATTTGCAGATTATTAAATTCTCTGAGTGTGCATTGTTTAGAATTCTGAGTAGCCTACTTTGAGGCTTTGCTATTTGCACCCTATTCGAGGTCTGACATAATTGAAATTTTTTTCATACTATAGACTTGGAAGACTACTTTCCTGATGATTTGAAGGTCTTTGCCAATCCATTTGATTACTTTTCAAGACCAATTCCAAATCAGATTTCTATGATTTTCACTGTTTTATTCCTGAATAGGTCTGATAGGCTGACTTTGGCATTTGATTGTTATCTGCCACTTGATCTTTCAGGTGAGTTGATTATGGATCCATGTACCTTGTATGGGGGTGAATCATTTCCCAAGTTGTAGGTTCCTGAAGATCTTAGTGGTGGTGTGTTCTTGTGAGACTGTTTGGTTAGTTTTTGAAGTTGCTTTCTGGAGGCACGACTTTGAATTTTATTTCTGGATGATTGGTTTATCTTTCTAGAAATCTGATTATAGCCTCATTTTATATGTGTGAGGAAGATCATTCACCCAGGATAAAAATGAAATAGATGCAAGGGATATGCATGAGCACTAAGTATGGCTGCCAGCACAAAATGAAGGAAAGTGGTAAGAGGAAGCACGCTTGGGGAGGTTGCAAAGATTTCATGGTGAGTAAAGCACTATGGATTGGTTCCTTGTGTAAGAATTCTTTCAGAACTATTTACTTGACAGCCAACATTTCAAAGAAGAAGCCAACATTTGAAATAAGGTAGCCAATGTTAGATCACAAGGAGGCTGCAAAATTGTGATTGCCAGTCTAGGGCTATGCATAAACATTTGGACCAATATTTTAAATGAAAGGAAGTCTGCGTAAGGATGTAGTGGGGTGGCTACAGACATTAACCAAGGTAGTAGAAATAGAAATTAATGAGACCATTTTGTCTTCTTTGAAATCCTATGTCTCAAATTTGAATCCCGAGTGGGAATGGGCTTTTGCTCACAAGTCATCAAAAGAAATAGAAGAAACACTAAGATGATAGTGCAATGAATAAGCAAAACTGAGAGCATGCATGGAGTTTTGGAAGGCACATTTTACCTTGAAAAAATGTAGAGATAAATACTAAAGGGACTCACGCATAAAGAAGGTAATGGGGTAAGTTTTCAGAAGTCAAAGGAGAAGTCTACGCATAAACAATGAAGGAGGCGACCAAAAATCAAAGGGGTTGCATGAGTTATGGACTGTACATTAGGAAAAGTTTATCCCACATTCACGAGTTTTCATGTGAAACTATGTTTTAAATACAAGTCCACTCAAATGATATGAAAAGTCAAGTGAAAGGGGCTGTGTGTTGTGTCAGCCTTTGCCCATGTGGGCCCACCTCGTAATGTGTGTCGACTGGCACTATGTGCAATATTTTAGCAAGGTTATTTAAAAAATCCTCAAAATGTTTATCACACATTTATCTGGAATTTGAAGTTTTAAGTAAATATAAGCAATGAGGTAAACATATGAAATAGAATGAAGAGCTGGAGGTTGTGCCCACGCGAGCCCTCATAGGCACCTTAGTTTCTATGTTGGTGGGCCCAAAATGAATAAATTTTGCAGATGACCAGTGTCAGTGATGAGGTGACCAAGGAGGACACATGGCACTCAGTAGTGAAATCGTGAGAAGATAACCGTCAGAGGAGAAAACTGCTATGAACCAAAGATAACCGTCAGTCACCCAATCTCCAGATCTTTGCGGTTAAGTGCTTGAGGTTCAGATATTCAAAGACCATTTAGTCGACCAATCTCATGAAGTTTGGTAGTTAGCAAAAAAAGTCTAGAGACATAGAGACTGATCGTGGTCACCAGATCTCCCAATGCAGGCGGTTAAGTGGCAAAAATCTAGAGATTGTGAGATTGCCTTGTCATGAGGTTGTTGGAAGAAATATTCAGAGACTTGGAGACTTGGAGATTCAGAGACTAAAGGATGTTGCCTAGTTTCGCATCAGACCCAGGGTTAGGAAAAAGTTTGAGATATTTGGAGACTAAAGGTATTCTCCAAGTCTCTCAAAGAAAGCATGGTTAAGAGATAGTTTCAGAGCTTTGGAGACTAATGTAGTCTCTAAATCTCCAAATGAGCAGGGTTAAAGGTGAGTTTGCAGAGCCAGTCTGAGCATCCAATCAAAGTGTGACACTTGGTGAAATCTGAGAAAGTTTGAGCATTAAAGCCAAAGTTAAAATGCATAAAAGATTTAAAATCTGATATAGTTCAACTTTATGGAAAATTTCAAAATATTTAATGACAGAAGCTTGCTCAGTGATTTAAAGCCTATAGGTTCATTTTTTTGTCGAAACATAACAGAATAATATATTTTTGGAAATGCCAAAAAATGACAGATGCAATGGTAGTGGATAAAATCAAATCTGATTAAGTAGGTGAGAGAAGTAGTGGCCTTTCCAAAATTTGAGAGTAGAGCTTGGTGAAGATATTTCTCTCAGATAAGACAAATTTGTAGATCTAGCAAGTGGGAATGTATGGAATGGGCAGAATCAGATTTATTTCATTATGAGGTGTCAATTATCAGATAAAAAAATTATATATTTTCAAAAGATAAGATCAGAGTTCTGAAAAGATAAAGTAAATCAGATATTTTTGAAGAGGCAGTTGAATTTAGATTTTTAAGTGCCCAAGAGGATTAATTTTTAGAGGAGAGAGAAAGCTAATGAAATCATATTGCAAATAGACAAGTGTTGATCAAGCATAGATTTTAGGGTTTCTTCTTCTTCTATTTATTCTATTCTCTTCTCAGTGTTAGGGGTTCCTATTCCTATTCTAGTCCCTATAGTTGCTTTGTGGAGAGCAGAGTCCCTAAAGGATGAATGTTGAATATTTTTTCCGAGGAACAAATCTTTCTTTCCTTTTTCTAGGCTCCTAAACTTTAAATTATGTGTGCATTGAAATAGGATTATTTTCAAAGAAATACATTGCAGTTTCTTTTAGATTTTGTTGTTGTCTTCTCATTTTTATGTTATACTCTTGTATGCTTTTATTTGTCAGACATGTAAAACATACCAGTTGCAAGGCAGCTTGTCTGATTATTTATGAGTTTCTCTTAAGGAGAGAATTAAACATCATGAATAGTCTCAGAGAGTGAACATAATTATATTTTGAATAGTGCCTTACAAAATATTTTGTCACTCCTATATTGTTATCATCAAAAAAAAATTTCATTACCAGTAGTTTTACTTTCAAGAATTTTTTGTATGTTTTAAAGGAATTGTATCCTATTGGTATGGTTCATCTTTGTTGATTCCTTGAAGAGAGAATCTTGAGGTTAACCTTCCTTGAGTTTTACTCATAAAAAGAAGAAGGATTTATATCCTTATTACCATTGTCTATATTGTTACATTAATAGTTTCTATTGTTAGACTATGGATCAGGATATTCTCAGCTGTTTGTAGAGTAATCTTTAATTAAAGTATTTCAGAAGCCTAGATAGCATAGAAGTGACAACCTAATCCATAATCTAAAAGTTTAATTGAAACATAGTAAATCATTATAGGCAATACCCACCTGAGTCCTGTGGAGCTCGGAGCAGAAGGAGAATCTTATCCAATCCTCATCAATTAAACTGTTTCTTGCATACTTGGAGCCCTTTAAACTGAGAATCAAGTCTACTTATTAGCCAAGTTTGATCCTACAAGAAAAAGCTCTAACAAATTGGTGACTCTACTGGGGATATGTTAAAGTGAAGTTAGAATAACGTGGGTACGAGTAGAGCTAGACTCCTGGCCAACTTATTTTATCCAGTGGTTTCCATTGAAGTGTATAAGAGTCAATTTTAAGAAGTTTCAAATCATCTCACTAAGTTGTGAGTGGTGACTCTGAGTTCTTTGTTTGATCAGTGCATTTAAAGTGATATATTTTCAGTCCTGATAAATAGTATATGTACCATGTTGAAGTTTGTTGCGTTGGTAGAAAAGGATACAGAAAGAGATCTCAGCTAATTGCAAATCTTTTCCTCTGCAAAGAGGTGGCGGCTCTACAAAGTTGAAGACTAATTTGGAGGTGACTTCAAATCAAACAGTTTGCAGTAGCTTCATCATAATCCAGGTATTTTATTTTCATTGGATAAATTTTTTTTTTCATGAAAATCAGTTAGACATGTTTTCCCTATTAAGTGGTCAGCACTAAGTTAAAAGGGAAGAGAGAGGTAGTTTGTAATATTTTTCTTGCTAAAATGTCACAACTATTTAGGAATTTAGGTTGTGTAATGCTATAAACTTTGAAGGTATCCCTGGATACCCAAATTCCATTCCATCAACAATTAGGGATTGTTTGCCTAATTTCACTGGTATGGGTGAGAAATCAGCTGAGGAGCATGTTGAAAAGTTTTCCAATTTAATAGATGATCATGATATCACACATAAGGATGTATTAATGAATCTTTTTATAATATCTTTAGTTGAGATTGCAAGGGACTGGTTTAAAGAATTACCTCATGGCTCAATAAGATCTATGGCAGCATTGGAGGATTGTTTTATTAAAAGGTATGGTGATATTGAGCAATATAGTGATATGGAACATAGTGATGAACAAGACATATCTAAATCAAAGGACCCAGTATCAGAGCTTGAACTTCTTTGGGCTGAAACAAAATGTTAACGCAAAGGTTTCAAGAAAGCCTGGTGTTACATTTACAAGAAAACATGAGTAGAGAGGAGGGTGAGTCACAATTTGATTTCTACATAAGGTTTACTGATGAGATCAAGAAGTATGTCATTCCTTTTTGTCCTCAGGATTTTGCATGGGAAAATTTATTTACTAAACTTTGTTTTCCTCACACACTTAATTTGCCAATCTCTCAGAGGGTAGAATATATTCAGCATGTTATAGAATGGATAAAAAATGTAGAAGATTCTTCTTCTAAAAATATATCTGAGGCTGAATACAATGATGTTGTATCTGAAAACTCTGAGAGTATTGTAGATGCTGGAAGTGAATCTGATAGTGATGAATCTAAGATTAGTGATGATAATATTGATTTTACTTGTGGTGAAATTTTTTCTAACTGTGATAATGATAATAAGTTTTGTGAGCAGCAAGATAGTGAAAATGTTGTGTAGCCAACAAGATGTTAACTATAATGTAGACATAAGTATTTGTGGTGATTTCTCTACACAAGATGACATGGTTCCAACGGTTTCACTCCAAGACTCCAATAACAAAGATATTTGCAGCATCATGCAAGAAGACAGTGAAGGGATGAGTGAAAAAGATGACTGTTGTTCACTTCATAGTGAATAAATTGTAGAAATTTTATCTTTTGAATATCTTAGATATTCAGGAAAGGATAGCATCAAAACTTCATGCCCAATATACATTGATTTTGATAAAGAATATGAATCAGTGGATCATAATTTTGACATGTATATTTCTGATTTTTCTTGTCCTCCCATATCACTAGAGCACAATCAAATTCAGGATGATTTATCAGATGATGAGGTCATCAGCATTGTTTCAGATTCAACGGATCAGGAGACTCCAGATATAATATTGAAGCCTGACTAGGATAGTAGTGTGGATTTTGAATCTTGTTCTAATTCTGAGTCTTCCATCAAACCATTAAAGGATGATTTTTCATTTTCTCAAGCTTCATATGCTTACAATGAATGATTTAGTGTTTTCCCTTCTACTCACCAACAAGTTGTGGATTTGTATCATGATGATACTTTGCAAGATTTGTATCATGTGAGTACACAAGCCATTGATGATAATCTTTTTGAAAATTAGAATGTGAATCATGACATGGAGTTTCCAAGTTTTGAAGGTTATCAAAATTATTTGCATGAGATCCCTATTGTTTATGTTGAATATGAAGTTTCTCGTGCTAGTGTACATTTAGATTTTGATAAGCCAAGTATTAGTGATTCTTGTTTGAGCCATGATGCTGAAGAGAAAGAAAAATCTGAATGTGTGTTTTCAGATTTACAAGTAATTGATGAACCATTAATTGATAATGCTTTCCCATGTTTACAAGATGCTGATGAGAGTTGTGATCAGCAAGATGTCTGTAATTCTTTGCAGACAGATTTTTGTTTAGAAGGTTTCTATTTTAGTTTGTAGATTGCTGATGTGAGAGAATTGTGTTTTGTGGCACAAACTAATGATCAAAAGTTTGATTTCATACATGAGAGTGAGCTGGAATGTTTCTTCTTCCAACAAGTCAGCAATGAGGAAGGGAGTGATGTTGAGATGTCACACAATGATCGGTATTCACAATGATCTGGTGAATTTATTTTGCAAGGTGATGGTGAATTTGCTAATTGTCTTTTGTTTGATGTGCTGAAGGAAAATGGTAGCACTTTTGATCTTGTTGATGCAGGCAAGAATTTTAGTTTATCTTTGATTTGTGAAGATCAAAATTAAATGTATGACAGAGGTAAGAGCTGACTTTAGTTTTGGGGATTTGAGCTTCTTGTAGATAAATTACATATTGTATAGTCACTTTCCCTTTCTAGTTGTGTGGTGTGTTTTCTTTTAGTTGAGGTTCCCATTTTTTTGAGAAGAGATGAAAGGAAAGGAAAGGTGAAAAGGGAAGAAAGAGATAAATTTTTGATTTGAAGTTTTGGGGTGGTTTGCTTCTACCATGAGATTTTGAAAGTTCTCTGCATGCCCGCATGGGGAATGCATCCAAAGTTAGAGCCATTGTTGGTACTCTCAAATTTAGCACAAATTTGGAGTGACCAATTGAAAGTTTTCTTTAAAGCAAGGTGAGTACCCTTGAAAACTTTTCGAAGATGCCTACTTGGTGTGCTTGTAGAAGACACCCTGATGATTTTCATGAGATACAGCTTGGGGAACAGGCTCAAAACCTTTCATTTGATATATGCAGTGGGTTCCAGTTTCTAAATTTTAAATTTGACATGTTTAGGGAGTAGCCATTTTGAGGTGTTCACTAAATCTGCATTTTTTTGTAAGTGTCAAATCACTATAATAGGCCCTGTTTGCATTTGAATATCTTGTGTCTTGTTGAGTATCATAACTCACCACTTTGGGAATGTTTAAAATGTATATCAAAGAGCTTATGTTTCAAAACTCAAGCCTTTTTGAGTCTGTTTGATAAGTTTTTGGATTCCTCAAAATTGGCCCTGCGGAATTGTCTTGTTACTCTATTTTGCCTAGTTTTCTGAATGGCCTTGTTTGACCAATTATAAATTTTGACCATTTGACCCAATGGAGAAAATTTCAATTATACTGTATCCCAAAGGTCAAATACTTCTTATGTTTCAGTTTTCAAGCTATGATGAATTTGTTTGCCCAGTTTGCCAGTCTGATTCTGTTTGCAGTATCTAACAATTTGATGCAGATCAGTTGCATAGTTTAGTCGGAGGCCCACTTCAGATGATTGCATCTTTTTCCCTGTGATTGATCATAATGTGTCAGTTGTTGTATCATATTGTAGGCATGAGAGAGATTATTGGAGATTTGCCAACAGGCTAGTACTGACTGTATGTTTGTCATTGATGACAACATATGGAAAGTAGCATGTGTGGATGTATTATGCAGTAAGCTTTTAGTATATGTTGCATGGACATGATATCAAAATGATATCATGGGCACAGAGATTAACTGTTAGTATAGACAGTGATATAGCAGCTCGTGTCAACAATGTTCCTGACAAAATAATAGACAATGTTCTAAGTATGGTTGTCCATACAGTTGTCATGAAGGCTTGTGCCCTTGGATATATGTTGAAGATGTATCAGTGATGTTTTAGTTATGGACACATAGTTAGATATTTAGTAGAAGTAAATTTATGAAGTCGCTATTTTCCAGTAGCATTTTTTTATGTTTTTTCAGCAGAGCCGACAGAGATTTTATTGGTTCTTGAGTTGCGCCTATCTTTGGGGTATGCACCCTTGGAGTTAAGCTTAGAGGAGAGTCATTGATGTTTGGTTAAGAGTGCATGAGTTAATTCAGCTTGAGGAGAAAGATTCAATTGTTTTGGTAGAGCCGACAGTGTGTAGTGTGCATCTACAATTATCTTATTTGGACAGGTCCTAGAATGTGTTGCGTGCATAGTAGAGCCGATAGAATGTTTGTTGGAGTTTTTAATAGTTTTTCTAATATGATTTCAAGGTGGTTCTAACAAGCCAACTTGATTATTTCATTTAGAGGAAAAATATTTATAGGAAGTCATTTCTGATTGCTTGAGTGTGGTTCATGGTTGATTAAGTAGAGCAGAGCAAAGTGTGCAAGTTGTAGAACCATCACAGGAAGGTCTATGTGACCAAGTGAAGTATTTATGCTATACATTGCAACTAATCTAGATAGTAGGTCAAAGCGTAGTTCACCAAGATCCAGAGATAGTGTGTATCTGTTATTCAGAAGGTTGCAGCCTTCGTCCCTTTGAGCAATGAGCTCTTGGACAGTGCGTCCTCTCCCCTAATGGGGACAATTGTAAAAGACTCCTAATAGGGTCTGACCTTTGACCAGGTCTACTGTACTTAATATATTGTAAAGCTACTCCTAACAGGGTAAAGGATCTTTTAACAAGGATCATTATACACTAGTATAGAATATTAGTGGGTATCAAGTCCCACCAAGGTTTTTAGCTATTTGGGTTTCCCCATAACCAAAATATTGGTGTTGTGTTCATGTGTTCTTTCATTGTGTTTATGCTTTATGTTTAAGTATACTTAAATGGATAAAGAATTGAAACTTGTAGATAACTGATTCACCCCCCCCGCTCAGTTATCTCTTGGGACTATTCCTAACAATTGGTATCAGAGCCAAGTGCCTCGGAGAGAAAGTTTAACAAGTTGAGGTTGATCAAAGGGCATACTTTAGGAAAGATAGCCCTAAGTTTGATGGAGAAAATTATCTTGATTGGAAGAACAAGATGGTGACTCATTTGCAGTGCATTGCATTTGAAGTTTTTAATGTAACTATCAAAGTAGCCAAGATTCCTACTTTAGAAGACCTTGCGAAGGATGATGCTACTGACACACAAAAGGAATTGTTTCATCAAAATTATATAGCTAAAGAAGCCCTTTATCAGTGCCCTATTTGATAGTGAGTTTTCAAAGATAAAGAAAGTAGACACCACCCATAAGATATGGAAGCATCTAGAAGACATGTTTGAAGGTGACAAACAAGCAAAGGATGCGTGCAGAAAAACATGGAAGAAAAGATACAATGCATTAGAGATGCTGCCTGAAGAAAACATCAGAGCTTATAATCAAAGGATCAATGAAGCAGTTGCTGGAATCAAGAACAATGGTGGAGAGATCTCAGAAGAAGATATTATGGACAAGTTGATGACTACTCTCACTCTAGAATATGAAGGTAAGATCAACATCCTTGATGAGACCATGCAACTTACATCTAATTTCAAGAGAGAGACCTTGATCAGCAAAATCTTAGCTTTTGAGACTTTAAGATTGAAGACAAAACCTAAAAGTGAGACAGCCTTCAAAGCAATGGTTCATGGTAAGAAATCTGCATACACTTCTGGTAATTTTGATGATGATGATGAAGAGAAAAATCTAGATGATTTTATTTCTATGATTGCTAAAAGAGAAAATAAAGGAAAAAGAAAATATGAAGGTCAAAATCCATTTAAGTGCTTTTCATGTAATAAGATAGGTCACCTTGCATCTAAGTGTCCTACTAGAGCTAGAAAGTTCAAAAAGGATTACAAGCCTAAGTACTCTAAGGAATGTTACTTTTCTAGAGATGGAGTTTCAGATGAAGAATCAAGTGAAGAAGAAATTGGATTCATTTCTATTGTAGACAAAATGAATAATAAGACAAAACATATAAATGTGAAAGAGAAACAAGAGCTAGCATTGATTTCCCAAGCTAATATAAGGACAGACTGGATTATAGATATTGGTTGCTCACATCACATGACAGGTGATAAAGGAAGATTTTTTCATCTGGACAAATAAAATGGTGGTATGGTTAGATTTGGAGACAACACTCCTAAACCAATAGTTGGTAGAGGAGCCATCACTTTGGATGGAAAGAACAGTACTGACAATGTTCTTTATGTCGATGGTTTGAAACATAACCTTGTCAGTGTTAGACAGTTACTTGGAAAAGGATATCAATTGGAGTTAAAAGATGAAAAATGCATCATTAACAACAAGGATGGTGTTATGATTGCATCAGGCTCAAAGATAAGAGGTAATGTTTTTCAACTCAATTCAGAAGCAAGTTGTTTTGTTGCTAAAGTTGATGACAGTTGGTTGTGGCATAAAAGACTATGTCATATAAATTTTGATAACATAGTAAAGATAAGCAATGTTAAGGAAGTAAGAGATCTACCTAGCATAGAAAAGCTAGCTGATACTATATGTAGGGAATGTGTGATGGGAGAGCATGTGAGGAATTCATTAAGGAGAAAGCACAATTCAATATAGAACAAGTTGGATCTGATTCATATAGATCTATGTGGTCCTACTCAAACAAGATCATACTATGGTGAAAGGTATTTCATTTTGTTTGTTGATGATTATACAAGGATGATGTGGGTTGCATTCTTGAAAGATAAGTCAGAAGCATTTGATAAGTTCAAAATATTCAAATCTAAGGTTGAGAATGAATCTAGATTAAAGATAAAATGTTTGAGATTGGATAGAGGAGGAAAATTCACCTCTGATAGATTTTATGAGTACTATGAAGAACATGGAAAAAAGAGACAATTAAGTGCACCTAGAACACCTCAGCAGAATGGAATTGTAGAGAAAAGGAATATGATCATTCTTGATATAGCGCACACCATCATGATAGAAGGAAAAGTTGCACACACCTATTGGAGAGATGTGGTCAATACAATAGTCTACACCATCAATAAAATTTAGTTAAGGCCCAGCGTTGACAAAACACCATATGAGCTATGGTTTGGTAATGTTCCCACAACAAAATACTTCAGAATCTTTGGAAGCAAGTGTTACATCAAGAGGGATGAAGCAATAGGCAAGTTTGATGCAATAAGTGATGAAGGTATTTTCCTTGGTTACTCTACTAAAAGTAAAGCTTATAGATGTTTCAATTTAAGATTGAAAAAGATCATTGAAAGTGCTCATGTTAAGATTGATGAAAATTTTATGGTTCAAGAAAGATATCATGATTACTCACCCATGGTTGAAGAAGAACCTAGACCCTCCACTAATGAGATAGTTATTGAAGAAATGTTTGACAGCATTGATGTGTTATTCAATGACCCTGAGACAAGTGAAGAAGAAACTCCTAAGGTTGATGAGTCTGCATCAAATAAAGCTCCAAGGTTTACATCTAAAAACCATTCCAAGAAAGACATCATTAGAGATCAGAGCAGAAAAGTCTTAACAAGGTCAAAAGAAAAGAACTCAGCTAGCAGTGAAGTGGTATGTTTACTATCTTAGATTGAACCTTTAACTGGTGAAGATGCTTGTAATGATTCAGATTGGCATGATGCTATGGAAGAAGAACTTGATCAGATTATTAAGAATGACACTTGGGAACTGGTCCCAAGACCTAGTGATAAGAATTTGATTGGAACAAAGTGGATATTTAGAAATAAGATGAATGAAGATGGTATAGTAGTAAGAAACAAAGCAAGATTAGTATGTAAAGGACATTCACAAAGAGAAGGCATCAATTATTCAGACATATTTTCACCTGTGAGAAGATTAGAAGCTATTAAGTTATTTCTAGCTTATGCTATAGTCAAAAACTTAAAAGTTTATCAGATGGATGTCAAGTCAGCATTCCTAAATGGAGATTTGAAAGAAGAAGTATACATTGAGCAGCCAGAAGGATTCACCTTATCAGACAGACCTGATATGGTACACAAACTAAAGAAAGCCCTCTATGGACTTAAACAAGCCCCTAGAGCATGGTATGAGAGACTAGATGGATACTTAACAAAGATTGGATTCAAGAAAGGAACAAAAGATTGTAATCTATTCATTAGAGAGACATTTGAAGGTTTAATACTTGTAGCTATATTTGTTGATGACATTATCTTTGGAGGTAATGACAAACTTAGTGCTAAATTTGCTAAGGAGATGCAAAACAAATTTGAGATGAGTATGATTGGTCCTATCAAGTACTTTTTGGGATTGAATGTGCAATAGACAGAGAAAGGTATATTCATTAATTAGTCCAAGTATGTGAAGGAAATATTAAAGAAATTCAAGATGGATGATTGCAAGCCGGTAGGGACTCTTATGATTACTAGATGCAAGCTTACAAAAGAAGATGACTCACTAGCAATTGATATAACTTTGTATAAGTCTATGATTAGCAAACTGATTTATCTTACTCAGACTAGACCTGATATTTCCAATGCAATTGGCATAGTTGGAAGATTTGCAGCAAAGCCTAAATAAAGTCATCTCATGGCAGTAAAAAATATATTCAGATACTTACAAGGCACTATAGACTATGGTCTATGGTATCCTAATTCAGAAAATGTTGAGCTTCATGTGTACACTGATGCAGATTGGACAGGATGTGTTGATGACAGAAAGAGTAGATCAGGTGGAGCAGTGTTTCTTGGTGATAGACTTGTCACTTGGACAAGCAAGAAACAAAATTGTATTTCTTAGTCAATAATAGAAGCAGAGTATATTACAGTAGCCTTGAATTGTTCTACAATTGTTTGGATCAAGTAGATGATAAAGGATTTTAGAATTTAGATTGATTATCCTATTGTTATTCATTGTGATAACACTAGCACTATCAATATGTTGAAGAACCCTATGATGCATGCAAACACAAAGCACATTGAGATCAAGTATCACTTCCTAAGAGAGAAAGTGGCAAAGAAAGAAGTCAAGCTAGACTATGTGAGTACTAAAGATCAGTTGGAAGACATATTTACTAAGCCCTTACATAAGGATACTTTTGAGTATCTCAGGGAGAAGTTGGGAGTAATTCCCTTCCCTGATTCTTCTTAGAAGAAAGAAGGAAAGGCATCAGTCCTCAGGGACTGATGGAAGGTTGACTACTCTACCTCAGGAGTAGTACTGGTGCTTAAAATGAATGGCACCCTTTTCCATTGATGTCAAAGGGGGAGTAGTATATAGAGTCATGAAAAATAAAAGGAGTAATATACTTAAGGGGAGTAGTATTCAGTTGTGACAACAGTTCAGTTGAGGAAATGGAGAATGTTGGAAAATATTGCAGAAAATGAAGGATTTGTTACCCAAAATTTCCCTCTCCTTCTTTTTTGGCCACAGCCCTATTTTCCAAGTGAAATGCTCAAGTGTCGAAAACCCACTGTGTTATTGACCTCCTCTCTGTAGGCTTGGGATGTTTCTGCCTTTTGGTTCAAAAGTTCGGTGTATTTTCGACCTCTCCGCTCTGAAAATTTGGTGTGTTTTTTACCTTTGCTCAAAAACCCTCTGTGTTTTCAGCACCTTCTGCATTTTTGACCCTAAGCATGCAACTCTGAAAGGTGGGTCCCAGTGCCTAAGACCATGCCAGTGCAGAGAAGATCTGACGGCTATCGCATGATCGCATTGGATCTTCCAATCCCATGAGATCATACGACAACCGTTGATGCGGTATCAGCGATCAGGGTATGGCGGTCAACTCCAACATCTGGCAGTCATCAGTTAGCACCATGCAGTTGGTTGCATGATCGCATAGGCCTTCCTGGCTACATGCAATCATGTGATGAGCGATAAGCAGTCAAGCAAAGATCGGCAGACTTTGGTGGCGGTCAGTGACTAACACCTTACGGTTGGTCGTATGATTGCATGGGCTCTTCCGAGTCCATGCAACCATGCAACAAACCATCAGTGGTTTCAGTGTGGGTGGTTCATAGTTTGGGTAGTTAACATAATGCAACAAGTGGTCAGTGGGGCCTGAGGTTTCTGCATTAGCACAAGTGCAACGAGGATCAATGGTGGTCGTATGATCTCATGGGATCTTCTAATCCCATGCGATCATGTGACAACCATTTGATGGGGATTTGCTGAGTTAGGTGGGTCCTATGCTAGGGGTGCCGAGGTGTTTGCTAATGTGGTGGCTGAAATGAATAGAGAGTGACACGTGGTGGTTCTAGGCTCAGGGTTGGCAAGCTTTGCGCGGTTGCGCAGTTGGAGGTGGGCCCGGTTCTAGGTTTGATCAGGTAATCTCATAATGAAAAGAAGAATATTCTTTCTATATGGTGATTACAAGACTTCCTTTAGTTGAGTAATCTCCTAATGGAAGGGAATATGCCAAAAGTCTTACGAGACTCGGTGACTACCATTGGATGAAGCAAGGATCAATGGTTTTTGCATGGTTGCTAAGTGTGCTCAGGGTTAAGAAAAAGTTCACGTGACTTGGTGACCAAGGGGAAAATAAACCCAGGGTGAATCCGGGTTTGATTTACAGTGCGGTCTTGCAGGCCTGAGGTGTGTTGTGTGATAGATTTAAAAAAAAAGCTTGTCGCATGATCGCATGAAGCCTTTCAGCCTCATGCGATCATGCGACCATTGCTTTGTCAAGCAGTGGTAGTTTTCAAGGGTAGTCGCATGATCGAATGTGGCTTCCTAGCCTCATGCGATCATGCAACCAGGTTCATTTCAAGGTAGTACGGCCTATTATTTTTCATGAGCTTTCTTCTGAGGGAGATTTTTGCGGGTAGCTAGAATTGATGTTGCCAGGACGGTTGCAGTTGGAAGAATGTGCAGAGTTATCTAGACTATCATTTTGGGGTCTTTGTGAGGATCTAAGATTAGCTTTGAACAGTCATGACAGAGTCCATCTTGTAGAGAGGTAGATGGATGAGGTCTTTTGTCTGCAAGTTGATCAATTCAGGGATGGACACGCAAAGAAACATTTGATCAGTTGAGATATTTTCAGAAACATATTTATGATCAGAAGTGACAGATTTTAGGGTTGATTATTCTATTGCAGATTTATATAACCCTAAGGAGATATTTTGATTCCTGCCTACGTGCAGGGGATGTATATATTCTTTTTTGGAGCTTGTAGTGCTCAGAATTGACATTTTGTAAAAAAGGAAAAGGCTCTTTTCTTAGAAAACTATCTGTAGCATTTCTTCCTGTTCTCTAGTTTCCCACATCTTGTAAGTTTTCATTGATGAATTCAAATATTGCAAAGCATTCTGTGGCACTCTTGTTTTCCTCATGCCTTCTTGTCTGAGTTTGTCTCTTATTGGATTGAAGTTTATGAATATTGTCAATAGAAATTGGGGTTCCCAGTCCCTCTCATTTTCTATAAGTTTGCGTGTTACTATGTCTGATCTGATTTAGGTGTTTTGCAGGTATACTATAGCCCCTAGCAGCCTTGTCTCATTCCTACACCCAGTTGCAGAGGAGGATGTTTGTTTGTAGGTCATAGGTTGAGTCCTCTATTCAAGCCTTCCTATGAAATACTTATGCAAACCTATCCAGTGAGTGGTGACTTATTAGACCTGATTCCTCCATTGATCTCATCCCTCTATACTGATATCCAAACCCTAGTTTCGATGCATCACCTAGTAGGTAGATTTGCTTTCAGTCATTTCCATTTCATGCATTCCTTCTAACCCTTTCCCCTCAAATTTTAATTTCATGTTAAGAGAAAATTAGGGTGATTATCCAAGAGGAACTAGCTTAGAATCTAGAGGTCTCATCTCGGTTAGAAAAAGGTCCCACAACCTTGAGATGATTCCCATGTTATACTGGATTATCAAGACTATGAGAGCTTGAGATCAAAGGCACAAATTCAGTGTATAACATTTTTTGGCATGCCCGGTGGGACCATGAGGTCATAAGTTTTCATAGTTCTTGCTGGTTTTGATATGCATCTAGCAAGTTGCAGACCTTTGAGAGGTCATTATTTGGCATATCTGGCAACTCCAAGCTCACATCTACTGGTTTCAAGGAGATTCACTACCTAGGATGGCTAACCATCCTTCTTTTCATGAGGATATCCCTTCATTTCATGAAGGTCAGCAACAGTCATCTCATGCTTGCCCCCCACCCACCCAACTTCCAGCATCATGGTAGCAGAATCACTCATACCAGCAACCTCAAGAGGAGATGATTTCTTTGAAAGAACATGCTCATCATGCCCAGATCCAACAAAAACAAGCTTTGGCTCAGCAGGATCAAGGTTACAGGAGGTACCTGGCAGAACAATACAAAAGAAATGAGGCCAAGCTTGCTGAGGGGCTGGAAGCACAAAAGAAACACTATGAGGAGGTTTTGGAAACATAGAAAAGGCATATGCAGACACAAGAAAAGAAGTAGTTTGATGCTAGGTGGAAGTAGTGTGAAGAAGTCATTGCAGGACAGCAAAAAAGTCAAGCAACCCTTGCAGGCAACCTGGCAACACTACACAAAGTTTACAAGGAAAACTTGATTAAGGTTAGTGCTACTATAGCTGAGAAAGAGGAAGATTTTCAAAGGGCATTGGCAGCTTAGAAGGTTTCTTATGAGGAGTTGGAGGTTCATAAGAATAACTGTGAAAGGGTGGTTCAAGACCAGAAAACTTTAATGGAAGCCATGTTTGATAGGGGCATTAAATTTCAGCTTGAGAAAGAACAGGAGTTGGCAGCCCATAAGGAGTTTTATGATAAAGAAATACAAGAGCACAAAGCAATAATAGGGCTCTTGATTCTAGAGGGTGCAAATGATAAGGAGACTCATCGGATACAACTTGAGGAAGCTCTTTGTAAAAAGGAGAAAGAGGCTATATCACAGTTATCTGATGAATCTTTTAATGGTTCCAAGCAGACCATCGAATTGGAGGCTGATTTATTTGAAGAGCTGCATTGTTTTGTTGAAGATGACAATGCTTCTAATGTGCCACCCATCTTAGCTGCTAAAGAACAAAGAGAGGAATGTTCTCCTGAAAAGAATCCTGCTGCTAAGAATGTTGATAAGAGAAATGATGTGGAAGAGGAAGCTCCTCTGCATGAATTGGTAGTTGAAGATCCTGACAATAGTGAAAGGAGCCCCAAGTTCATTCTTTCCAGGGGTTTCCCTTTAAGGTACTTAGCAAGAGAAGAGGCCGGCCACAAAAATCCAGTCATGTTTGTATCCAAACATGAGTCTTCAAATGAAGCCGAGGCTGAGGGTGAACTTGCAGTTCAGTGAAGGCAGGCTCAAATCACTTAACTGCCCTTGGATAATGGAGATAAAAATCTATTGGTGGAGGTGAGTCAATTTGTTTATGTCCTTCATGAGGTAGTGCATCGATTCTTCATACAACTGTGTGTACTTCCTTCCTTGTTAGCTATTCTCCTACATGAAAAGTGCAAAGCCCTAAGGAGAAAGGGTAGCTACTTCAGCTTACCAGTGAATGGCTTTGTTTAACCAAGTCTCTACACTGGTTAGTTTAGGTTAGGATAGGTTTCCCTATTTTCTAGAGTAGTTTCCTGCTTTCCAAGAAGTGCATGTGCATAGGTTTGTCTTCCCGGTTCAATTTTTTTTTGTCCCTCTCCCTGTCAGAAGGTTTTCATGCTCAAGATGACTCCTATGCCCAATGGATTGCATCAGGGAAACTGGTCTAAATGTCTAGCAGGCTGACATCCTGTAGAGGTCACCAAAATGTTGCCCAAAATTTCCCTCTCATTCTTTTTCGGCCACAGCCCTGTTTTCCAAGTGAAATGCTCAAGTGTCAAAAATGCAGTGTGTTTTTGACCTCCTCTCTACAGGCTCGGGATGTTTTTGCCTTTTGGTTTGAAAGTTCGGTATGTTTTCGACCTCTCCACTCTAAAAATTTGGTGTGTTTTCGGCCTTCGCTCGAAAACCCTTTGTGTTTTGAGCACCTTCTGCATTTTTGACCCTAAGAGGGCAACTCCGATAGGTGGGTCCTAGTGCCTAAGGCCCTGCCAGTGCAGAGAAGATCTGATGGCTATCACATGATCGCATGGGATCTTCTGATCCCATGAGATCATACGAAAACTGTTGATGCGGTATCGACGGTCAGGGTTCAGTGATCAACTCCAACATCTGGCGGTCATCGGTTAGCACCATGTAGTTGGTCGCATGATCGCATAGGCCTTCCTGGCCGCATGTGATCATGCGACAAGTGACAAGCAGTCAAGAAAAGATCGGCAGACTTTAGTGGCGGTTGGTGACTAACACCTTATGGTTGGTCGCATGATCGCATGGGCTCTTCTGAGCCCATGCGACCATGTGACAAACCGTCAGCAGTTTCAGTGGGGGTGGTTCATAGTTCAGGCAGTTAACATCATGTGACAAGCAGTTGGTGGGGCCTGAGGTTTTTGCATTGGTGCAAGTGCGACAAGGATCAACGGTGGTCATATGATCTCATGGGATCTTCTGATCCCATGCGATCATGCGACAACCATCTGATGGGGATCTGCTGAGTTAGGTGGGTCCTATGCTGGGGGTGCCGAGGTGTTTGCTGATGTGGTGGCCGGAATGAATAGAGCATGACACATGGAGGTTCTGGGCTCAGGGTTGGCAAGCTTTGTACAGTTGCGCAGTTGGAGGTGGGCCTGGTTCTAGGTTTGATCGGGTAATCTCGTAATGAAAAGAAGAATATTCTTTCTATCTATTGATTACGAGACTTCCTTTAGTCGAGTAATCTCCCAATGAAAGGGAATATGCCAAAAGTCATACAAGACTCGATGACTATCGTCAGATGAAGCAAGGATCAATGATTTTCGCATGGTCGCTAAGTGTGCCTGGGGTTAAGGAAAAGTTCACGCGACTTGGTGACCAAGGGGAAAATAAACCCAGGGTGAACCCGGGTTAGATTTGCAATGTGGTCTTGCGGGCCTGAGGCGTCTTGTGCGACAGATTTAAAAAAAAAGCTTGTCGCATGATCGCATGAAGCCTTTCGGCCTCATGCGATCATGCGACCATTGCTTTGTCAAGCGGTGGTAGTTTTCAAGGGCAGTCGCATGATTGCATGTGGCTTCCTAGCCTCATGCGATCATGCGACTAGGTTCATTTCAAGGTAGTACGGCCTATTATTTTTCATGAGCTTTCTTTTGAGGGAGATTTTTGCAGGTAGCTAGAATTGATGTCACCAGGGTGGTTGCAGTTGGAAGAATGTGCAGAGTTATCTAGACTGTCATTTTGGGGTCTTTGTGAGGATTTGAGATCAGATTTGAACAGTCATGATAGAGTCCAACTTGTAGAGAGGTAGATGGATGAGGTCTTTTGTTTGCAGGTTGATCAATTCAGGGATGGACACGCAAAGAAACATCTGATCGGTTGAGATATTTTTAGAAACATATTTATGATCAGAAGTGACCGATTTTAGGGTTGATTATTCTATTGCAGATTTATGTAACCCTAAGGAGATATTTTGATTCCTACCTACATGCAGGGGATGTATATATTCTTTTTTGGAACCTGTAGTGCTCAGAATTGACATTTTGTAAAAAAAGAAAAGGCTCTTTTCTTGGAAAACTATCTGTAGCATTTCTTCCTGCTCTCTGGTTTCCCACATCTTGTAAGTTTTCATTGATGAATTCAAATATTGCAAAGCATTCTATGGCACTCTTGTTGTCCTCATGCCTTCTTGTCTGAGTTTTTCTCTTATTGGATTGAAGTTTATAAATGTTGTCAATAGAAATTGGGGTTCCCAGTCCCTCTCATTTTTTGTAAGTTTGTGTGTTACTATGTCTAATCTGATTTAGGTGTTTTGTGGGTATACTACAGCCCCTAGTAGCCTTGTCTCATTCCTACACCCAGTTGCAGAGGAGGAAGTTTGTTTGCAGGTCATAGGTTGAGTCCTCTATTCAAGCCTTCCTATGAAATACTTATGCAAACCTATCCAGTGAGTGGTGACTTATTAGACCCGATTCCTCCATTGATCTCATCCCTCTATACTGAGATCCAAACCCTAGTTTTGGTGCATCACCTAGTAGGTAGATTTGCTTTCAGTCATTTCCATTTCATGCATTCCTTCTAACCCTTTCCCCTCAAAGTTTAATTTCATGTTAAGAGAAAATCAGGGAGATTATCCAAGAGGAACCAGCCTAGAATCTGGAGGTCTCATCTCGGTTAGCAAAAGGTCCCACAACCTTGAGATGATTCCCATGTTATACTGGATTATCAAGACTACGAGAACTTGAGATCAGAGGTGCAAATTCAGTGTATAACAGGATTCATCTTTGGGGGATTTTGAAGAGGAAATGGAGAATGTTATAAAACAAATCTTCATTTGGGTTGGTGGTGGTTTTTCATTCCACATGTTGCAATCAATGCCAAAGGGGGAGATTGTTGGAGATTTGCTAGCAGGCCAGTACTGACTGTATGTTTGTCATTGATAAAAACATATGGAAATTAGCATGCGTGGATATATTATGTAGTAAGCTTTCAGTATATGTTGCATGGACATGATATCAACATGATATCATGGGCATAGAGATTAACTGTTAGTATAGACAATGATATAGCAACTTGTGTCAATAGTGTTCCTGACAAAGTAACAGACAATGTTCTGAGTATGGTTGTCCTTACAGTTGTCATGAATGCTTGCACCCTTGGATATATGTTGAAGACATATCAGTGATGTTTTAGTTAGGGAAAAATAGTTAGATATTTAGTAGAAGTGAAATTATGCAGTCGCTATTTGCCAGTAGTAGTTTTATGTGTTTGTTCAGCACAAACGATAGAGATTTTATTGGTTCTTGAGTTGCACCTATCTTTGGGGTATGCACCCTTGGAGTTAAGCTTAGAGGAGAGTCATTGATGTTTGGTTAAGAGAACATGAGTTAATTCATCTTGAGGAGAAAGATTTAGTTGTTTTAGTAGAGTGGACAGTGTGTAGCGTGCATCTACAATTATCTTATTTGAACAAGTCATAGAATGTGTTGCGTGCATAGTAGAGCCGACAGAATGTTTGTTGGAGTTTGTTATAGTTTCTCTAATATGATTTCAAGGTGGTTCTAATAGGCTGACTTGATTATTTCATTTAGAGGAAAGATATTTATAGGCAGTCATTTTTTATTGCTTGAGTGTGGTTCATGGTTGATTAAGTAGAGTAGAGCAAAGTGTGTGAGTTGTAGAACCATCAGAGGGAGGTCTATGTGACCAAGTAAAGTATTTGTGCTATACATTGGAACTGATCCAGACAATAGGTGAAAGCGTAGTTCACCAAGATCTAGATATAGTGTGTATCTTTTATTTAGAAGGTTGTAGTATTCGCCCCTTTAAGCAGTGAGCTCTCAGACAGTGCGTCCTCTCCTCTGACAGGGACAATTTTAAAAGACTCCTAACAGGGTCCGACCTTTGACCAGGTCTACTATACTTAATATATTGTAAAGCTACTCCTAACAGGGTAACGAATCTTCTAACAAGGATCATTATATACTAGTACAAAATATTAGTGGGTATCAAGTCCCACCAGGGTTTTCACCTATTGGGGTTTCCTCGTAACCAAAATATTGGTGTTGTGTTCATGTGTTCTTTCATTGTGTTTATACTTTATGTTTAAGTATTCTTAATTGGATAAAGAATTGAAACTTGTAGATAACTGATTCACCTCCTTCTCTGAGTTATATCTTGGGACAATTCCTAACAAATGTCTATGCCAATTTTCAGCTCCCTATGTGTCTGTTTAGTCACTTTGTCAAAGCCATTTCATTTGTAGATTATTAAATTCTATGAGAGTGCATTGTTTAGAATTATGGGTAGCCTACTTTGAGGCTTTGCTATTTGCACCCTATTCAAGGTCTGACATAATTGAAAGTTGTTTCATGTTGTAGACCTGGAAGACTACTTTCCTGATGATTTGGAGGTCTCTGCCAATCCATCTGATTACTTTTCCAGGCCAATTCCAAATTAGATTTTTATGATTTTCACCGTTTTATTCCTGAATAGGTTTGATAGGATGACTTTGGCATTTGATTGTTATCTGCCACTTGATCTTTCAGGTGAGTTGATTATGGATCCATGTACCTTGTATGGGGGTGAATCATTGCCCAAGTTTTCGGTTCCTGAAGATCTTAGTGGTGGCATGTTCTTGTGAGACCATTTGTTTAGTTTTTGAAGTTGCTTTCTGGAGGCATGAATTTAAAGTTTATTTCTGGATGATTGGTTTATCTTTCCAGAAATCTGATTATAGCCTCATTTTATATGTATGAGGAAGATCATTCACCCAAGATTTTAAACCATAAGGTTTCTGTTTGAGTAGACTGCAATATCAGACAAAAGGTGTTTTATACTGATAAAAAGTGAGGATATGACAACTTTGCAAAGTAGCTATTTTCAGAAATTTGTAGTTTTTTGTTAGAAATTTGTCTCTAGTTGAGGGTTGATGTGTTGCATTCCTTGTATATGATTCTTCTACTAGATCCAGTGGTTCACCTTCAGCTCATCATTTGGTATTTTTTGTTTATCTCCTTCCGGGGCAGTTTACAGTGATTTCAGTTTGTGTTTGCTGACAATTCTGAACAGGTGATTTCAACTTTTAAAATCTCTTTCCCTGTTTGTATTTAGATGAAGCCATTTTACAAAGTGATTATATGTACTACAAGGTTTGTTCTCACCAACTTTCAGCTTCCAGTGATTAGTTTTGAGCAGTATTTTTAAAAGGCGATTGGAGGCAATTTATTCAAGTTTGTCGACTGCTGAAGTTTTAAAAATTGAAGTTTTTAAAAGTTTTTGGTTATTTGAATTGGATCCGGTTGCAATACCAAACGTCTTGGTAATGTTTTGAGGTCCAAGCATTTGAATTCAAATTTTTTTTTAGTCCAGACCCGTTTGGGGTCCAGCCTGCTTCATTATTTTTAATTAAAATTTTGCCGACTCCGTAGTGCTGCTGGCAATTCATGAGTTTAAAAGGGAAGATAGCAAAATGAATTAGAGGATAATGGAATTGATTCCAAAATGATGTTGATATATTTCAGAATGGAAAGCATCCAATTCAAAATAAAATGAATATTGTTAAAATAAATGTCTGAAGGATAATGCGTGAGGGAAAAGTGGCAATGTGTTTTTAAAAGCCAAGATTTTAGAAATTGCACGCACCAAGGCAAGAAGTGCTCACCTTTCTCCTAAATATTACACATGAAATTGGAGCTGTTGGGCACACAAAGTAGGATGGTATCATACGTATCAATTAAAACATATGCCATGCTCACTTTCTACCATGCTGTTGAGCAGATTTTTAATCACAAACTATATGTTAATTAAATGGGACAAATGGCTGTGTATGGTTTTTTGAAATATACTTTAAACATTTGGAGTGGTGCATAAAGTGTTTGATGGAAGCCTGTAAGCACAAAGGCAGGTACAAGAAGAGCTACACACTCTAATGTTGAGTAAGGATGGAGGTTGGCAATCCATGGGGAATTGCAAGTAGCTCACAAACAAAACAAACAATGGAATTTATGCAAGGCTTAAAAGAAATGGACTTGCACAAAGGATAAAAATGAAATTGATGCAAGGGATATGCGTGAGCACTAAGTATGGCTGCCAACACAAAATGAAGGAAAGTGGTAAGAGGAAGCACGCTTGGGGAGGTTGCAAAGACTTTATGGTGAGTAAAGCACTATGGACTGGTGCCTTGCATAAAGAATTCTTTTAGAACTATTTACTTGACAACCAACATTTCAAAGAAGAAGCTAGCATTTGAAATAAGGTAGCCAACGTTAGATCACAGGGAAGCTGCAAAATTGTGATTGCCAATCCAGGGTTGTGCATAAACATTTGGACCAGTATTTTAAATCAAAGGAAGTCTACATAAGGATGTAGTGGGGGGGCTGCAGACATTAACCAAGGTAGTAGAAATAGAAATTAATGAGACCATTTTGTCTTCTTTGAAATCCTATGTCTCAAATTTGAATCTCGGGTGGGAATGGGCTTTTTCTCACAAGTCATCAAAAGAAATAGAAGAAACACTAAGATGACAGTGCAATGAATAAGCAAAATTGAGAGCATGTGTGGAGTTTTGGAAGGCCCATTTTACCTTGAAAAAATGCAGAGATAAATAATAAAGGGACTCACGCATAAAGAAGGTAATGGCATAAGTTTTTAGAAGTCAAAGGAGAATTCTGCGCATAAACAATGAAGGAGGCGACCAAAAATCAAAGGGGTTGAGTGAGTTATGGACTATACATTAGTAAAAGTTTATCCCACATTCACGAGTTTTCATGTGAAACTATGTTTTAAATACAAGTCCACTCAAATGATATGTAAAGTCAAGTGAAAGGGGATGTGTGTTGTGTCATCCTTTGACCATGTGGGCCCACCTCGTAATGTGTGCTAGCTGGCACTATGTGCAATATTTTAGCAAGGTTATTTAAAAAATCCTCAGAATGTTTATCCCACATTCATCTGAAATTGGGATTTTGAAGTAAATATAAGCAATGAGGTAAACATATGAAATAGAGTGAAGAGCTGGAGGTTGTGCCCACGTGAGCCCTCATAGGTGCCTTAGTTTTTGTGCTGGTGGGCCCAAAATGAAGAAATTTTGCAGATGACTAGTGTCAATGATGAGGTGGCCTAGGAGGACACATGGCACCTGGTCATGAAGTCTCAAGAAGATAACTATCAAAGGAGAAAACTACTGCGAACCAAAGATAACCACCAGTCACCCAGTCTCCAGATCTTGGTGATTAAGTGCTTGAGGTTTAGAGATTCAGAGAGTAGTTAGTCACCCAATCTCATGAAGTCCGACAGTTAGTAGAAAAATTCTAGAGATCTAGAGACTAACCATGGTCGCCAGATCTCCCAATGCAGGTAGTTAAGTGGCAAAAATTTGGAGATTGTGAGATTTCCTTGTTGTAAGTTTGTTGGAAGAAATATTTAGAGACTTGGAGACTTGGAGGTTCAGAGACTAAAGGAGGTTGCCTAATCTCGCATCAGACCCAAGGTTAAAAAAAAGTTTGAGATATTTGGAGACTAAAGGCATTCTCCAAGTCTCTAAAAGAAAGTGTGGTTAAGAGATAGTTTCAGAGCTTTGGAGACTAATGTAGTCTCTAAATCTCTAGATGAGCAGGGTTAAAGGTGAGTTTATAGAGCCAGTCTGAGCATCCAATCACAGTGTGACACTTGGTGAAATCTAGTGAAGTTTGAGCATAAAATCCAGAGTTAAAATGCATAAAAGATTTAAAATCTGATATAGTTCAACTTTATGGATAATTTCAAAATATTTAATGACAGAAGCTCGCTTAATGATTTAAATCCTGCAGGTTCATTTTTTGTCAAAACATAGCAGTATAATATATTTTTGGAAACACCATAAAATGACAGATGCAATGGCGGTGGATAAAATCAAATATGATCAAGTAGGTGAGAGCAATAGTGGCCTTTCCAAAATTTAAGAACATAGCTTGGTGAAGATATTTCTCTCAAACAAGACAAATTTGCAGATCTAGCAAGCAGGAATGTATGGAAAGGGCAAAATCAGATTTATTTGGTTATGAGGTGTCAGTTATCAGATAAACAAATTAGATATTTTCAGAAGATAAGATCAGAGTTTTGAAAAGACAAAGTAAATTAGATATTTTTGAAGAGGCAGTTGAATTCATATTTTTACATGCTTGAGAGAATTAATTTTCAGAGGAGAGAGAAAGCTAATGAAATCATATTGCAAAGAGACAAGTGTTGATCAAGCATAGATTTTAGGGTTTCTTCTTCTTTTATTTATTCTATTCTCTTCTCAGTGTTAGGGGTTCCTGTTCCTATCCCAGTCCCTGTAGTTGCTCTGTGGAGAGTAGGGTGCCTAAAGGATGAATGTTGAATATTTTTTCTATAGAACAAATCTTTCTTTCCTTTGTCTAGGCTCTTGAACTTTAAATTTTGTGTGCTTTGAAATAGGATTATTTTCAAAGAAATACATTGCAGTTTCTCTCAGATTTTGTTGTTGTCTTCTCATTTTTATGTTATACTCTTGTATGCTTTTATTTGTCAGACATGTAAAACACATCAGTTGCAAGGCAACTTGTCTGATTATTTATGAGTTTCTCTCAAGGAGAGAATTAAACTTCATGAATAGTCTTAGAGAGTGAACATAATTATCAGGATTTTGATGATAACAGTATAGGAGTGACATAATAGATTGTAAGACACTCTATTTAAATTGCAAGTAATCTGCAAGGCATTTTACTGTATTTGTTTTGATTTCTTCCTGTGGATTTACATACAGTAACTATTTTCCCAATGGAATAGGCACTGGTTAGATGTTTAGTATGTGGTTATCTTTTTGTCATCAAAACAAAATTTCATTACCAGTAGTTTTACTTTCAAGAATTTTTTGTATGTTTTGAAGGAACTATATCCTAGTGGTATGGTTCATCTTTGTTGATTCCTTGAAGAGAGAATCCAGAGGTTAACCTTGAGTTGTACTCATAAAAAGAAGGGTTTATATCGTTATTACCATTGTCTATGCTGTTACATTTAAAGTTTCTATTGTCAGACTCTGCATTAGGATATTCTCAGTTGTTTATAGATTAATCTTTAATTAAAGTATTTTAGAAGCCTAGATAGCATAGAAGTGATGACCTAATCCACAATCTAAAAGTTTACTTGAAACATAGTAAATCATTATAGGCAATACCCGCCTGAGTCCTATGGAGCTCAAAGTAGAAGGATGATCTTATCCAATCCTCATCAATTAGACTATTTCTTGCAAACTTGGAGCCCTTTAAACTGAGAATCAAGTCTACATATTAGCCAAGTTTGATCCCACAAGAAAAAGCTCTGACATCTCCAAGTATGCAAACCACTAGCTCTGTAACTACAAACTATCATATAACAATCTGATCTGCAAGATCTTTTCCACAACTTCACCAACTCCAGCTTTTCCAGCACATCCAAACTGACATTTGTTCTGATGTTGATAATGATGTCCTAAAGAACTACCCAAACACCCCTTAAATACTAATCATTAGCCACAAGTCGGCCGAATGAAACCCTTAACTCTTACAAACAAATATTAAATGCCATATAAGTCAGCTTCCAAATCACCTTACAAACATTTAATTCAACATGTTGGCTTGTAACAACAACTACCAACAATAAATGCACCAAGTCAACCTAAAAAATCACACAAAAATCTAGTCGATAAATCAGAACTACCGAGCAATAGTGAAATAACCGAGGATGTCAAGCATCACCAAGCACCAATGTCGACTGAGCACCGCAGGCATCACTAAGTAACACTTTTACTGAGCACTAGAGTTCCTTCAAAGACCACACTTCCTTCAATGATCGAGACTATTGGTCAAGGTTGCAACCAAGTAACACCAGCCAAATAACAAACCACCCATGCAGTTTCACCGAGGACCAAGAATGCCCCTACATCACAAAATCAACGAAGAAGGATAAGCAACAAAATATGATGGTTGATATGAAAATTGTTTATTTGTCTATATAAGAGATATGAGTTTCTTTATGAAACTATGGTGGAGAAAGAAGACTGTAGAGATTTCACGTGAACATAGTTTCATGCATGCTTGATCAGACTGGTTGAAGGAGAACCGAATTGCAGAACAAAATCGAGCTTTAGAGAGATATTACCGAGTAAAAGTAAGCTGAGGAAGTGAATTGAAATATTGATCAGAGGATGTGTATGGGCTTAGAATAGATCTGAACATCTGCAAATTAAGTTGTATTGTAATCAGATCAACTAATGTTTTAGTTTAACCATTGATACAAAAAATCTCCTAACCGAGGGGACTTAACCATCTTATGTTATGCCCCTATGTCATTCACGGAATGCACATTGTTATCTAATAGACCCCATAGTGAATGTTGGTTGAAAGTTAACTATTAGTCTTAAATCCTCTAACAAGGTCACAACTAACAGTGTGTTTGTAACCTTTAACAGGGTTGGCTATTCACCGAGCTCACTTCAAAAGAGTGAAAATTATTTTGGGTTATCAATCCTAGGTAGTTTTTCCCTTAGTAGGGTTTCCACGTTAAATCATTTTGTTATGTGTTTATGTGATGATTGTTTTATTGTCATACTTTACATACTACATATTTGATTTGGTCAGTAATCACTGTGAGTTAATTAACTGGTAATTGGTAAAAGGCACATATAGTTTAATATTTTATGTTAACAAGCTGCAAAATTTATTGGAACTATTTTAAGTGTTACATATTTGTATTTGGGACTATAAGATAAGTGATCTAACTGATTCACCTCCCTCTTAGTTATTCTAACAAATATTACTCATGGTGTTCGGTTCAGATCAAGTACCTTCATGTACCAATATGCAGTGTCATTTCTTCTAGCTTTCACAACCTTAGGAAACCTAAAGTGTGAACAATATGCATCAACACCATTTGATATTCTGATAAAGTATAGGTTGATGCAACTTCCTGATCACCTTAGTGACCGATAAACAGGGGATGGACCCCTAGTCTAGTCCTAAAGTACTCAAATGTATCCTTAGGTAAGGGTTTGGAAAATATATCTGCAAGTTGTTCGTTTGATTTTACAAACTCTAGTTTCACTTGCTTTTCTTTTACTTGTTCCCTCAAGTAGTGATACTTTATGGATATATTCTTTGTCTTTACATGCATCACTGGATTCTTAGAAATGTTTATAGCACTTGTGTTGTCAAAATATATTATCACTAGATCAATAATCTCTTTATTCATCCCTTTCAAAAGTTGTTTTATCCATGCAATGTTTCAATAATTAGTAGCAACAACAACATATTCTACTTCGACAGTGGACTAAGAAATGCATCCCTTTTTCTTTCTTATACAAGTACCTAATATTTCTCCCAAAAAGAATGATCCATCATTAGTTCTCTTTCGATCATCCATGTTTCCAGCCCAATCTGCATCTTTGTAAACTTGTAGTTCAAAATTTCCCTCTTTCTTGTACCATAAACCATAGTTCTCTGTGTTTTTCAAGTGTCTCAAAATTATCTTAATATCATTCATGTATGATTATTTAGGATTATCAAAAAATCTTGCTACAATCCCAACTGCGTGTGCAATATCTGGTCTACTATGCACAACATACATCAATTGATCTGTATAGTGTGTGATTTACCTTGGTTGACTAATCATCTTTTGTTAATTTTCATCCCGTGACCATCGGTGTACCAAATGGTTTTGAATCTTCCATTCCAAAGGTCTTCAACACTTCTTTAATGTACTTTGATTGTATAATGAATATACCTTCACTTTTTTGTAGAATTTGCAAACTAAGAAAGAATTCAATCTCTCCAAACATTGACATTTCAAATTCTTTTCTCATTTCATCAGTAAATGATTTACATAGATTATCATGTCCTCCAAATATGATATCATCATCAAAAAATTTAGCAATAAGAATTTTGTCATCAGTTTCACCTTTCAAATATAAATTGTTATTGTCACTTGTTCTAACAAATCCAATACTAGTAAGATATGAATGCAGTCTTTCAGACCATTCTCTCAGTGCTTGTCTCAGTCCATATAGTGCTTTATGCAACTTACATACCATGTTTTTCTAATTTGGATCAATAAAACCTTCAGGTTGTTCAATGTATACCTCTTCCTCAAGTATTCCATTCAAAAATGCAGATTTGACATCCATTTGATATACTTTGAATCCTTTGTAGGAAGCATATGAAAGAAATATTCTAACTCCTTCAAGTCTTACAACTGGTGCAAAAGTCTCACCATAATCAATACCTTCTTCTTGTGCATACCCTTTGCATACAAGTCTTTATTCCTAGTGACTTCACCATTTTCATTCAACTTGTTTTTGAATATCCATTTGGTTCCAATTACATTCTTATCATTTGGTCTCGATACCAATGTCCATATTTTGTTCTTCAGTATTTTCTCAATTTCCTCATTCATTTCTTTAATCCATTCATCATTTTCAAGTGCATCTCTAACATTTTTAGGTTTAAATTCACAAACTAAACATGTGGTGCTTCTCAACTTACTTCATGTCATCATGCCATCTTGCTTGTCACCAATAATCTAATTCTGTTGATGGTGTCTCCTTACAAATTTTGTTAGCACTTTCTCTCTTCTTTGTTCATCATTTGGCATAGGATCAAGATCTTCCTCGGTAACTATTTCCTGATTCTTGGTCTCTATAGGCTAATGCTCGATATCATCATCCCGTTTCTCAGGTAGAATGTTAGGTTTCTCAATGTATATCAATCTATTGTAGTCTTCTAGTTCCTTTTTGCTTTCTTCATCATTTTTCTCAGCAAACTCATCAACCCTTACATTTTCACTTTCAATCATTTTGTTAGAAACCTTATTTAGAAATTTGTAAGCTTTTCTCTTAGTAGAATATCCTAAGAATGTTCCTTCATCACCTTTTGAATTAATTTCCCATTTCTATCATCTTTCAAAATGTAACATCTACTTCCAAGTATCCTAAAATAACTTACATTCAGTGTATACCCATACCATAACTCATAGGGTGTCTTGTTTTAATTTTTCTTTAGTTTTACTCAGTTCAATGTGTATACACTAGTACCAATAGCTTCTCTCTAGTACATTTGTGCAACATCTTTTTCAATCATTAGTGTTCTAGCATAACTAACTATGGATCTATTCCTCCTTTCAACAATTCCATTCTACTATGGTGTTCTCAGTATAGAAACCTGTCTTTTAATTCCATGCTCATTACAAAAGTTAGTGAACTCATCAGAAATAAACTCACCACCTCTATCTGATCTCAAACATTTTAACTCTTTTCCACTCTCTTTTTCCACTTTATCTTTATACCATTTTAACATCTTGAAAGCTTCAGATTTGTCTTTCAAAAACATAACAGTCATCATCCTAGAGTACTCATCAAAAAATAGGATAAAATATATGTCACCATAATAACTCTGAGTTCTCATAGGACCACACAAGTTGGTATGAACCAACTCCAAAATAGCTTTAGATAAATAGTTCTTTCTCTTGAAACTAGATTTTGACATTTTTCCCATTTGACATTGTTGACACATGACATGGTCAAGTTTAGATAAGCTCGGTAAGCCTCTAAATTTTCTTTTCTTACTGATTTTAACCATGTTGTCAAAATTCACGTGACATAACCTTTTGTGCCAAAACCACACATCTTCAATTCTAGCTAATAAATAAGAAGTTTCAACATTGTCAAGATAGAATAGATTACCTTTTGATTTTTCACTAGTACCAACCGACTTTCCAGTCTCATCATAGATTTTCACCTTTCTATTTTCAAATACAACTCAGTGACCTAAGTTATTCAGCTATGCTACACTCAACAAATTATAGTTAAGTCCTTTCACCCAATATGCATTCTCACATATGATCTTATTGTTCGACAAGATAGATCCTTTTCCTTTTACTAGTCAAGGTGTATCATTTCCCATTTTAACAAATCCACCATTATAATGTTCAACGTATTCAAATTTGTCTTGATCACTAGTCTATGATGTGTACAACCACTATCAATAATCCATGTATCATTCTTGCTAACTTTAGAAATAAGTGTTGCTTCAACATAACCTTCTTCTTCTTCTGAATCCTCTTTCAAAGTTATGAATACCACCTCAATGTCTTCATCAGTGTTGGTGTCGGTGTCATCATCATCATCATCTTCAACAAGGTAACATGCTTTCTTTCCTTTACCTTTGGAGTCTTAGTTGCTTCTTCTGTCATACTATCAGTTGCCTCTGTGATCTCGGTTATCTCTTCTATCAAACTTTCTCTTACCGGACCATTCATTGTCTTTGTCATCTTCTTTCTAGTTAGGACATCTAGCTGCAATGTGACCAATTTCTTTACAGTTAAAACATACCAAAGGTAATTTTCCTTTGTATCATCCTTTACCTTTTTGTAGTCTTCTAGCCATTAATGCTTCAAGTTCATCAAGTTCATCCTCATCACTGTCACTATCACTCTCATTTCTTATCATGTGTTTACTATTTGATTAACTAATTTTCAAGGATGACATAAATACAGACTCAACAATTGTAACAATATTGTTATCATAGTTATTCAACTCAAAAGTAGTCAGTTTACCAATCATGCTATCAAGTGTAAGAATGTTACCCGGAGCTGATCTCATTTCATGGATTGCAAATATTATAATAGCATAAATAGGCAGCAAGGTTCTAAGAATTTTACTCATGACAATGTCTTCATCTATAACACCTCCTACTCCTCAGATAGCATTGACAATCTCCTTAATTTAGTTGTTGTATTATGAAATGTTTTCTCCTTCTTTCATCTTCATGTCATCAAACTTTCCTCTAAGACTCTTAGCTCTTGCCCTCAACACATTCTCATCTCCTCCGTGAACATGTGCAAGTTTGTCCCACATTTCTTTAACAATAGTACATATCTTGATATCTTCAAATTCAACATATGATAAGGAAGAAACAATCTCTATCATTGTGATATTATGTTCATGTCTATCTCTCAACTAATCAATAGTCAAAGGTCCAATCGGTTGGATGTAATCATTGCTCAAGTAGTATATTGCAGATTCTCCAATTCTAGATATATGCAGTTTCATTCTGCTTTTCCATGTTGAGAAGTTGTCTTTGTTCAACTTGGGCATCTCTCTCTTATACATCTTGTGATATTTAGCTTAAGTCCTTCAAACTTTCCTTCCAAGCACTCTATTATCTGATACCAATTGGTAGATAATTGAGATGGGGGGGGTGAATCAGTTAATTCTAGTTATCCTATAGTCCCAAATCTCCCAAATGTATATAGTCAAACTTTTCAATCAAATAATCAACTCGGTAAGACATCAACAATATCTTTCTCTTCATCTATGATTGACAGTAATTCAATACTCTATTTACCGATTTGACTAGTTATGAAATGTGTAAAGTAAAATAAAAATTCAACACATCAAATAAATATAACACATATATTTTTAATGTGGAAACCTTGTTAGGGGAAAAACCACCCAGGATCGGTAACCTAAAATAATTCACTCTTTTGAAGTGAGCTCAGTTAGGAGCCAATCCTGTCAAAGGTTACAAAGCACATTGTAAGGTGTAACCTGGTTAGAGGATTTATCACTAACAGTTCTCCCTTGACCAAAATTCACTATGGGGTCAACAAGAAACCAATCAACATTCATTGAATGTCATATTGAAATACCAAAAGACTGTTAAGTCCACTCGATTAAGAGATTTTTCTTTAACAATGGTTAAATTAATATTGTAATGATCTGATTCAAATACAACTAAGATTTGTAGATTTTCAGATCTATGCTAAGCTCAAAATACCTCCTTTGATCAATAAACAATTCAATCCTTCATATCCTCCAACTTCATTCCACTCAGTGAATAATTCTTTGACGCTCGGTAATGTCCGTAATTCAGCTTAGTTTTGTCTTCAACTAGTTTGATCAGCAGTGCATGAAAATAGTCCTTTCACGTGAATTCTCCTACTGTATCAATAATCCCAGACTTAATAATGAATCTCATGTCTCTTTAAATAGACAACATGAACCATTTTCTTTTCATCTATTAGATTTTGCCTCTTAATCTTCATCGTTCATTTTTTGCTTTAACATTCCTTAGAAGGTGTGTCTATAACACATTTCATTCTCCTTCATTTGATCAATCTTGAATTTTTTCAGCCATTAGATCATCATATCAAACTTTATCTTCTACCTCAGAATCATAAGCAATTGTCCAGCTCATCAATTCAGTCAGCTATTATAAAATTTATTTGTTTCTTTCACTCGGTCAATACCAGATTGTGTCAGTGATTACCTACTTAGTTAATACTATACTCATTATACACTACACTAGCTTGGTGTATACAAAAATCTTCATTTACCAAACACATAAACTTGTTTAGTTCTATTCTTCAATACATAAGAAAATCATGTAATATAATCAAGTCAACAACATGATGCCATAGACTCATCACTAAGTTACCCAATGTAGACCATAGCTATATCTTTCATATCCATCTCATCTTCATGTAGATATCTCATTCCATTACCAATTTCCTTCTTCAAATGTTTGTAACCATCATGATAAGTACAATCAAAACTACTTGTGATGCAAGAGCATCTTGGGTCTTTGAGCAATCTTGCATCAACCAAAAACATTTCCTATTTTTTGTTGTTTGCATTATAATATTTGAATTTATTAGTTTCATGTTGTGAGAAGCTTACATGATGTTGAGGACCTATTTTGGAACCTTCTCCTATGAGCACATAAGGATTGGATGGACCGTTTCAAAGTTAGAGATGTTTTCCTTGTTGCCAGAGCCGTATTTTCCTACTTTCCACGTGATGATTGTGCATCGTGTAGTCATTGATCCTTAATGAATCATCCTTTTCTCTCTTATGGACATCAAGAGGACCTAAATTAATATCTTCAGCTAACACCACAAGTCCTAATTCATTATGAGTTGACAGTTATGACCATTTTTCTTGGATATCAATTTTCAGCCACTTTACACGTGAAATGTGGAGTTTTTCATCTTGTGCGGTTCCATGTGATGAAATGGGATCTTGATAAGTTAGGGACTTGTTCTTGGATCATTTTTGGACCTAAATATAACTTTTCATTAATTTTTATTCATTCTTTCTTTATTTTTGGTTTACTCTTCCAGGTTGGACCTATAATGTAATTAAATGCCTGACTAGCCGACTTGTGGCTTAGCTAGCTATGTAAGAAGATTAGGTTGTTTAGTTGATAGTAAGATGGTTAGATGGTGATAGTAGAAGAGTAGTATAAGAAGAAGAGAAGATAATATGCAAGTTGAGACTCTGAATTCATAATTATCTTTATATAAGGCCGAAACCCGGAAGGCCTCGTAGTCGGGCATGTTGAAAGATTTAAGATAATTACTCTGTTGTTGATGCTAGTTGCATGTCTCATATCTATTATGTTTTTACTGATTTCATGTGGTTTTCATATTGGTTCCATGTGTAACTCTGAGTAGGGATTGTTAGTTGATTCAAGTGGAGTCAATTCTGCTTGATTCTGCTTGTATCTACCCTGCCCTTGCGTCAAGTGGTATCAGAGAGAGTTCTTTCTTGTGGATTGGATCATGGAGAACCTTATTGGATTGGTTATAGGGTGGAAGATTTGAGATCTGACCTATAACTTATAGAAGGTTACCATCTTGTTGGAACCTGATTGTCAAGATGGTTTGTGGTAGAGGAAATGATAATGCTATCATGGATATGTTGAGGTAGATTGCAACTAGGCTTGAAGTTGTAGAGACTATTTAGAGAAGAGGCACACATCTTGAAGATGTTAGTCATAAAGAAGAAGAAACACCTAATCCTGAACCTGAAGTTGAAAAAGATGAGGAAAGTTTCTTGAGAGTTTTGTCTAAGGATAACTCCAGACCTACAATTGAAGTTGCTTGCTATGATGGAAGACTTGAGACCGATACACTCTTGGATTGGATCTCTGAGATGGATAAATACTTTGAGTATGAAATTACTCTTGATAATAAGAAGGTTAAGATAGTAGTCACAAAGTTGAAAGGTCATGCATCTCTTTGGTGGGATCATTTTCAAACTGAGAGATAGAAGAGAGGAAAAGAAATGATCAAGACATGGATGTAGATGCTTGCAAAGATGAAGAAGAAGTTTCTTCCAGTTGACTACCAAGTTAGTTTGATGAGAAAAATAAAAAATATGAGACAAAAGGACATGAGTGTGAAAGAATACACTGAGGAATTTTACAAATTGGATATTAGATCTAGACATGTGGATGATGAAGTTGAGAAAGTGGCTAGATACTTGAATGGCCTAAGGACATCTATTCAATATGAGATCAGCTATGTGAAAATAGAAAGTGTGGAAGAAGCATACCAATTTTCTTTGAAGGAAAAAGATAGATTAACAAAAAGACATGAACAAAGACAAAGAGGAAGAGGCGGTAGATTTCAAAGAAGTAGAGGCAGATCTTATGGAGAAAGTAGTAGATCTGACAATGCAGTGCAAGATAAAGGATGGAAATTAAGATGAACCTACTAAAAGAGGTAACTACTCTAGAGGTAGCTATACTAGTTACTCTAGGAATAATAATAGTGGGAAAAGAGAAGATAAATCTTTCTTTAAAGGTACTTCTTACAAATGTGGTGAAGAAGGACATAGAGCTTTTGAATGTACTAACTCTAGAAAGCAAACTGGAGGTAATGGTAGAAATAATTTGGCTTGTCAAGAAGTTGAGGAAATGTCTAATGAACCTGAACATGGTGAGAATTTGATGCGAAGAAGGATCTTGTGGAATGAAGAAGCTAATGAGGAACCTATTCTAAGGAAAAGTTTGTTCAGAACCAGATGTAAGTTCACTGATAAATGTTGCAAGGTAATCATTGATAGTGGAAGTTTTGATAATTTGGCATCCAAAGCGCTGGTTAAAAAATTGCAGTTGTAGAGATTGAGACATCCTAAGCCTTACCATATTGCTTGGATCCAAAAGGAGCATAAAATACTTGTAAGGAACAATGCCTTGTTAAATTCAAAATTGGAAGTTATCATGATGAAGTCTTGTGTGATATTATGCCTATGGATTGTTGCCATATTCTTTTGGGTAGACCTTGGCAGTATGATAGGAAAACTTTGCATGATGGTAGATTGAATCAATATACTATTTGGATGGATGGGAAGAAACATGTATTATTACATTTGGTAGAGAATTCTGATGAAGGTCACTGTACTATAGTCAGAGTATGCTTGGTTGATGGTAAAAATTTTGTAAGAGAAATGAAAGAACAAAATATTTATTTTTCTTTAATTCCAAGGAAAATTGAGAAACAAGATGAGTAAGAACATGCACCTGATGTTAAACCTTTGTTGACTGAATTTCATGACATTATTTTTGATAATGTACTTGATGGTTTACCACCTATGAGAAGTATAATTCATTGTATGGATTTGATACCCGGAGCTAGTTTTCCTAATAAAGCATCACATAGGTTAACACCTGATGAAAAGACTGAGTTGAATATACAAGTGCAAGAATTGCTTGAGAGAGGTTTTATTAGAGAAAGTTTGAGTCCTTGTGTAGTACCTCCTATGTTAGCACCTAAAAAGAATGGAGAATGGAGAATGTGCACTGATTCTAGATCAACTATAAACAAGATAACAGTAAAGTACAAATTTCCTTTGCCTAGGATGGATGACATAATGGATAGTTTGAGTGGAGAAAAGTATTTCACAAAGATTAATTTGAAGAGTGGATATTATCAGATTAGGATTAGAGAAGGGGATGAATGGAAAACTGATTTTAAGACTAATGAAGGTTTGTATGAATGGTTGGTTATGCCTTTTGGTTTGACTAATGCCCCTAGTACTTTCATGAGGCTGATGAATGAAGTTCTGAAAAGATTCTTAGGTAAGTTTGTGATTGTATATCTTGATGAGATTTTGATATTTAGTAAGAGTAAGGAAGAACATATTGAACATATCATACAAGTATTGTAGAGATTGAAGGAAGAAAAGTTGATGATTAATTTGAAGAAATGTTCATTTATGAAAGAGGAGATTGTGTACCTTGGTTTTGTAATATCAGTTGATGGATTGAAGATAGATCTTGAGAAAGTGAGAGTTATACTTGACTGGCCTACACCAGAGAATGTTGGAGAGGTAAGATCATTTCATGGATTGGAAAGTTTTTATAGGAAGTTCATCAAAAATTTTAGTTCTATTTGTAATGCTATGACTAAAACTATGAAAGGAGATAAAAAGGATTTCAAATGGACACATGGAGCACAAAAGAGTTTTGAAACATTGAAACAAAGAATTATAGATTTGCCTACACTTGCTTTGCCTGATTTTAGTAAAGTTTTTCAAATTGAATGTGATGCTAGTGGAAGTGCAATTGGAGCTATTTTGAATCTAGAAGGAAGACCTGTAGCTTTCTTTAGTGAAAATTTGAATGATGCTAAGAGAAAAGATTTAGTTTATGACCAAGAATTCTATGCTATTGTTCAAGCTTTGAAGAAATGGAGACATTATTTGATGCCTACAGGTTTTGTGTTGTATACTAACTGATGGAATATGGCTGAAGTGACTAAGAGGGGGGGGTGAATCAGTCAACCATAAAACATATCACAATTATTTCTTTCCAGATCCCTTAGGATATCTTAATGAATATTATCTGTTTTAGCACTCGATAAATAGATTGCAGTAACTTTGAAGATGCAGAAAGTATTAGCAAAATTATCTTTAGATATTCATCAGCACATATATATGATTAAGATAGAAATTAAGAACACAAGAGACACAAGATTTAACGTGGAAACCCAATATGGGAAAAACCACCAATGTATCTAGATACTGATTTTCACTTTTCTGAAGTGATGCACGGTTAGAAGCCAACCCGGTAAAAGGTTACAAAACACACTGTTAGGTGTGACCTTGTTAGAGGATTTAATCACCCTGCTAGGAGTGGCCTGGTAAGAGGTCTTGAAAACAATTCAATGGAATTGTCACCTTGTTAGAGGATTTACAATATGGTTGTTAAACCAACTCGGTTAAGAGATTTAGAATTCACTGTTACAATGGTAAAAAGGTAACAATGAAAATGACCTGTATAGTAATGCAACTGCCTTGCTGATTACAGATCTCTTTTTTGCATAAGTGTGATCCTTCCTGATCGAATAAATCTCTACTGCACCTCAAGGATATCTGATCATCCTTCACAAATTCGCACACACCTTTTCTGCTTTTCTTCTTTTAAATCTTCTGCTATATTTCTTATTTATTTCTCACATTTGACCTTTCATTTATATGATTTTAGATTTGTCAAATCGACATTACTTAGCATAACAGTCGGCTAAATTAAGAAAACTTTATTTGCAAAAATCCTTCAAGGGCCGACAGTGCTCGGTGACCATAACTTTTACAATCTTTTGGAGACCAAGGGAACTCAGTAAACACTGACAATCATTTACCTTCGATAATTGACTGAACTCGGTAAACACTAACTTTTCTTTGACAACCGACTAAACTCGGTAAATGCTGAATTTCCTTTGACGACCGACTGAACTCGGTAAATGCTAACTTTCCTTTGACGACCGACTGAACTCGGTAAATGCTGAATTTCCTTTGGTAACTGAGTGAACTCGGTAGACACTAATTTTCTTTGATAACTGAGTGGACTCGGTAAGCACTAATCTTCCTGTCTAGTAGACCTACTGAGCTCGGTAGGAACTGATTGCTGCGGACTATGACATTGTGTGACATCAAAGACAATACATAATTTGAGTAGCAATTTCCTTCAGACAATTGTTTCCAACAATCTCCCTCTTTGGCATTGATGGCAACACAATATGTCATAGCATAAGAAATTTGAAAGAATTAGCTCAGTTTAGATTCAAATCTCCCTCTGTCAGCAAACTTCCTTTTTCCTGAAAATTCTTCCTTCTGATTATTGAAAAATTTCTTGAAGTAATAGCAAACACTCCCTCTTTGACAACACATGCCAAAGACAATTCACAAAATGCCGGTGTAAATTAATGTACCTCAAGTACTGATTCATATGCAATGATTCCTTGAATATGCTGCATCAACTGGTTGATTTTCAATCATGTTCTGGTTGATGCATCACTAAAACTGTAATTAGTGAGCCTCAGATAGAGGAATGACCCCTAACTTACCTCTTAGATACACAAATGCATCCTTAGGTAATGGTTTGGTGAAAATGTCTGCAATCTGCTCTTTTGTATGAATATATTCTAATCTGATTTCCTTGTCCTGCACCAATTCTCTGACAAAATGATATTTAATAGCAATATGCTTGGTTTTGGAATGCATCACTGGATTCTTTGAAATGTTTATTGCACTGGTATTGTCACAGAATATAAAAACTGGTTCTTTGATTTCAACCTTCATACCTTCTAATAGTTGTTTAAACCAAACAATATTTGAACAGTTTACTGCAGCAGCAACATATTCTGCTTCAGCTGTGGATTGAGATGTGCAATTCTGCTTTTTACTAGTCCAGGATACCAGTCTTTTTCCAAGAAAAAATGCTCCACCACTTGTGCTTTTTCTATCATCAATGTTCCCTGCCCAATCAGCATCAGTAAACACTTTTAAGTCTAGATTACCTCCAAATTTATACCACAAACCATATTCTTCAATTCCTCTTAAGTATCTTAAGATTCTTTTGATTGCCATCATATGATTTTCCTTAGGTTTTGCTGAGAATCTGGCTACTATACCGACTGCTAAGGCAATATCAGGTCTTGTATGTACTACATATTGCAATTTTCCAGTCATAGATCGGTATAGGGTCTGATCAACTTCTTTTGAATCATCATTTTTTGTAAGTTTCAGTCCAGTGCACATGGGTGTACCAACTGGTTTTGAATCTTCCATACCAAACTTATTAAGTATTTCCTTAATGTATTTTGATTGAGTAATGTATATACCATTCCTGCTTTGCTGAATTTGAAGACCAACAAAGAATTTTATTAAACCAAACATAGACATTTCAAATTCTTTGTTCATTTTCTCTGAAAATTCTTTTCACTGATCCTCATTCCCTGTAAATATAGTATCATCTACAAATATTTCTGCCAATACAATTTTGTCATCCGGTCCTTCTTTAATATACAGATTGCTGTTATCATTTGCTCTTTTGAAATTAATCTAAATCAAATAGTTATGGAGTCTTTCATACCATGCTCTAGGAGCTTGTTTTAAACCATACAATGCTTTATGTAACCTGCAGACCATGTCCTTTTTATCTGGATCAACAAAACCTTCAGGTTGTTCAATGTAGACTTCTTCATCAAGAATTCCATTGAGAAATGTAGATTTTATATCCATCTGATATACCTTAAATCCTTTGTGTGCTGCATAAGCAAGTAGAGTTCTTACACCTTCTAATCTTGCAACAGGAGAAAAAGTTTCTCCATAATCTATACCTTCTTCTTGAGAATAACCTTTACATACCAATCTAGCTTTGTTTCTAGATACTTGACCATCTTCATTCAGCTTATTCCTGAATACCCATTTTGTTCCAATTACATTCTTATCTTTAGGTCTAGGTACAAAAGTCCATGTTTTGTTCTTTTGTATTTGTTCTAATTCTTCATTCATTGCTTCAATCCAACTTTCATTTTCCAATGCATCTTTGATATTTCTAGGTTCAAAATCAGTAAGCAGACATGTACCTTTTAGCTTGCTTCTTGTCATAGTACCATCTGATTTGTTTCCAATAATTTGATCTGGTGTATGATGTCTTCTGACATATTTGGCTACTATAGGTTCCTTGCTTTTTGAATGATTCATGCTATTGTCTTCTAGGATCTCTTCTTCAGGTTGCTCGGGCTCAGTAGATATTTGCTCGGTAACTTCAGGCTGAGACTCAGTCTGAATTCCTTCTTGTGACTCGGTTTGAACTTCTTCCTGTGACTCAGTTTGTGAATCGGTAACTGTGCTCGGCTCGGTAGATATAGTTTCCTCATTGATAGTTGTGTCTGCCAATGTTTCAGGTTCAATGTAAACAAATCTTCTGTAGTTCTCAGGTTCCCTTTTGCTTTCTTCTTCAGTCTTTTCTGCAAACTCATCAAATTTTACATGTATACTTTCTATGACTTTGTGAGTAGATAAGTTCAGACATTTGTATGCCTTGCTTTTGCTAGAATATCCTAGAAATATTCCTTCATCACTTTTCACATCAAATTTATTTCTTCTGGATTCTTTTAAGATATAACACTTGCTACCAAATATTTTCATGTAACTTACATTGGGTTTATAGCCATACCATAATTCATAAGGAGTTTTGAATGTGTCTTTCTTCAATTATACTCGGTTCAAGGTATGAACTGCAGTGCTGATAGCTTCCTTCCAGTACTTTATAGCGATGTTCTTTTCTATCATTAGAGTCCTTGCACAATCCATAATGGATCTGTTTCTTCTTTCTGCTATTCCATTCTGCTCAGGAGTTCTAGGAGCTGATACCTGCCTTTTGATTCCTCTTTCAATGCAAAAATTGTTAAAATCATGAGAGATGAATTCACCACCTCTGTCTGATCTTAAGCATTTCAATCTTTTACCTGTTTCCTTTTCCACTCTTGCTAAGTACCATTTGAACTTTTCAAATGCTTCTAATTTTTCTCTTAGATACATAACAGTCATCATTCTAGAATAATCATCAACGAAAAGAATAAAGAATTTATCTCCAGTATAGCTTTGTATTCCAATAGGTCCACACAAATCAGTATGCACAATTTCCAAAATTTCTTTAGACTGATAGTTCTTACTCTTGAAACTAGTTTTACTCATTTTGCCAATCTGACAATTCTTACATAGACCAGTATCAGGTTTCTTCAAAGTAGGAATGCCTCTAACCTTCTTGAATTTGCTTATTTTTATAATGTTATCAAAATTCACATGACATAACCTTTTGTGCCATAGCCAACTTTCTTCAATTTGAGCAATAAAGCATGAATATTCACTGAGATCAAGATAAAATAAGTTACCTTTTGTTTGTTTGCCTGATCCAATGAGTTTTCCTTTTTCATCCAGCAGTCTTGCTTGACCATTCATGAATTCAACCTTGAAACCAGTGTTGATTAGCTGTGCTACACTTAGAAGATTATGTTTTAGTCCTTCAACCCAATAAGCATTATCACATATGAGTTCTTTGGTTAATGAGATTCTTCCTTTTCCTTTTATACAACAAGGTTCATTGTTTCCAAATCTTACATTGCCACTATCACAGTCTTCTAGATATTCAAATTTTGTCTTGTCACCAGTCATGTGGTGTGAACATCCACTGTCTATTATCCAAATATCATCTTTGCTTATATGAGAAATAAGTGCCATCTTATCTTCATCATCATCAGATTAATCTTTTATAGCAATAAAGACAATTTCTTCTTCACTATCATCAGAATCTTTAGCCATAAAACATGTTTTCTTACCTTTATCCTTGAATGATTTGAAATTCTTTTTGCCATAGTACTTATGACCTCTCTTCTCTTCTTTGACCTATTTGTTTGAGCACCTAGCTGCAATATGTCCAATTTCTTCACATGAAAAATAGATTAAAGGAGTTTTACCTTTATATTTACCTTTCCCTTTAGAGTACTTCTTTGCAAGCAATGCTTCTACAATTTCAAGATCACTATCAGAACTTTCTTCTGATACTTCTTCACTTTCTGACTGAACTTCTTTAATTTTCTTGTTTTTCTTTAGTGAAACCTTGGCCTCAAATGCTGATTCAATATTTTTGGAATTTGGAACATAGTTATCATAGTTGTCTAATTCAAAAGTTGTCAATCTTCCAACTAAAGCATCCAAAGTTATATTGTGGTTTGTTTCACATCTTCTTTCTTGAATAGCTGATACTATTATTGCATAGATAGGGAGTAATGTTCTGAGTACCTTACTTATAATAGTTTCATCAGAGATTGTTCCTCCAAAAGCTCTAATTGCACTTACACTTGCTTTGATTCTTTCAACATATTTTGCAATGTTTTCATCTTCCTTCATATTCATCTTGTCAAACTGTCCTCTTAGGCTTTCTGCTTTGGCTCTTTTCACATTTGCATCACCACCATATATTTTCTTCAGTGTCATCCACATTTCATATGCAGTAGTGCATTCTTTAATATCATCAAATTCTTCATAGCTGAGAGCAGATGCAATGTCTATCATCATGGTGTTATGAGTCTTTTTCTCTGCAATGTCTTCAACAGTTAATGCACCAGTAGGAACTGTGTATTCTTCATCAATGTATTTACATCTTGAATCACCAATGGAAGCCAGATGAAGTTGCATGAGACCTTGCCATGCTGAAAAGTTATCTCTGTTGAGCTTTGGAATTTCCCTCTTGTAAGACATCCCGATCTTTAGCTTAGGTCCTTGAAACCCTTCCTGCAAGCACCAAATGCTCTGATACCAATTGATGGAATATGGATGAAGTGACTGAGAGGGGGGGCGTGAATCAGTCAACCATAAAACATATCACAATTATTTCTTTCCAGATCCCTTAGGATATCTTAATGAATATTATCTATTTTAGCACTCGGTAAATAGATTGCAGTAACTTTGAAGATGCAGAAAGTATTAGCAAAATTATCTTTAGATATTCATCAGTACATGTATATGATTAAGATAGCAATTAAGAACACAAGAGACACAAGATTTAACGTGGAAACCCAATATGGGAAAAACCACCAATGTATCTAGATACTGATTTTCACTTTTCTGAAGTGATGCCCGGTTAGAAGCCAACCCGGTAAAAGGTTACAAAACACACTGTTAGGTGTGACCTTGTTAGAGGATTTAATCACCCTGCTAGGAGTGGCCTGGTAAGAGGTCTTGAAAACAATTCAATGGAATTGTCACCTTGTTAGAGGATTTACAATATGGTTGTTAAACCAACTCGGTTAAGAGATTTAGAATTCACTGTTACAATGGTAAAAAGGTAACAATGAAAATGACCTGTATAGTAATGCAACTGCCTTGCTGATTACAGATCTCTGTTCTGCATAAGTGTGATCCTTCCTGATCGAATAAATCTCTACTGCACCTCAAGGATATCTGATCATCCTTCACAAATTCGCACACACCTTTTATGCTTTTCTTCTTTTAAATCTTTTTCTATATTTCTTATTTATTTCTCACATTTGACCTTTCATTTATATGATTTTAGATTTGTCAAATCGACATTACTTAGCATAACAGTCGGCTGAATTAAGAAAACTTTATTTGCAAAAATCCTTCAAGGGCCGACAGTGCTCGGTGACCATAACTTTTACAATCTTTTGGAGACCGAGGGAACTCGATAAACACTAACAATCCTTTACCTTCGATAACCGAATGAACTCGGTAAACACTAACTTTTCTTTGACAACCGACTAAACTTGGTAAATGCTAAATTTCCTTTGACGACCGACTGAACTTGGTAAATGCTAACTTTCCTTTGACGACCGACTGAACTCGGTAAATGCTGAATTTCCTTTGGTAACTGAGTGAACTTGGTAGACACTAATTTTCTTTGATAACCGAGTGGACTCGGTAAGCACTAATCTTCCTATCTGGCAGACCGACTGAGCTCGGTAGGAACTGATTGCTGCGGACTATGACATTGTGTGACATCAAAGACAATACATAATTTGAGTAGCAATTTCCTTCAGACAATTGTTTCCAACACTAACCATAAAGCTTTGTAGTATTTGGGAAGTTAGAATAAGTTGAATCAGAGACATATGAAGTGGGTTGAGTTCTTGTATAATTTTTCCTTTTCATTGAAGCATAAGAGTGGACAGTCAAATAAAGTTGCTAATGCCTTGAGCTGAAGAAGTTTACTAATAGAGATGAGCGTTGAGGTACTTGGTTTTGATGATTTGAAGTTTTTTTATGAGACTGACATTGATTTTGTAGAGCCTTGGAAAGCTTGTAAAGAACACATAGTAAATGAAAAGTGGGCTGATTATTTCATTCAAGAAGACATGTTTAAAGGAGTTCAGTTGTGCATACCTAGAGGATCTATGAGAGAAGACATAATAAAGGAGAAACATAGTGGTGGACTTGCTGGACATTTTGGGATTGATAAGACTATGAATTTGATTTCAGAGAGATATTTTTGGCCATAGATTTACAAAGATGTACAGAGAATGGTTAGAGGTTTCAGAATTTACCAAACAACAAAAGGAACTAGTCAGAATTTTGGATTGTATACACCTTTTCCTGTACTAGATAAACCTTGGGAAGATGTGAGTATGGAATTTTTTCTTGGGTTTACTAGAACTCAGAGAGGTAATGATTCTATTTTGGTAGTGATTTACAGATTTTCAAAGATGGATCATTTCATCCCTTGTAAGATTCTGAAGAAGTTTGATAGTCGAAATGCTCATGAAGTGGAATTACTAGAGCACATGGATATATCACTTATATTCAACATTGCTAATATATTTGAGTACTTTGAATAAAATTATGAGATAGAAGATGATCTTGATTATCCTAAGAAGAATAAAGACAACATTGAGAAGATCTTGAATAGTAAAGTAAGCAAGAGTACAAGAGGAAAAGACTACATGGAATACCTAGTTCAGTGGAAAGATAAGCTAGTTGAAGATAGTTCATGGATTACACAAGCTAGTTGGATCTTTATGATTTAGGTCATAATTTGAGAAGTGCCTGATGTGGACATCAGTTCTTTATTTACCCCAGGTGTCTGATGTAGGAGCATCTTGGGTCTTTGAGCAATCTTGCATCAACCAAAAACATTTCCTATTTTCTATTGTTTGCATTATAATCTTTGCATTTATTGGTTTCATGTTGTGTGAATCTTACATGATGTTGAAGAATTATTTTGGAACCTTCTCCTATGAGCACATAAGGATTGGATGGACCATTTTAAAGTTAGAGATTTTTTCCTTGCTATCGGAGCTGTATTTTCTTGCTTTCCGCATGCTGATTGCGCATCATGTAGCCATTGATCCTTAATGAATCAACCTTTAAACTCTTGTGGAATTAAAGAGGACCTAAATTAATACCTTCACCTAAGATCAAAAGTCATAATTCATTATGAGTTGAAAGTTATGACCATTTTTCTTGGGTATCAATTTTAAGCCAGTTTACAAGTGAAACGTGGAGTTTTTCATCTTGCGCGGTTCCATGTGATGAAATGGGATCTTGATAAGTTAGGTACGTGTTCTTGGATCATGTGTGGACCTAAATATAACTTCACATTAAGTTTTTTTCATTCCTTCTTTATTTTTGGTTTACTCTTCCAGGCTAGACCTATAATGTAATTAAATGCCTGATTAGCCGACTTGTGGCTTAGCTGGCTATATCAGAAGCTTAGGTTGTTTAGTTGATAGTAAGATGGTTAGATGGTGATAGTAGAAGAAGAGAAGATAATATGCAAGCTGAGACTTTGAATTCATAATTATCTTTGTATAAGGCCAAAACTCGGAAGGCCTCACAGCGGGGCATGTTGAAAGATTTAATATAATTAATCTATTGTTGCTATCAGTTTCTTGTCTCATATCCATTGTGTTTTTACTGATTTCATGTGGTTTTCATATTTCTTCCATGTGTAACACTGAGTAGGGCTTGTTAGTTGATTCAAGTGGAGTCAATTCTGCTTGATTTTGCTTGTATCTACCCTGCCCCTACATCAAGTTGACATCAACGACAATACATTAACTGATTTAATTGCCTTACATATCACTTTAGTGGCTCGATGAAATTCAATCATTTTCTTTTACTTGTCCATACATTCCATCAAAATATTCAATTAGTTACAGGTTTTCAATCTATACCAATGCAATGCTTTCCCTTAAAAATATTTAGCTAACAACCTCAAGGCTACATTTTGTTGCATGATATGATGTAATGTGCAGATATTTTCCATGTCTATTATATGTTCAATAGGGTTTTTTCATCTTCACTAGTAAATTTAGGTGAGGCCTTCAAAGTGATAGTAGGAATGACATCCCAATTCATGCCAATAACTATTAGAATGTGAGGGATCTCACTATCCCAAGTGATGAAATTATGTGCTTACATTGGTGTTGCGAAGGGTGGTACTAGTAATGCACTTTATGAAGAGGCTAGAGCTCCGGATTTGATTATGGTATCTAGGGGAGGGATCAATAATCATGGATAATGAGTAGATTGGGATCTTGTGACATAAATTTGGTTCATACACATGTTTTAACTTTAGCTCAAAGATGGCTTGGTCCCACCAGGTGTGCCAAAAAAAGGAATTGTTGATCTTGACTTTTGCAACCCATAAAGGTAACAAATGTTATAAAAATTTCATATGGTGTGGGACCAAAATACTACCATTTGAAACAATATCTGGGATTGAGGATCCAACTGTCCATGAAAAAGGGAGATGGAAAGAGAAGAATACTAAAATTGAAACTAAACTAAGGTGATGCGCCAAATAATTTCACTATTAACTTAAAAAAAATTGTCAATGAAAATACCTAGACCATTCATATCAAAATGCAAACACTATTTCACAATTTGGAATAGTATATCACAATCCCTTCATTGTTAAAAATGAGAAAAAAATAACCAGATCCTAGACACATGTTAAAATATTCATATAATTCCATGGGTGCATCTATAAAAGCAATGAAATAGAAAATACATTTAATGGTATCATATTCATATATTTGTGCTTGACAACATCGCAGACATGAAACACTTTTTGATATTCAATTAATTTCAACTGGAAGAGTATTTAAGATGGTCCATTATCAAAAGTAATCTCATAAGGAAATGATAGAGTCTTATAAGATAAATGTTACTAAAAATGGCATAGATTTTAGGTATATTCAATAATAACTAAAATCCAAAAGGCTTAGTCGAGCATAGTCAAACTTTCAATTAACATAAATATGATAGAAATAAAGTCTTCAAGCATGGTATCTTAAAATAATATCAAGAACAAATAGTCTTGTTTGTAAAAATATCAATCTCTATATAAATACTAAAAATCTAACCCTTCAAAAAGAAGAAACATCCCCTCTTATAAGACCAACTATAACCAAAAAATATTCCCCCAATCAATTTCACATGCTGGAAATGAAACCACCCAAAAATATCATTACCACAACCACCAAGGAAACCACCCACGACACGTCAACAAACAACAAGCATGATCCACACGACATGCATCCAAAAGAACAAAAATCTATTGGGCATAATCATTGTCCACTCAATGGATGGTAGAAAATTTTGTTTGAAATCTTCCCTAACACATGTCACAAAGGTGGGGTTTCTAGCAAGAGAAACCCTCACGATTGCCTCCAATGTTAACCTCGTTAAACCTTTTCATCACCTTCATAAATATTCTCTAACTTTTTCCAAACACCATGAACACTTTCGATAGACATAAATTCTATTAATTTGAATTTAGAGAGACCATTAAAAATAAAATTCATTTCCTTAACATTATCTTCAAAATCCTTGATCTCATCAAGAGTATTCACACTAGTCTGTGGCTCGACATATTCTTTCTCAATAACACTGCATATTACAAGACTTCACACTTACCCATATTCAAACATATAGGAAGATATATTCTCATTCACAGATTTTCATCATTGGCTCCCTCAAAAACTCTCCCTTTATTTATACCATCATCACACTTGTAAAATCTTCCAAGGTCATCTAAGAATCTTAAGCAAACATACTTCAAATTAGGTCAACACCTAAGCATTCTCATGATGGAAAATTTTGAAAAAGTGGACCACATCACATCTTAACTGGAACCAAAAGATACAACATACATGTTACTCTTCAATTTTACATTCATTGGAGCTTTTTTTGTGAAAGTGTAAACACTGAACGTCAAAAAAACCTATGGTAAACACTATCTAACTTGGACCACACATCTCTAAAACACAAAAACTCATCGCATATGAACTAAAAATATATAAGAAAATTGTAAGCACAATTCTAGAACTGCAACACTAGAAAACAACAAGTAGAGAAATGAGGAGCATGCATTTCTCACGAGAAACCCTACCAAACACTGTTACACACTAATGAACACAAATTCCTTTGAATTTCAATTCAAAGAAAAAAATCTTGAATCTAATTCTGTTAGATAACTGAGAGGGGAGGTGAATAAGTTAAATTAGTTATCCTACAGTCCCAAATGCTTAGATGTACTTTTTCAAACTTATTCAACAAATCAAGAAGCTCAGTAAGATAAAATAGCTATCTTTCTATTCATTTACCAAATACTAGTAATTTCCAAAACTATCTTTATCGATTAATCAAATATGCAATATGTAAAGTATGATAGAAAAACAATCATAACAAATACCACATAACACACAGATTTAACATGGAAACCATGCTAAGGGAAAAACCAGCTGGGACCGGTAAACCAAAATATTTCACTCTTTTGAAGTGAGCTTGGTTATGAGCCAAACATATTAAAGGTTACAATGCACATTGTCAGGTGTGACCTGGTTAAAGGATTTATCACTAACAGTTAACTTTTGACCAACATTCACTATGGGGTCAACAAGAAAACAATTAAAATTCCTTGAATGTCATATGGAAATAAAAAAGACTATTAAGTCCACTCGATTAAGAGATTTTGCTATAACAATAGTTAAACTGATATAGTAGTGATCTGATTCGTATACAACTCAATTTACAATTATTCAGATCTATGCTAAGTGTATCATCATAAAATGGAAGCACTTCCATGTTAAGAGCATTTATCCCTCCGAGTAAGTTGTTTGGGGTCATATCAGATGCCTTGAATTGATCTTTGCTTTGATTTGGCTTTCTCCCCACTTTCCACTTCTTTTCTACACTTGATTCCTTCATTCTAGGTGAAATTAGGGTTAGGATCCCGAGGATTCTCCTTAATTTCCCTCTTCCATGGTTCTATTTTCTAGGTAGGACTTACAAATAGGTCCTCCTAGTCTTTATCATAGTCATCATAGGATTTTATGCCTATCCCTGGCATTCTATCTTATTCTGGTATGATTTCTAGGTCTCCGGGCATCCTCGGGACCTCCTATCTTGATTTTGGCTAGATCTGGGCCCACAGGGTCAAAGTCAAGGTTGATCCTGACTAGGTTAGGATCGAGCTTGACCCTGACTAGGTTAGGATCAAGCTCATACTTGACTAGGTCAGGTTTGAGATCATCTTTGACCTCCTCTGGAATCTGTGCCCCTTTTTCATATTTGGTCCCAACGGGCCCTGAAATCAATGTCGAGCCCTTGGATCCGAGTGTGGAAAGGTTTTAATTTGAAATTCATTTAATTGTTTTCTCTCCTTAGTTGGTTATTGTGATTGGACCATAATTCAAGGTGAAATTTGAATTATGGGCCCATTTCTAGGGGTTAAGGTTAATTGGGATTTAACTCCCCAATGTTGGGCTTCTCTAGAGGTTTGTGCCCTAGATCACTATAAAAGGAGGCCTTCCTCTCTCATTTTCTCCATCAAGTTTCCAAGAAATTTCATGATCAAGTTTTGTGAGAACATCTCTCAATCAAGTTTTGTGAGAACATCTTTCAATCAAGTTTTCATGCTCAAGCTCTCAAGCAAGATCAAACAAGCATTCAAGTCTTCTTCTCCATCCATGTTCTCCATTGAAGATCAAGGATTCAACCATTCAAGCCATTGAAGGGATTTGGTTCAAGCATTCAAGATTCTTCATTCAAACCCTAGATCTAGCCATCATGATGGTGTGATCTTCCTTCAAGATCCTTTGTTCATCTTCAAGATCCATTCATTCTTCCCTCAAGGTGGATTCTAAGCATGCAATCATGGAGGTTTCATTTACATTTATTGATGTTATGTTCAAGCTTTCATATCAACATACTTGATTACATTTCAAATATAATTGCATATCTATTGAATGTCATAGCTTCATTGTTAGATCTACTTCTACTACTTGCTAGCATTCTCCATTTCAATTTCAATATTAAGGTTGATTCCAAACTGGGGTTTGACCAAGGCAAACCCCCCAAACAAAAAACAAAACCCCCTAGTTCTTGTAGGTACAGGTGAGGAATTTTGCATCTTAGAGTAGATTTGGATACCCTTTTCGGCAAACTTTTGGGATCTGCGAACAAAGTCAGAATCGACCTTCAGAATAAAAAATGTAGCCTTTGACCTTTTATGAGGGTCAAAGATGACCTCCCTTAGAATTGGAAAATATTTATGGGTTTTGTAGATCTCATAGTTTTGGTTCAAGATCATGAAAATTAATAGTTTCTAAGACTGTTTGAAAGGGTTTCAGCAGGTTCTTTTTCGGAGGTAAGTACTTTTATCTCTTTATTTCAACATTAGTCATTTACATTTACTTTCCATATCAATACAATTCAAATGTAAGTGTAAAATATTAGTTTTGGGTTCTCTTTTATGTGCAAACCATTGTTATAGGACCCCATCCATATTTTATCCTCTACACTAAGCTTAAAATAACTCATCTGATCAATAATCAATTCACTTCATCATATCCCCCAACTTAATTCACTTGATGTATATATCTCTTATGCTCGGTTATGCCTGCAACTCAGTTCTATCTGTAAGTAGTTTGATTAGGAATGCATGAAATTTTTTTTTATGTGAAATGCTCTGCAGTATCTATTCATCCAACATAGTTCATCTATGAATCTCATGTCTCTTAAATAGACATGTAAACCATTTTCATATTAGCCATTAGATTATGCCTCTTAATCATCATCGTCCATTTTGCTGCTTCAAGCTTCCTTGGAAGATGTATCAATAACACATTTCATTCTCCTCCCTTTGATGAATTTTTTCAGTCGTGGATCTTATAACAAACTTCATCTCTTACCTCAGAATCATAAACAATTTCTAGCTCATCAATTTTAGTTGGTTATTATAACATTTAATGTCTTCATCCATACTCAGTTAATATTGAATGCATTGGTGATAACTAACTCGATTATTACTATCACTCGGTATACAAAAGACTGACTCGGTGTATAGAAAAATATTCAATTATAGACCACATTAACTTTTTCAATTCTAATCTCTTCTTCATAATAGAATAATGCAACATGCTGAAGTCAACAATATAATGCCATAGACTCATCAATAAGTTACCCAATGTATATCTTATCCTTATTTGTCATATCCATCTAAACCTTATGTAGATGTCTCATTTCTTCACCATTTCTTCCTTCTACAGATGTTCAGATGTTTGTAACTATCATGATAAGTATATTAAAAAAATAGTTGACATCAATGATGACATATTGACTGATTTAATCATCATACATATCACATTAATATCTCAGTGATCTCTAATCACTGTCTCTTCAATTCATTAAGATATTCAATCAGTTGTAGGTCATCAATCTCTCCCTTTGGCATTGATGGCAACACAAACAATATGAAATATGCCATACCATACCAAATATTTGTTCTACAACTATATAGATAAATGTTGTAGCTCGGTAAGCTCTCCCTAGCTTGATATTAATATGTTTAATCACTACAAACAACATTCCATGTAAACTCTCCCTATGAATTTTATCTTCTTCAGTTCTCTAATTATTTCTCTCAATATTTCTAATATTTCATATAAATCTCTCTCCCTTTGACAACAATGCCAAAAAAAATAAATAGCTCTTCAGTAGCCAAGTAGTTCTCGGTTGTTCGATCTAGATCAATTTCCTTCATGTACTGATATACAATTATCTATTCCATCTTCTACAATCTTTCAGAACCTTAGGAATCCTAAAGTGTGAGCTATATGCATATATATGAATGAATTTTGATAAAATATAGGTTGATGCAGCCTCCTGATCACCTTAGTGACCAATAGACAAGGGGCGGACCCCTAGTCTAGTCCTTAAGTACTCAAAAGTGTTCTTTGGTAAGGGCTTGGTAAATATATTAGCAAGTTATTCGTTAGAATTCATAAATTCTAGTTTCACTTTCTTTTCTTGTACTTGTTCCCTCAAATAGTGATACTTAATAGATATATACTTTTTTTTTTAATGCATCACTGGATTCTTTGAAATTCTTATAGCACTTGTAATGTCACAATATATAATAACTGGATTAGTGATCACCTCATTCATTCCTTCCAACAATTATTTTATCCATGCAATATTTGAACAATTAGCAGCAACAACATACTCTCCTTCAGCAGTAGACTGAGAAATACATGCTTTTTTCTTATCCATGTTACAAGTATTTTTCTCAAAAAGAATGGTCCACCACTTGTGCTCTTCCGGTCATCAATGTTTCCATCCCAATCTGCATCAATGTAAACTCAAAGTTCAAAATTGCCTTCCTTTGTGTACCATAAACCATAATCTTAAGTTTTCTTCAAATATATCAGAATCCTTTTAACAACAACCATATGTGATTCCTTAGGATTAGCATAAAATCTAGCCACAATCCCAACTGCATGTGCTATATAAGGCCTACTGTGTACCACATACATCAGGTTTCCAATCATTGATCTATGCAATTTCTAATTTACCTTGGTTGATTGATCATTTTTTGTCAACTTACATCTTGTCACCATCGGTGTACCTACTGGTTCTAAATCTTCCATGCCAAAAGAATTTAGCACTTCCTTGATGTATTTTGATTGTATTATGAAAATCCCATCATTTTGTTGTATAATCTACAAACCTAGAAATAATTTAATCTTTCCAAACATTGACATTTCAAACTCTTTTTGTTGGCAATTTGGCTGAGTAGGATATCGAGTTGATGTCATTATGGAAAAATATAATCACTATGATGACCACACTATAGTAGCAAGCATTTTTTTAAGAGCGTAAGTAAAATTGTCTAAGTATAGCAGCATTTTCTAGTCTAATCAGAGCCAATTTTGGTTAGAGATGTTTGTAGAAGCAGGTTCAGTGCATGCACACTTGAACTATTGGAGTTGATGAAAAACAACTCACAACTCCCAAGAACACCTACACGTAAACACCTGTCACAGAAAGAGAGAAGCAAATAGCTATGGAGACCTGAACGTATGGATCCATGAGAGAGGAGAATCCTTAATGTGCAAAAAAAAAAGTTGCAATCAATAATGAAATGTTAGAAAAGGTTACAAAGTGTTATGAGATCAATCCTTATAAAAGGAGATCGGAAAACCTAAAAAGGTAAAACCTAGGTTGCACAATAATAATTAATAAAGCTATTAATTATTATATGCCTAAAATTAAGCTTAAGTAGAAAGAGGTAATAAGTGACTTAATAATTAAATCAATATGACTCAATTAATAAGCAAACACTTTATTACTCTAACACCCACCCTTAAGATGAACTTTGGGAGAAGCTAAAAACCTAGAAAGAACAACTGAAAGCAAATGGGTCCAGGCAAAAAAAGGCTTGATCAGGTACCCAAGTACAAAAAAGAGTCTCTATAAAGTGGAGAAATAGAGAAAACCACATGGGAAAAACTCTACTCCAAAAAGAGACAAAGACTAGTTTGAAGGACTGAAGAAGCCTCTGAAACTAGGAATGTTCCAAAAAATAGGAACAAGGATGAACATGTACAACATCACTGAAGCATGAAATTGCAAACTCTATCAAGAAGTAAGTGATGATCTAAAGATCCTCCACTGAAATATGACCAGGTCGAGAAAACTGTAATCTTCATGAGTACCCTCAAATAACACTACTCAAATCAGGAGGCAAACAAAGGAAAACACCTGAACTCGAAGATACAAATGGCATAAACACCAAAAGCCTAAAGAGTTGATCAATCAAAGCTATAAGAGTGCATCCAAAAATAGGAAAGAAAATAGTGTCCATATGGTAAATGATCCTTCTCACTGGAATGCATAGGTACCCAGCCACTACAACTACCTAGTAAATAGAATCAAATACTAAATACATAGCTCACACTATCAAACCAAGGAAGCAGTAGAACCAATAGTAGAAACCCCCCATACTGCTGACAAGGTAGTAATGATAGGTACACTAAAAAGATCATCCAATATGAACTACATGATGAAGATGAATCTGAAACATCGAATGTGCAGAGAGAGTAAAAACACATATAGAGATACCTAAGGCTATGTCAGTGGAGGAACACTCACATGAAAAAAGAAGATGGAAAACAAAGGAAAATATCAAACCCCCCTGGCACTTTATAATGGAGTTCAAGTACATAAAGCACAAACATGTGCAAGATCCCATACATGGTGTCAGAGCATAGGTGATAGGCAGGAGAAATGCATGTTTTTCTTTTGTAGGTAAAGAACATTGGAGTTCAAAGAATGAAATTTTCAGCCTCCATCATTCTCATGCTATTCATCTATTTCAAATGCACACCACAAATTTTGCTTCGGCCCACAAGTAGAGGCTTCTATCCAAAAATTATGGCAACAGAGGTTGAACCAAATTCTACATCAAAGATGGGTCAAGGTCATGCTCTCTTCGCATGGGCCTTGCCTTCTTTTCCTCTTTAGTGACATCTGGTCAGTGGACCTATCATGCCTTTCTTTTCAACATTATGGAGGGTTTTTTCTACTATTCATGTTGATGGTTCTTTTCTTCCATAGTTGATTAGTTATATAGACAATTGACACCTGTATTTTCAACTAGCTCTTCATTCTTGCATAGCTGAGTAGTGTCGATAGAGTCATTCATACAAATTTATGTGTCATCTGCATCCTTGAATGATAGATGTTTTGCCTTTGTTTTCCATCTATTCATTTTTTGGGAGAAGATATGTAGATTATTGTCTTTTGTATCTTCGATTGACAAATGTTCTCCCTTTGTTTGCCATTTTCTGAAAACAAAGTCCGGATGTGCAAGATAGAGCTCCCAGAGTGCAGAACTGAAGATCTAGCTTTGATAGAGAAAAACACCATTAGAAAAATAAAACTAGAAACAATAAACTCTAGATCTGGAAAGATCTTGGAATCAGCTTTTTGACGATATCTCGTTTGCCAAATTTTAACAGGATATGCTCAAGATATGAGCAAAAAACCAACAACTGCGCTGGAGGGCCCAAAGAAGGTGTTTGGAATGATTTGAGGATGGGTGACATCATAAAAATGAAAAAATCACACATGAAACCATCAGATCTAATAAATTCTCAGAAAGATCTTTCTGACAATATCTTGTTTGCTAAAAATGGATCCTGGATGCAAGATAAACAAATCTTGAAATGCAAGAGGTCTGAAATGCCAAGATCATAGAGAACATCTAACTTTGAAAGAAAAAAATAACATCAAAATGGAAAAAATCACAAAACCATACTAGAAAAAATGGATCGGCCTCTGAACTAGCTTTCTGATGATATCTTGTTTGCCCAATTTTGACACCGTATGCTCAAGTTATGAGCAAAATACCACCGAGTGCTCCGGAGGGCCCAAAATGGTGCAAATCATGATGATGCATGCTGATGTCATCAAATGGCGGGCTTAAATTTGAAGGCCAAATGGCTGTCACCACCCAAAAATATTCTTTTTGCAAATTTGCAAGGGCGTCTCAGGATTTGTGCCAAGGTGTATGGAATTTTACCTCGATTTGTGTGCCAATTTTTTTGATATATATTTGCATGTTGTGATATTGTTATTAGGATTCAACTGTGTAGTTTTTTGAGTGAAAATCATTGACCCATGTTTCACGAGTATTGATTCACATGAACCCATCTCTCATGTAGTTTTTTGCAAATGAGGTTGCAAGCTGAGTGGGTTTAACCACGTAGGAAACTCCGTAGTTAAGCGTGCTTGAGCTAGAGTAGTACTGGGATGGGTGACCTCCCAGGAAGTCTTGGTACTTCACCTTTGTGAGAATCACCTAGATCCAATGAGTGCTAAGTGTTCCATTCATTCTCATGAGAGATAGGTTCATGTGAACCACTACTCGTGAAACATGGGTCAATGAGTTTGACTCAAAAAACTACACAGTTGAATCCTGATAGCAATATCACAATTTGACTTGCTGTGGAAAATATCTCCTACTTACCATATATTTGCATACCAAACAATAAAATTTCTATCTCAATTTTCATGCTAGATTGGTACAATTTGCCTCAGAAAATGTCCCAGTCCATACAAATTCAGTCTCAGGAAGTGTGACAGACTGTCTGGTACCAAAAAATGCCCCAAAATGCAAAGTTGTCCAAATTGGACGTGCCTTATATGGATCTAGGGGTTTTTGGGTGCTATGAGCTCAATGGTGAGATTTGTTTGGGCCCAAAGTGCCTTGAGATCCATGCCAAGGCTAGTTGCAAAACAAAATTTGCCACAGATTCCAAATTTGCCAAAAATTGACAAACTTTATATGGATTTGGGGGTTCTTGGGCTCTTTGAACACAGCTGTGAGGTCCGTTTGAAGCCAAGATGACCAAAAAAATAGGTTCCCCCCAGATCCAATAGGAAACCCTTTGAAAATGCATATCTAATGAACATAGTCAAATCTCTCAAGAAGAGAACAGGGGCAAGTAGATCTGAAGCTCTGATACCATGTTGGAGTTGATGAAAAACAACCCATAGCTCCTAAGAACACCTGCATGCAAACACCTATCATAGAAAGAGAGAGAAGCAAATAACTATGGAGATCTAAATGTATGGATCCACGAGAGAGGAGAAATCCTTGATGTGCAAAAACAAAAGTTGCAATGAATAATAAAATGTTAGAAAATGTTACAAAGTGTTATGAGATCAATCCTTATAAAAGGAGATTAGAAAACCTAAAAAGGTAAAACCTACGTTGCACAATAATAATTAATAAACCTATTAATTATTATATGCCTAAAGTTTAGCTTAAGTAGAAAGAGGTAATAAGTGACTTAATATTTAAATCAATATGACTCAATTAATAAGAAAACACTTTATTACTCTAACATGAACATGGATAATTCTATGTATGACAAAGACACATGTGAAAGCGCAACTCTGTACGACATGTACGGAAGAAGTTATTGTAGAATTACAGAGACAAAGTCTTAGCTGACCTGAATAGAGCAAGAAGATAGAATAAGAATGATAGTTAAGGGATTATTTTTTTTATCAAAATAATGACTTAACCATATAAGGGACGACATCCTAGATGTTAACCCTTAGGCAGCATAAATTAGTTTTTGTATTTAGGAAAGAGTTTATGCTTGGTAAAGTTGACTGTAAAGTTATTATTCTTAATAAATGGTATATATATAAAAAGAATGTAATGTGAAGAATATAGATTGATGTAATAAGACAGTGTAAAGCTATGATGTGAAGTTGTATGTTGTAAAAGAAAAACAAGTAGAGTTTGTATATGAAAGTGAAGAGCTAAATCAGAATAGGAAAGCTATTCGGCAATAGTGAAAGGTTATGTACTTTACCTTTTGTATTCAGATATCATTGTAATTTACATGTTTGGGTAGTGAGCTCATCTTGTAAACATCCTATTTTGTAATACCAACTCCTACCAGGGTTGAGGCTTCTAACAAGGCCTAAAGTCCTTTAAATCAGGACAGAGACACTATATGTATGTAATAGACTCCTAACAGGCTCAACATCCTTAACCAGATACTTTTGATTAGTGGATTAGTTTTGGGTATCATCCCACTAGGGTTTTCCCTTGGCCAAGGTTTCCTCAAGAAAAAACATGGTGTTATGAGTTCATTTTCTTTATTTCTATGCATGTTATTTAGTCTACTTTGTTTTGTAAGCTTCAAGTTAATTTTTTATATCCATAATTGGGAAAAAGTAAAAGTTTGTAGAATATTGATTCACCCCCCCTCTTAGTATTCCCTATTTCTAACAATTGGTATTAGATCTTAGTTCCTCAGAAGAAAGTTATTTAGAGAAAGCCTAGCAGCTTGAGTAAGATCTCTATGGATATGGATCAATTGCAAAAGAATCTTGAAGAAGCTCTTGAACAGATTGATATTCTTATTGAAGAAAGAGATACTCTAAAAGGGAAATATGATGATGCGAAGAAATTCATTGAGAAAATAAAATAAAAAGTGGAAGAACTGAAATCAAAGAAAGAACCTATAATTCAAATCGAAGATTGTGATGAAATTTCAAATCTAAAGAAAGAAAATGAGATCCTTAAACATTAATTGAAGATTTTAGATCTGAAGTTAAATTTGAAAGATGGAAACATCAAGAATGAATCAAATCTGAAATTTGAAAATGAAGATATAAGGTCTAAACTTTGTAAAGTGACATATGAACTTGATCAAACCAAATTACAGTATGCTGAACTTGAGAAATACAATACAATTGTGAAAGGTGAATTGACTCAGTCTAAACAACATCTTGAGAAACTGTATTCCACTAGTGAGAAGATTGATGAGAAAATGTCTTATCAAAAACCTTATTATGATACAACTAGTCTTGGATTTAATTCATATAAGACAAGTGAAGAATGCAAGCAACCAGATCTGAAAACCTCTAAAGATGAAAATAAATCTGATGAAGCTAACAAATCTGAAGACATAGCTAATCCACCTAAAGAAGATGAACCACCTAAAGATATGCAAAGGTAATTCAAAGGTAGATGTTTTGCATGTAATACTTTTGGACATATGAAGAAAGATTGCACAAGTAAGCAATTCAAACCTCTCCATGGTTATTGTTATAATTGTCATGGTTTTGCACATAGAGCTATTGATTGTAAGAAACATAGATTTAATGGTAATAATAGTAGTAGTAGAATGTTTAGAGATACTAACCATGCAGATAAGAGACCTACTAAAGATATGAATAAGAGAAATGGAGTTGTGTGTTATAGATGCAACAAGATTGGACATATTGCCAGAAATTGTAGATCACAAATCAGTCAGAAAGGACCTAGATATGGAAACAATAGAGTAGTTTGTAAAATATGTAACAAATTTGGTCACATAGCAAGATTTTGCAGAATGAACAACATGAGAAACCCTAATCCTAGAAGTTATACAAGGAGAAATGAGAATAAAAAAATAGTCAGAAAGGATGTTATAGTAACTCAGAAGAAGTTAAGTTTGTTAAAGCCATAGGTCAAGCAGACACACTCAGTACACAAGGTAATCAGACAGGTGAAGTATCTTATAGTAAGTGTGAATCTTTTCCTTAACCATCTCAAAGCACTCGAAGTAATTAATTCATGTAGAATATATTAGAGTAGGAGATTAGGATAGTGTAAAAGTTAGATTATATTGAATTGAGTCTTTTGTAGTTAATGTGAGGTAGTATATGATATAATGATGCTATGGTTAAGATCACATGAGATAATATGAATGTATGCGAGTACACAAAAAGAATGAAGTTTTGTAGGAAAACAGGAACAACTTTTTGGAAAGAAGCAACAAAGGAATTGAATGCGATGTCATAATCTTGAAAGATTGAAAGGATAAAAGCTTATGATCAGTATTATTTGATCATTCAAGTGACTACAAGTGATAAGAAGAGCAATACAATGGAGATTAAGAGCAGTTTGTAGGATTTGGAGAAGGATTTCGAGCCAGATCTACACAAAGCCCTAAATCACATATTTGAGGTATTTTAATAAGTAAATCTATTAAAAAAAGTTAAGTTTTGGAAGAAGCATGGATGAATCACTTCACCATATAAGAGATTCAGTTAGACCTAGAGTTAAAAGGGAACCAATAGAACCCTTGGAAGAAGACCCTAGTCTTGCACTGTCATCGGTTCTAGATGAAGTTTTGCATTTAGAAGATGTGAAAAGTTATTTGAAATGCACGTTTGAGACCCTAAGTGATAGAAATATGATTATGGAATATGAGAATATATACAATTAGGACATGCCATTAAAAGTAGGGTTTGAACATTTGAAGGATAATGAGATTGTCAAGTATCCACTACATTATGAATTCCAAGATGATGAATACACTAAGATCATTTTAAGTAGAATCCATAATGAAAATTTTTGGCTAGATGATAGAGTGATAGATATCACTACAGACCTAATTCATGAAGTAATCGGTTTGTCAAAATCTGGAGTTATACCCTTTAACGAGAAGAATGTAAAGAAAATTGTATTGGATAATGCTAAGTCATCGTATAATGGTAGAGGAATTGTAATCAACAAGATCACAGAAGATGATGTTAGATATGTAAGCAAGATTTTAACATCTATGTTTTGTGCAAATTCTAGAGAAGATGACATGGCAGCTGGTATGGTTGTAGCTTATTTGATATGTGTTGAAAAATTTCAAGTTGATATGTGTGAAATTCTAAGAATTTAGTTGTTTGAGAACCTTGAGAAGATTAAGAAAACCAAGAACTCATAGTTCAGATTCTTATCTTTGATCACATATATGTTTTTTCATTTGTTGAGAAGATTTCCATATACTATTGGAGAAGATTGGAATGACAATAGAAATACAATGGATAGAATCAATAATGTGTATCTAAGCCACCCTACACAAGGTAAATGAGAGTGCAACCTTGGTAATCAAGACATTTTAGAACCAAATGAGAAAAAGATCAAGGATTCCACAAGCTATAGTAGAGAAATACAGAAATGAAATATGCTTTATGGTTGACACTGATTTCACTTTTGTTGAGGCAATTGAAATTGAGAGTGGAATTTATAGATCCATGCTTGGAAAAATAATAGTATCAGAAACTTAGAGCAATGGACTACCTATTTTAGGATTGGAAACCCCAAATGATTTCTAAATGGATTATTCAGTCTCATTTAATTATCAACCAGGGACGTAAACTTGGAATGGTATTTGCAAAGTATATGCTTCAAACCTTCTCAATCTAAGACTATCTATGGAATTCAAATGTTTATGCTTCAAGAAAACTATGCTAAAACTGGTAAATAAATTTATTCTAAATAAAGCAGAGAATTGTGGCTAAGAATTACTCCAACCGACCATGTTGCAGGAACAGGCTACTAATTTTGTTATCAGTAGCTAAAGGAACAACATAGTTCTAACTACTTAGAAATAAACAAGAAAATGAACTCTATGCTAACAGAACAATTCACTCATCAAGTGGGCCCCCTTGAATGAGTGAATATGAAATACAATCAAGATAAAAGATATAAACTTGAACTGAAAATTCTATTCATCCATAACAAAATGATTACAATGGATTGAAAAAAGTATGCAAGAGTTATGTTATAAAAACTAGTTCATTCAACTAACTCCAAAAGAGTCACAATAGTTGATTATTTAAAGGAAAGCTACAACTATCTCCTAAGTCTATGATCACTTCATAAATGAGGATCAGTTACAACTCCTAAAGTTCTAGAATAGAAACATCATTGACCATGAATAATTTCCAGGAATATAGCACATTAAGGAAACTAAATATGTGCGTTGCATGCAACATAAAACATCAATTGACTCACTTTACTTGCAAAGATTATGCAATCCCATGGTTGGATTTGATTACTCCATCGCCATTATGTTGGTCTTTGAATGTCCATAGTCAACACCTATAAAATAATCAATGCACACATACCCAACCATATACATATATATCTGCATCATTAATATTAGGAAAAGGTGTAAGTCCTAATTAACACTCTTGCAAGTCCTACAGCTACAAGAGGTAACTACCCAAAACATAGCTTAGGCAAGGAAACTTTCATTAACATGTACAACTACTACATTTACCATTCTTGTCCATGAATTCAAGCAAATATTATGTCTTTAAAGTATCTATATTTCCATCTTATGTTCACACATATATAACATATACATAAAGACCATAAGTTCATATGCTTGAAAACCATTAATTCATGTATATGTGCAATCAACTGTTCTGAAAAGAGGATAAAAAGTACTGAGAAAGATGGCTATTTAGAAGCCCATCATTCCCTCCAACTGCACTATTTCTAGTCCCCAACAACCATGAAATTTTGAATCTTGGCACGGACCCTCAAGTCACTAGTTGTTCTTTGCCGAGACTCATCATGAACATAGTCAAAGTATCTATGAGTTTCTTTGAGTCTTTCCCATCGCTAGACTTCAATGGCCATGTCATAATCTATTGCACTGTCATTCATTGCTAGCAATGGCTATAGGAAGAGTGGAGGCTAAAACCTCAATGGAAACTAGTAATTAAGGAGTGTCCTTCCCAGCATAATGTACCATGGAACTCTTCTTGTAGCAAGGGTTAAATTATGTGGTGAGTGAGGTTCCTTTGACTTTAGATCATGTCACATCCTTATCCATCTCTACATGGAGGTACTGATTTCTATGGCAATATCATGTGAGGAATGCTGGTCCCAGTCTTCAAAAGCTTGTTCTCACACTGGATCTATTTTATTAGCTCCACTTGAGTTTGTTGTGATAGAAAGCCAGTCTAAATATGGTCACCTGGAATGATGAACTTCAGGCCTCATCATCAAGGGAGTTGTCATCTCATTATTTCTATACGGTGCATCTTGACGCTCCCTACTTATCTCATTCTACATCCAAGACATAACTACTCTTAATTGCACATCTCCTACATAGAGGATTGAATTCCCCTTTGTATCATCAGGAACTGCTAGGTTATGTAGGTACAATTCACACAATAGGTTTTTTAGAGTCATTGGAGTAGATTGAAAGGCATCGTAAAATTCATGGGGAGTTGATATAGAAAGATTGAGACCTTCCATAATTCTTGTTAATTTGAAATCAACAAGTTGGTCTTTAAGGAACAATGCATACACTGGAGATGGTGATCTGCATTCTTTTAACTCTGGGATTAGTCTTTTGATTTGATCAATCCTCCTTTTCAATAGCTCAATTTGATCTAATTTTTGTTCTATCTGAGAACCCTGCTCACTAATGACTCATTTCAATTTTTCCTTTTCTAATTCCCATTGTGTCTTCTCCCATAACAATTGTTGATACAAGTTTATCCCTATAGCCAGGGGTGTAGACAAATCTGGTGGGGGTAAAGGTTCCTGATTGAGTATATCCACCCATCCAGATGGAAAGTGAGGAGTTTTTATTGTTTTCTTTGGTGTAGAGGACTCTCCTTTCCATAAAATAAATTTTTTTATTACATTACTTTCCTCACTAATATCAGCTGCTACCTTAGCCAACATTTCTAACCCATCCTGATTACTTTGTTTAGGCACTTCTTCAACAATTTTCATTCCAAACTTAGGGGTTTCTTCAGAATCCATACTAACATCTAGCTTGGTAGAATTATTCACAAATTCCTCTGTGTCCTTAGAATCCTCATCACTATCAATAAGTATGTAGTTAACTCCAGGGTTAACTTCTATTTGTGGACTCTGGTCTTTTAATGTAGTGTCACTAGCTGCAGTTTGATGAAACATTTCCTGAAAAGAGGACTTCTCTAAAGATTCATTCTCTACAAATTAAAAAGACTCAAGGTTAGCAATAGGAATAGGAGCTTCAACATCCTTTTCAAAAAGCCTTTGACTTCTCCTCCTAGGGGGTATGGATGAGCTCGGAGGACTCTTCTGTTTCCTTCTATTAGTGGCTACTTCCTTTGCAGCTACTTTAGGAGGATTTTTAGAATTTTCTTCCCTAGGGGAATGTAAGGTTTCTTCAACATTATCAGTATTACCACTAGGCTATAGTTCTAATATTTATTCTTCCAACTCCTTTGTTTTACCCTTATCCTTCCTAGATGTAGACCTAGTCCTTACAGATGGTGATGTTTCAGGGATACTAGGAGCTTCTTTACTTTTATTTTTCTTCCTCTTAGAAGTAGAGGCACCATCACTGTAAGTTATTTTCCTAGGTGACCTAGAAATGGAAGGGGAGGCTTCAGGATCAATTTCAATTCTTTGAATAATTTTGCAAACCCCAGAGGATGTTTTCTCTCTCCACCCAACACCTTGACCTCTAGGGCTGACCACTCTAGGTTCAACCTCATTCATTTGCAATAATTCTTCCCATGTCCCAACCATTTATCTATTTAATTCTCTTTCTACAATTAGTTTTATCTAGCAATGATGCGAAATAGACTGGTTGCTTCTTGACTGGACTAATAAAGCTTTCTTTTTCACAATGTTAAATAGGAAGTTGGGAAGATTTACCAGTTTGTTGTCATACTGAAGATGACTGAGAATTTTGAAATGCAAAGCATGCAAATACTTGTAGTGTCCCTCATAGGTGAAGTAATGGATAAAAAATGCAGCTGGTTGAATGAATTCTAGAGGCAAAGATAATCACCGAGTACCTTGTTTCCCATTGATGTTTAACTAGGGATCACCGTGCAAAGTGAAATGGGCCCTCGCCGAATGTAGGTTGAAGTCTTTCACCTATTTCTCACCTTCTTGCAGTAAACCAATCACTTCAGCTACTACATCCTCTGTAAATTTAATCTTTAAGCCCTTGACCTCCGCAAATCTATCCTTCAAGGTGGATAGAAATTGTAGAGTGACTTCTTCATCAAACCCTTTAAGGCTTAAGCAATAATCCAGCCATCCTCTTCTAAACATTTCACAACTGGATGTGTCATTTAACAAAACCCTATGATCCACTAGCTCATGTCATTGAAGGTCACCTCCCATTGTTATGCTAAAAGAATTTTGAATTTTGTAGAACTTACTATTTTCACAGAGCTCGACAATGGTAAATCACAAACCTCAATGCATTATGGAACAAGATTTTGTAGAAGAAAAGGCAGTGTACCAACTACAAATTGCTTCATGAAATTAAAGATTTTTGGATGAAATCTAATGATATATTTCTTGCATAACATCTCATAATAGCTCGTGTGTGCCAAGGCTGCCACCCCAAACATGTCACGACATATCATTAGAAATTAATGTTATCTTTTAATATCTTTAATTCACTTCAAATGTGATGATGCAATCACAAAAGGATAGATTAGGAAGTCATGATGGAGACATCTCATAAAAATAAGAAACTTCAATTTTTACATGCTAATTTGAAAATTTGAAAATAGAATAGTTCCCCCTGCCAACTAAGTAATGCAATGGGTCCCACCAAGCTAGGCTATGCAAGAGTATAAAATTAAAATGACAAAAAATCCTAAAAATTAATTAACAAAAATAAGATATGTATGAGTATATGTGGCACGAACTTGGAAGTGGTGTAGAAAGAGTTATCTGAAAAACTGCATCTACATGAATGAAGTGATGGGATGGGCTGAATGGGTGGAAGAGAGAGAAGGTGAGATGAAAATTATTATGGAGAAATAATTCCATGAAATGTGAAATGTTTATTATGGTGTTCTTGAATGGAATCAAGAATCAATAGAATTCTAGGTAGAAGACCCAGATTCTTCAGCTACAAGATCGGTTACGTCAGTTGTGCTCTGAAACTGCTTTAGGAACTTATCATGACTGATAGGTTTGTTATAAATTTTCAGGCAATGCCCATTGACAAGTAACTTGAATTTGACAGGATCAATGGTTGAAAGTTGATTGACTCCATTGTCAAATACTGATGTTATCTCATAAGGCCCAAGCCATCTGGTATGAAATTTCCTGGGTGTGTACTTTGTGGATCATTAGAAAATGCATTAACATAAATATAGCAATAAGAAGAGGTAATATGAAAGTGTGTAAACTATAAAAATGGGTTAAAGTAGATTGACCCACACTAGCACTTCCGCGTAATAACTCTACCAAAGGAGTTCCTATTAACGGAATGGCCTTAGGTACACTGGTCACAATTTTGATTGCCCAATAACCAATTTGATCCCAGGGCAAAGAATAACTAGTTACACCGAAAGATACGATTAATACGGCTAGAATTACACCCATAATTCACCCAATTGCCCACAAAAAAATTATTAACATGGATGAACTTGTCATGCCATTTTTTCCTTTACTATTGTATCAACTTTGTATTGTGGAGGGCAGACTTTCTGTATTCATCCAATCCATTTAATTGCAGTAACTGGTCTTCTTGTGCTTTGGTGAGATCAATATCCAAATCCAAGGTTATGTGGAGTGTTTTATGCTAGAACTCACTCGACATGAAGGCTTATTTTCCATACACCAACTCAAAAGGAGTAAACCCTATGGTGGTTTTCCATGTTGTGCGGTAGGCCCATATGGCTTCAGGAAGGCATGTAGCCCAGTCCTTTTTGTGAGCAGCTATTGTCTTTGTCAAAATAGATTCTATCTCCCAGTTTGTTATTTCAGCCTAACCATTGGCCTAAGGATGATAGGGTGAAGATTTCCCATGGTGCACCATATACTCCTACATCAACTCTATAATAAGATTAAAAGTGAACTATGCTCCCTGATCTGTGACAATTTCCCTTGGTACTCCAAATCTAGTGAATATGCATCCATACAAGAACTCAACAACTTTGTGATCTTTGGCTTGCCTCATAGCTTTGGCTTCAACCCATTGTGTGGCATAGTCAGTACATACTAAGATGTACAACTTCCCATGAGTTGAAGGTTCAATGGGTCCAACAAAGTCAATATCCCACTTGTCAAAGGGCATGATAACTACTTAAGGTTGTAAGGGCATTTCATCAGATTTTGTTGGGCACCCCATAGGCTGGCATCTATCACAATGCCTGGTATGATTTGATGCATCTTTATGAAAATTAAGCCAGTAGTATCCGATTGTCAAAATTTTATAGGCTGTTAGCTTTGCTACAGAATGGATGCCACAGGGTTCATGGTGACATGCTCAGAGAATGTCAGTTTTTATCTTCATGAACACATCTCCTAGTGACCTGGTCTAGTCTTGTATAAAACATGAAGCCTAAGATCTAGGAGAAGTTAAAAATCTTCTCAACCAATAGGCAGCGCTGCTAAGGAGATAAGTGAGGTAGTGTTCTTCCTATAGCAAGGTAGTTGGCTAAGTCTACATACCATGGATTAAAAGAATTAATAGAAAATAAGTGCTCATCAGGGAAGTTGTTGTCAATTACTATAGGATCATTTGGTACTTGCAATCTTAACAAGAAAATGGCCACTACATTAGCCTTTCCTAGTTTGTCTATTATCTTCACATCAAATTCCTGCATGAGGAGTAACTAGCGTGCTAATCTACCACTAATGGTAGGTTTATTCATTAAGTAATTGAGAGCCGAATGATCACTATAAACAAATAATTCATAACTTGTGATGCAGTGCCTAAATTTGTTTAGTGCATAGACAACTACTAACAACTCTTTTTCAGTAACAGTATAATTTAATTCGGCTCCTTGGCAAATTTTTACTAATATAGTAAATTACATGTTCAACAGTCCCTTCCTTCTATCCAAGGACTTCTCTAATGTCATAGTTAGATGCATCTGTATGGATGTGGAATGGAAGCTTCTAATTAGGTCTTCTGAGAATAGGTGTTATTGTTAAAACATCTTTCAATTTCTGGAATGATGCTTCACATTCCTCTATCCATTCAAGTTCATCTTCTTTCTTCAACAAGTTGTATAAAGGTGTTGCAAGTTGGCTGAAATCCTTTACGAATCTCCTATAGTAACCAGCATGGCTAAGGAAACTCCTGACATCCTTTGGCTTAACCGGTGTGGGAAGTTTGTTGTTAACTACAATTTTTGCGGGGTCAACTTGAATTCCACAAGATGAGAGGTAGTGCCCCAAGACAACTCCCTCCTCCATCATCATATAACACTTCTCACTGTTAAGGGAGAGGTTGTAATATTGACATCTCTTAAGAACCTTCTCCAAGTTAGCTTGTGCTTCTTCAAATGTGGTTCCATGAGTAGTGAATTCATCCATGTAAATTTCAACACAGTCAGTAGCAATGTCAAAGAAAATACCCAGCACCGTTCTCTAGAAGGTAGCAGGTGCGTTGCACAACCCAAATGGCAAGACTAAATAAGAAAATTTTCCCCAAGGATAGGTAAACATTTTCTTATCCTGGTCTTTTGGTGATATTTGTATCTAGTTATATCCCCTAAAGCCATCTAGAAATGAAAAGTACTTCTTCCTAGCAAGATTATCAAGCACTTGGTCAATGAAAGGTAGGGGAAAGTGATCCTTCTTAGTGGCTTTGTTAAGCTCCCTATAGTCCACACAAACTCTCCACTTACCCCCTTTCTTTGGAACTATTACTAGAGGAGAAACCCACTGGCTATCAAAAATAGGATAAATGAAACTGGCACTAAGAAGCTTCTGCAACTCAGTCTTCACTATATCTCTCAAAGCAGGATTAATTATCCTTTGGGCTTGCCTCATTGGCTTGTAATCAGGGCTTATATAGATTCTGTGAGTGCAAAGTTTAGGGTCTAACCCTTTCATATCAGTTTAGTCCCATGCAAAAGGCTTACTGACTTTCTTGCAAAAGCTTGAGAAGACTAGACATTTGAGATTAAGTGAGGTTCTTATTAAAATTCAACTCCTTTCCTAAAGAAATATCAACTCTTTTGACTTTGTCTAGCATCAAGACTTCTACCATGGATGGAGACTTTATTTCATGGGGTAGCAAGGTGTGGAGATAATTAGATGCTATAGGAAACTGAGATGTGGTTTTCTTGGGCATTATTGTTTGAAGAGAACAAATAGGAACATCACAAGATGACTCCTCATAACCATATTGGTTGGTAAGGATTGCTGCTAGTATATCATCTTCTTCTTGTGATACCATGAATGGATTTCTCTCAATGACCATAAGTTTTTGCATAGAGTTTGCTTCAAGGGAAGCATCACCTAGATCTAACCATACCACTTGATCAAGGTCTACTTGGGGTTTTACTGGAGAATACAGAGTTGAATTCTTGGTATTTATCCCATCTGATATGGTCATTTCTCTTGAGTGACATGAAATGTAAGTATCAGTTATTGCTAGCCAAGGCCATCCTAGGATTAATGGGTATCCTCCTAAGGAGGCTTCAGGTGGCAGGACTATGAAATCTGAAGGGTAATCTAAAGAATCTAGTGTGACAACAATATCTTTGACCATACCATCTATCTTGATAGTGGAATTATTAGCTAATTGCAATATTGTAGGGGTATCTCACAAACCAATGATACTTAGTTTTAGCAAAACTTCCCTAGTCATGACATTGATTGATGCTCCTAAATCAATTAGGACATTCTGAATTTGGATACCATTAATATGTATAGTGACCACTGGGATTCCTGGATTGGAATACTTAGGCATTACCACTTTGCTTGACATGAGATCAGAGAGCTTGCCTAAGATATGGACAATATCAGGGTCTTTTTTCTTTCTTCTAGGATGTTTAATACAGGCTTCCTTGATTTCCTTGGTATAGACTAGAATTTCTTTAAGGGCATCCAACAAGGGAATTCACATAGTCATTTTCTTGAGCTGATCGATCAAATTAGTTGCTACGGGATTTTCTTTTTGGAGGAACTGCCTAAGACAATCTTTGTGGATAAGGAGGATTCTTAAGCACTGGTGTGGTTTGAACAATAGGTGAAACATTAGCAGGCTGGTTCATAGGTATGTCCTCGACATCAGCAACTTTAGTTATTATTGGCTCCTTGGGTGCAGGCAGTGTAGTTCTTGATCTGAGATGGATATCATTTACTTGCAAGGAATAAGCTTGCTACTTGTTATTAGAATTTGGAGTTGGCTGAGCATGAAGTTGAGTTGGCTTTTAAGGGTTGTTATTGGCTATAGGAGGTGGCAGCATAATTTCTTGTTGCTAAGGTGGAGGTATAATTACTTGCTGCTGACTAGACTGATTGGGTCCCCACTGAGGTTGTGGTTGCTAGTTATCATGAGGTGGCCATTGGCTATTCTATTGTGGCTATTGATAGGAGTTATACTATTGTTGGTATGGGTTAAATGGTGGTTTCTTCTAATAAGCTTGGTTATAGTGCGACTATTTATTGGACCAATAATAATTCCAATTCTGACCTTGAGGGGCAAAATTTTGGGGGTTATGGTTTGACCATTAACTGTTATTATTATAACCAAAATTATTCAGTGGGTCTAGAGGCATACCTTGTCTCTGAGCCCATGGATGTCTTTGAGAAACATAGAAAACCTCTCCATTCTCCTCATCTATAGCTTTAAACTCAGTGGGCATTGGATTGATTTCCATAGATGCAACTATTTTTCATTTACAATTTCTTTACTTTTCTCTGCAGTGAGAACGGAACTCAACCAGCACAACATCTACCTCTTCCTTCTTCCTCCTCACCTGCATACTATCAAGCTAAGTGGCAACATCATTGATGATTTCCTTCTTAAAATCAGACAGAAAATTAGATAGCTCCATTTTGGATACTCCTGAACCATTATTAGACTTGTGTGGTAGGTCTCTAAGTCCCCTACCCTTCTTCACAGTGGCCCTCAAATAATTTAGACATATATTATTTATGTCAGCCCAACATTTCTATGTGATATCTCCTCCTACCATCAGGTCCAATGCTTTAATGCTTACATCATTCACACCCTTCAAGAAAAGGTGTTTTTGAGATGCCTCATTTAGTTGGTGCTATATATTACACTAGAGGTTGACCATGAATCTTGATACATAATCCTCCAAGGTTTCATCCTCCTTTTGAGACATTTTCAAAATGTCATCACCTTTCAAATCCTGACTCCTACAGTATTCTTTGTACTTTGAAAGAAATAGATTGCGCATGGCATTCCAGTTTGCTATAGCATTGGCACCTAACCCCATTAACCATCTCAAGGCAACCTCTTTTAGAGTTGATGGGAACAACTTTAGCTTGTGGGCATTAGTTGTATAATCATAGCTCTGACAAAGGATATCAAACTCAAAGAGGAAGGTATCAAGGTCTTCTATAGTTTTGGTTACCTTGTCGAGGAGGGATAGGAAAAGGAAAGGGAGCCTGAGCAACCATTTTGGGAGGAGGAACTGGTGGTGGTGGCTGATAGATAATAAGAGCAAGTGGGTTTTCTTGGTATTCAGGTTCAACAAATAGGTCATTCAAATGTAGTGATTCCTTAGATGATAAAGAGGATATGTGTTCCTGAGCATCAACAAATAGATTTTCAAAGGGTTCTTCTTCTTTGTTCTCACTTTGGGGCTCTTGAATTTTAGGATTAAAAATATCAAATGGGTCCTCTTGGTAGTTACAGGGAAGTAATCTCCCAAGGTGATCTCTCCTTCTATGCATAAAATGCTTTCTTAAGAATAAGTGCTAGATTATGACTAAGAATGCAAATACAAAGATAAGTTTGAATTAACACCATCCCCGACAATGGCACCAAAAATGCTTGCCCAAATAATAGTATCAGAAACCCAGAGCAGTGGACTACCTATTTTAGGATTGGAAACCCCAAATTATTTCTAAATGGATTATTCGGTCTCATTTAATTATCGACCAGGGACATAAACTTGGAATGACATTTGCAAAGTATATGCTTCAAACCTTCTCAATCTAAGACTATCTATGGAATTCAAATTCTTATGCTTTAGGAAAACTATGCTAAAACTAGTAAATAAATTTATTCTAAACAAAGCATGGAATTGTGGCTATGAATTACTCCAACTGACTGTGCTGCAGGAACAGGCTACTAATTTTATTATAAGTAGCTGCAGGAAAAATAGAGTTCTAACTACTTAGAAATAAATAGGAAAATGAACTCTATGCTAATAGAACAATTCACTCATCAAGTGGGCCCCCTTGAATGAGTGGATATGAAATACAATCAAGATAAAAGATATAAATTTGAACTGAACATTCTATTCATCCATAACAAAATGATTACAGTTGATTGAAAATAGTATGCAAGAGTTATGTTATAAAAATTAGTTCATTCGACTAACTCTGAAAGAGTCACAATAGTCGATTATTTAAAGGAAAGCTACAACTATCTCCTACTTGTCTATGATCACTTCATAAATGAGGATCAGTTACAACTCATAAAGTTCCAGAACAAAAACATCATTGACCATGAATAATTTACAGGAATATAGTGCATTAAGGAAACTAAATCTACATGTTGCATGCAACAGAAAACATCAATTGACTTGCTTTACTTATGAAGATTATGTAATCCCATGATTGGCTTTGATTACTCGAGTGCCACTATGTTCATCTTTGAATGTCCATAGTCAACACCTACAAAACAATCAATGCACACACATCCAACCATACACACATATATCCACATCATTAATATTAGGAAAAGGTGTAAGTCCTAATTAACACTCTTGCAAGTCCTACGACTACATGAGGTAACTACCCAAAACATAGCTTAGGCAAGGAAACATTCATTAACATGTACAACTACTGCATTTACCTTTCCTATCCATGAATTCAAGAACATATTATGTCTTTAAAGTATCCATATTTCTATCTTATGTTCACACATATATATAACATATACATAAAAACCATAAGTTCATATGCTTGAAAACCATAAATTCATGTCTATGTGCAATCAATTGTTCTGAAAAGAGGATAAAAAGTACTGAGAAAGATGGCTATTTAGAAGCCCATCAATCCACTTGGATATGAAGTTTCTAAAGTTGAAATTGAAGAGTATACAAACAAATTATTTAAGTGTAAGTTGGATGTAATTAGTTCTAGATTTAGAACATATGAGGAGAACTTTAACTCCACAAAGTCTTTGCAAGCAGAAAAATTAGCCAAAAAGAGAGTTGACAGCACTATAAAGAAATTTCTTAAGGATATAGGCATGACAAAACATGAGTTTATAGTTGTGAAGCAGACTGCAGTAGCAATTAGAGATATAGGACATAAACAATTTCTATCTGTTCCACCACTAACATCAGTTGCAGCTCACACTGAAAAAATTTAGGATTTAGAAGAAGAAATTAAAGTTGTGGAAGTGCAGCAAATGAGAAAATCCACTAGATCCTCCACCACTCCATCGGAAAAAAGAGTAAAGGAAATGGCAAGCGGGCCAGGAAAGAGACAAAAGACTATTTATACCCCAGTACAAAGAAAAGTATCAGAAGTAAAAGATGATGAAGAAGAAGGAAGCAGTAAAAAGAAATGGAAACCTAAGATAGAAAAGGTGAATTTCTTAATTATCAATGAAGGTGATTTCACTAAAATGAACAAATTTTATGAGTTGCACAATTTTTCTAAGAAATTGAACTTAGAAAATGTAGTTGTCAAGAACATGATATTGGGAGATAAAAAGTTTGATTGTATTCAAGGAAAGATTCTTGATGAACTTTTTGAGAAGTTAGTTAAAAGGAAGAAAAGAATAATTGAAGAAGATAAAAACATAAGAGAAAACTATGTGAGAAAGCTATGTGATATAAAAGATGAAGAGCACTTTAAAGAGATTATGAAAAATCTTAACACTCATCTAAGAATGAAATGGAGAACTATCTTGATAATGGGAGGAAACTATGAGGAAATTAACAAAGAGACATAACAGGCAGTTGTAAAGGTTATGACCTTCGGTCCGAGTGAGCACACAAGTGTATCTGATCAAGCATTAGAAGCTGAACATCAGAAAATTCCTTCACCATCACCGCCACCATTTATTAACATTGAGGATGAAACTATAAATGTGGAAGGAACAAGCATCACTTTATATAGTGAAGATAATCCATTTAGCAATCTTGAGAACATTGTTGACAATTCAACTATTGAGCAGCAGGATATGATAGTGAATGAGGAAGAAGGATAGGAAACAAGAAAAGAAGAAGATGTAGAACAGGAAGTTCCACAAGAACAAGCAGAAATCAGTCCTAAACCCAAGGAAGCAGTAGAGAAGCCAAAAATTGAATCTATCTTTGCTAGTCTTGGATAGGAAGTTGATGATGATGATCAAATTGAGCTGATCTCATCTTTGAATAAGATTATCGGCAAGAATAAGAAAGTAAAAAGCTTAGAAGGATCATTGCTTGAAGTGACATAGAAACTACGAAGCATAATAACCAGTTAAATAAATGAGGCTGACCCACAGGATAAAGAAAACTAAGTTGTGAAAGCATTTAATACTAAATTCACAAACTGATTAGACATGGCCACAGTTAAAGCACAAGCAAACTATGAAGCTAAGATATTCCAAGATATATGTTAGAATATCAAAAATGATATAGATAATCTGGATGTTTGCATTAAGGAACTAAGAAGAAGTTTGGAAAGAGGAAAAGATTTGTATATTCAGTGTACAAAATTAGAAGATCATGTATCAGAAATAACAAAGAAGATTAAGGAAAAAGTGGCAGAGATACAAGCAGTAGCAAACCTCTTGTCAACCCAAATGTGAAAATCTCAAATATTGAGAAAAATATAAGCAAACTGAATGATGACATAAGGATTTTGAATGATGCAAAGGACAAGAAATTGAGGAGATTTGCTCTATTAAGAGAGCATGTATCAATTAAACTAAGTATTGTTGAGAGTTAGTTGGAATAATGTCTTTCTTCTAAGACATCATATGGAAAATTTCACTATGCAAACCTTCATGCATGTAAAATTGCATCTTATGGTCTATGTGCACTCCTAAGTGTTTTATATGCCATAAAGAAATCATGGGATAAGGAGTTAGCAAGCATGCAGACAAATTTTGCAGACTGTATTGCAAGCCTATCAGCTTTGCAATTTTAAGATCTTAAGGTAAACCATTTTTGACAAGTTTTTGGCACCCTTTTTTTGTCATTGTTGTCAAAGAGGGAGTAGTACCAGAAAATTATATAGACAGTATAGTATGATGCATACTCCTAGGGGGAGTATAGATATTTAGAGATATAAGTATGTTGGAGATTTTTTTTATATGGCCACAATTTTGAAATTTTGTGAGACTTAGCCAATTTTACTATATGCTGTTGTAGACATCAAAAATTGGGCAAGTGCTTTAAAATCACAAAATTGCAAAATCTTAATCAAAATGCACTAATTCTCATAAAAAAGAATCAAATAAAATTGAAATGGACATTTATTAAATCAAATTGGACAAAATCATTAAAATCAAAGGTAAAATCAAATGATGACATTAAATAATTAAATACAAAGCTTAAAGGGGTGAAAAACACTACATAATTGATTTTAATCAATTAATTATATAGTTTTTAAATCAAAAATCAAATGGAACCTATTCCCTTACATGACTAATTTAATTAATTAATGAAATTTAATTAATCCTAATATCTTTCAACAACAAATTGAGCAACCAATGAAAATTGAGAACAAAAGCACATGGATCACTCAAAAATAGTTGAATCTCAATCACACATTTCAACTTTTAATCTCAACCACTCAATTTTGTCTTTTTGTCCAAAGCTTTGAGACAAACATTTAAATTGTCCCCCCATTTAAAAATATTGTAAAATTTTTGACTCAACCAAAGCTAAATCATGGTTACTTCACTCTACCCCCTACTCTTGGGAATTTACTATAAATAAGAGACATTTTGAGAGTAATAAGAGAGAAGAGAATTCAAGAGAAAAGCATCCTTATTATAGGTATTTTTAGAGCAATTGAGAGCAATTGAGAGCATTTAGCATTAGCATTTCAATTTATCTTTTCATAATGGAGAATTGTGAGCTAGATTAAGCATTGTAGCATCACATAATTCTCATTTTAGAAGTGTCACTAGTGGAGATTAAGCTGAGAGCTCTACTTACCACATCTAATTAGAGAACCATGAGATGTCATGGATTTTAAATTCAATTCTTAGTTTAAATTTGCATTGTATTTGCTAAGATTGTTAGTTAATGATCCTAATTTCATGAAGGTTTTAAACATACACACACAAATGGTGCCCACTGTGGGGCCTTGAGCCTCATTTTTATCATTTCATCAAATTTTGTGTGTTTTTGTCTTCACTTTTCCCTGTATTTTGTAGAAAATAGGAGAAACGATGCCTATGAAGGATTCAGTGACACCTATGGTCATTTTGATGATGCCTATAAGCTGCTAATCGACACCTATATGATTCCTTCTATTCTATCGTTATTTCTCTCTGGCCGCCTACGAGATAAATTTTTACGCCTATGAGATAAAGTGTCATGCTCAGGAGCATAAAGAGATGCCTATGACCTAAGAAGTGCCATGTATTTGCTGTCTTTTACCGCCTGCGATAACCTTTACGACGCAATTTACTGCAAACTATCATGCCTAGTATCTCTTAACTGACGCCTAGTATTTGTTGATTGTCACTTTAAATAGCTTATCATACGCAATTTTCATTACTTTTCACACCTAGTAATTAAAGTGTTATGCCTGCTGAACTTTAAATGTCACCTGAGTCACTGGAAAGTGACGTTGGATATTTTTAAAATTACGCCTGCTAGCATTTTAATCACGCGTATTAGCTGACTAATGACGCCTACTACTCTTTGCTTTAATTTTCTATCAAATCTATAGATTTTGTTTTCTTACTCTCTGTCTATATTTTTACTGTAGATGAGCAAACACAGGAAAGTTTAAGAGCCAGAGAGCAGAGTTACACAACCAAGAAAAGAGGTAAGAATACAAGCTAAACGTGAAAATGAATTGCATAGTGCTTTAATTTTAGAGAGTTTAAGCTTAGAAGAGAAATTGTATGCTCATTACATCAAGGTGTTAGAGGCCTACAAGCTTAAATTCCCTAATCTAAATTGGAATTTGTTTACATTAAGTTGTTGAAGTTTTCATTGAAAAATCTTATAAGAACACTTAATTGTACTTCAAATTGTTCCTTTATGGTTTCCCTCATTTTGTATGGCTTTGTTGACTAACTTGTTGGAGGAGGGAGCAAGAATGATCGCCACTAGGTGAGTGAAAGAAAAAACAAGCAATCAAAAACCTTATAAAAGTGCATAGCCTTTGCTAGCTACAAAAAAATGAGGTATTCATCAAATCAAGCTTGCACTTGCTTAAATTGTGGCATTCATTGAATCTAGCTTAATTAAAATAAGGAATTAACCAAACACCTCAATTATAAGAATCTCGTTGTCAAGAGATTGAAAAAGAACAATTGTTGCTTGAGTGTTTGGAATGAAGAAATACAATAGGGATATGCTCTTCACTTTTTAACTAAACCAAATTCCCAAACTTGTTGGACTAAGTTCAATTTTCTTGTTTTCTATACATGATAGTTAAAATAGAGTAATAGAGGGCCTGTCTCCCGAGATTTTCCTTACGAGGATGGTGAGAGGGAATGACCCAAGTGGGACACAATCACCTTAGCCACGGTACTATCCAACCCACTCTAAAAAAATACACTTTTCCTTAAAAGGGAAGTGGCTAGATTGTGTGCAAGTTTATTCACATCCTCTAGTAGTCCTTTTGGATTGCGCCAAATCATGCTTTTGTGCATGTGGGAAGCCCACAAGTGGGAAAAAGAACTTGACATGGTTTAGAATGGAATTATTCATTAAAACCTGATAAGTAGTAAGCTACCTTATAGAGCCAAACATGTTAAAAGCCAAATTTGACTATAGGTAGATTGTGTGGAAGACTTTCTTGTTCAAATACTTGTGAAAAATGACTGAGAACATACACTTTTAGTGTGGTTTTAGGGACAAGGTACAAAATTGATGTGTGTGTTGCATTTGTACTTCATTTTCAAGTAAGAAAATTCCACAAACCTAATCTTACAATTATTAATATTTGAAATTTACAACTTGGTCTACAAAGTGTCACCTATGCACAGAGAAAAACCGCCTATGCACAGTGAAGTTACACCTGTGATTTGTAAAAAGATGCCTAGAAATAATAAAGTCATGCCTATAAAAGTTAAGTGACACTTAGAAAAATTTAAATCGCACCTATCAATAGGGAAGAACTGCCTACAGACCTGCAAAGTGTTGATTAAGAGAATTCCAGTTACCGCGTGCTAAACTTAAAGTCACGCCTGCACGTAGGCAAGTGACACCCAGAATTAAAAAAGGTCAAACAGTGAGCATTTCTCAAGGGTTTCAAAATTTTTTGATCATATATTCAGATACCCTTTTGAGTATTCTATTAGTCTTAATACTCTTCTTGGTTAGAAATCCTGATTTTGAATAATTTTGAAAATTTCACAAGGATTTGGCCACAAGCGAGATCAAAAGCCTATTTTCAAGTGGTTTATGTTCATGCCTACTTTTACTCAATCATATTATGTGAAGAAAACTTTGCAAGCAGATGGAACTTATCTGAGACAAGAACTTCCTTTCCCAGGTGATACCTTTACTGCTCCAAGAATCTCACAAGAACCCATTCAAGAAGTAGAAAACAACATGTTGTATATAGGAAACTCAGGTTCTAATCATACCAACAATGGAGGTATTGACCCAAACAATCAGGGTAATACCAATAATAGAGGAATAGACCAAAACACTCAAGGAAATGATAACACTAACAATAGAGGTAATAGTGAACCAACTATCGAAGACGCAACTGATGAGAAGGTTAGTGAAGCAATAAAAAGTCTGTATTTCTTGAAACTCATGGATAAGGAAATGGAGAGAGATAAAGAGAAATATTTTCTAGACCTAGCCCGGGCAGGTCTTAAGCTTCCTTGTGATTATAATGTGAATTAACTTAAGCCACTAGAAGTTGAGGAGAGCCCGATTGATATCATGAATAAATAATTTAAGTTATTTTAAATGCAATTGGACATGATAAAACAAAGTGGGGCTCCTAAACCCTTTTCTATAGAAGCATTATGTCCATTTCCATTTGACAAGAGTCTAGTCATGGTACCATTCCCTATCAACATAGTATTTCCTAAGTATGATAAATACGAAGGAACGTCATATCCTCAAGATCATCTACAAGAATTTTGTGCATTGAGCTTGGAATTCATGCACGATACCACTTAATTAATGAGATTATTTCCAAGAAGCTTGGGATTTATCGCCATGGAGTGGTTTTCAAAATTACCTTCTGGCATTGTTGGCTTCTAAATTTGTGGCACACTATTCATACACTATCAAACATGAAGTTACAATGATCACTTTATGTAATACCAATAAAAAAGGAGAGGGATTCCTCATTTTCCTACAAAGATGGAGGATGGTATTTGCTAGATATCCTAGGAGCGTACCAAAAATAGAGAAGATGTATATCTTCATCAATAGCTTGAGCAATGAGATGAACTATCAGTTGAGAATGCAATGTCCTAAGACCTTCCAAGACCTTATTGAAAATGGGGTAACTATGGAAGAGGTATTAGTTAAGAGTGGAGAGTTAAAACTCTACAAGGATAATAAGAATTACAATAACAATACCTCCAACAAGAACCATAATAACCTGGATAAGAACTTTTCTAACAGCTATAATCAGTTTGGGTTAAAGAATAGCAATAAAGGAGTGGTCAATGATAGTGTTGTTGATTCTAGTAATATAAAAAGTGACTCCCTTTTCTCTCACAAGAACACCTAATTAGGTGAACAATGCAAATCAAGCTCCCAAAGTGGCTTACAACAACAATACCAATAGTGGAAATTTTGGGAATAATCAAGGAGGTAACAAATCTAATAAATTTTTGGCACCAACTCCCAAGAGGACCTTCACACCTTTGGGTGAACCTCTTGAGAAAGCATTGAGGAATCTCATTGCTAACAAGATCATTAATTTACCTAGCATTCAACCCTATGAACCACACAACAAGCCTAGCTGGTGGAGTGAGAATACTCACTGTGAATATCATAGAATTAGATGGCATAAGACAAATGATTGCTTATAGCTAAAGAACGTGGTGCAAGACCTGATTGATAATGGTACACTCACTATTGAAGGGCTTCAAAGTAATAAAGATCATACGACTTTCAAGAAACCCTTTTACAATCATGAGAAAGGTGAATCGTCCAATGGGAACAAGAAAAGTAGCAACAATATCAATTTTGTGCTTCATTATGATAATGTCATCAACACTTTATCCAAGAGTGAGCATGTTGTAAATACTATTGTGATCAAGGAACAACTTCAAAAGGAAACATCTAATATTATCACTAGGGGGCAAGCTTCAAGGATTACCTTACAAGGGGTTGATCCTAAACCTATTGGCCCTCCGCAATATTGCATTTTGGCAAAACAACTAACCACAATAGCAAAACCATACAATTTGGTGGATCAACTACAAAAGACTCTAGCACAGATTTCTATCTTGGAGTTATTGAAGTTATCGCCAAATCACAATGAAATCTTAGAGAATGCTTTAGTGGAAACTAATGTTCCTACCAACTTGGACAAGGAGAAGTTTTAGAATATGGTAGGGCACCTCATTGCACCCCATTGCCTTTCATTTTTAGACCATGATGACATGTATATTACCCATCCCCAAAATCTGTTGTTGCATATAGAAGTCTTGATTGAAAGACATAGGGTCAAGAGAGCTCTCATAGATGGGGGAGCTGGTCTTAACATTTTCACTTTGAGCCTTGTAAAATCTCTAGGATTATCTGAGTCATGCATTGATCCCACAAAAAGAATTACCATAAAGGCCTATGATGAAGTAGAAAGATCTTTGAAAGGCATGATTGTATTACCCATTCAAGTTGGACCTGTCAAGAAGGACACAAAATGCTAAGTCTTAGATATGAAACTAACTTATAATATCCTATTGGGGAGGCCATGGATACACGAGATGGAAATGGTTCCATCCACGTATCATCAATGCATAAAATTTCCATACATGGGTGAGGAAATCATGATTGGAGGGGATTCAAATCCTTTCCAATATTGCAATGCATTAAAGCCTCTCCACGAGTTATTTATCCCTCATAACAGAGAATGGATTATTCAAAAGGCTACCATTGAAGACATTAAAGTGGATACTCCTAAGTTAAAATTAAGTGCTACCTCTATGTCAAGCCCTCCTTGAACTAACTCAACTACATCAACTAAAGGAAAGGAGGAAGTGAGTTATGAGGGCCCAACCTCAAATGAAGATTTAGATAAAGCATCTATACCAAACGTAGAACCTTCAAAATCCACCAAAGAGGAGAAAGATAAAGTTAAAGAGGATCATTACAAGTATATGAGTGAGATGATGGATACATTTGAAAAACAATGTAAAATCAGTTCCAAAGGAGTAGGGGAATATTTGGTTTCCCTATTCAACTTACCTACATCTCCAAGAACACATGGGAAACTGTCCAAAGAACATCTTCCTCATAAATATAACTCTTATTTTGTAAGAGAAAGTGACAAGGCAACATTTGACAAAGAGGAAGATGAAGTCCTCCAATAGCTTTATAAAGATGAAAATGATACCTTAAATACTCCCGTAGAGATAATTTAGCACATTAACATTCAAATCGATCAATATGGGAAAGGATTTGAAATAATGCAAAAAATGGGGTACAAGGGAAGAGGACCCTTAGGCAAAACAAATAGAGGTTTTCTAGAACCAATTGAACCTTCTTGGAGGTCCAAAGAAGAAAAATTAGGGGTAGGCTATCAACACAAAGGAGAAAGCTCCAGTCCCATGCATGATTCATATCCACAAGTAAACATGGTGGAATCCGATGTTAATAGTGATGACTCCTGAGACTATGAGTAGGACACTCTATCCAAAGAATCATGCCATGATAAAGATATAGTCACAATACATGCTTATGCTAATGTTCCTAGGCAACAAACTCAAGATAATGAAGATCCTAATATACAAGAACTCAACATAGGACAAGCACCTACTAATCAGCCATGGATAGGTGAACATTGGGTACCTTCGTGGGGAGTGATTCAAATGTTAGTTTTAATCCACTTGAGGTATTTCCCACGCTATTTCTCATAGAGGTCTCAAAGGGTTCAAGTGAAGGGGACTTCAATCCTTCTTCCATGGACCATCTAGAGGAAGCTCACATCATTGACCTTAATGATACAATGTATGAACCATCCAATGAGGTCATGTCCATAAATCCAGCCGATGACACTTTTCCAAATGAATCCTTACCCTTGATGCATCCCAAACTTATTGATTGGGACCTAACCGAGCCAAGTGACTTTCTAATTTGGTAATGTCCCCACAATAAAATACTTCAAAATATTTGGAAGCAAGTGCTACATCAAGAGGGATGAAGCAGTAGGCAAGTTTGATGCAAGAAGTGATGAAGGTATTTTCCTTGGTTACTCTACTAAAAGTAAAGATTATATATGTTTCAATTTAAGATTGAAAAAGATCATTGAAAGTGCTCATGTTAAGATTGATAAAAAGTTCATGGTTCAAGAAAGGTATCATAATTACTCACCCATGATTCAAGAAGAACCCAGACCCTCCACTAGTGAGATAGTTATTGAAGAAATGATTGATAGTATTGATGTGTTATTCAATGACCCTAAGATAAGTGAAGAAGAAACTCCTAAGTTTGATGAGTCAGCATCACTTAAAGTTCCAAAGTTTACATCTAGAAACCATTCCAAGAAAGACATCATTGGAGATTAGAGTGGCAAAGTCTTAACAAGATCACAAGCAAAGAACTTAGCTAATAGTGAAGTGATATCTTTACTATCTCAGATTGATCCTTTAAGTGTTGAAGATGCTTGTAATGATTCAAATTAGCATGATGCTATGAAAGAAGAACTTGATCAAATTATTAAGAATGACACTTGGGAACTGGTCCCAAGACCTAGTGATAATAATGTGATTGGAACAAAGTGGATATTCAGAAATAAGATGAATGAAGATGGTACAGTAGTAAGAAACAAAGCAAGGTTAGTTTGTAAAGGATATGCACAAAGAGAAGGCATTGATTATTCAGACACATTTGCACCTGTGAGCATATTAGAAGCTATTAAGTTGTTTCTAGCTTATTCTATAGTTAAAAACTTCAAAGTTTATCAGATGGATGTCAAGTCAGCATTCCTGAATGGAGATTTGAAAGAAGTATACATTGAGTAGCCAGAAGGATTCACCTTATCAGATAGACCTGATATGGTATGCATATTAAAGAAGGCCCTCTATGGACTTAAGCAAGCCCCTAGAGCATGGTATGAGAGACTAGATGGATATCTAACAAAGATTGGATTCAAGAAAGGAGCATCAGACTGTAATCTATTCATAAGAGAGACATCTAAAGGTTTACTACTTATAGCTATATTTGTTGATGATATTATCTTTTGAGGTAATGACAAACTTAGTGTTGAATTTGCTAAGGAGATGCAAAATGAATTTGTGATGAGTATGATTGGTCCTATCAAATACTTTTTGGGATTGAATGTGCAGTAGACAGAGAAAGGTATTTTCATTAATCAGTCCATGTATGTGAAAGAAATATTAAAGAAATTCAAGATGGATGATTGCAAGCCAGTAGGGACTCCTATGATTACTGGATGCAAGCTTAAAAAAGAAGATGACTCACAAATAGTAGATATAACATTGTACAAATCTATGATTGGAAAACTTATTTATCTTACTCAGACTAGACCTCATATTTCTAACGCAGTTGGCATAGTTGGAAGATTTGCAGCAGAGCCTAAACAAAGTCACCTCATGGAAGTAAAAAGGATATTTGATACATTCAAGGAACTATAGACTATGGTCTATGGTATCCTAATTCAAAAAATGTTATGCTTCATGTGTACACTGATGCAGATTGGGTAGGATGCATTGATGACAGAGTGAGTACATCAGGTGGAGCAGTGTTTCTTGATGATAGACTTGTCACTTGGACAAGAAAGAAACAAAATTGTATTTCTTAGTCAATAGTAGAAGCAGAGTATGTTGCAGTAGCCTTGAATTGTTCTACAATTGTTTGGATCAAGCAAATGATAAAGGACTTTGGAATTCAAATTGATTATCCTATTGTTATTCACTATGATAACACTAGCACTATCAATATATCAAAGAACCCTATGATGCATGTAAAGACAAAGCACATTGAGATCGAGTATCACTTCCTAAGAGAGAAAGTGGTAGAGAAAGAAGTCAAGCTGGACTATGTGAGTACTAAAGATCAGTCGGTAGACATATTCACAAAGCCCTTACCAAAGGATACTTTTGAGTATCTCAGGGAGAAGTTGGAAGTAATTCCCTTCCCTGATTCTGCTTAGAAGAAAGAAGGAAATGCATCAGTCCTTAGGGACTGATGGATGGTTGACTAATCTACTTCTGGAGTAGGACCAGTGCTTAAACTAATTGGTTCCCTTTTCCATTGATGTCAAAGGGGGAGTAATATATAGTCATGAAAAACAAAAAGTAAAAAGGAGTAATATACTAAGGGGGAGTAGTATTCAGTTATGACAGTAGTTCAGTTGAGGAAATGGAGAATGTTGGAAAATATTGCAGCAGATGGAGAAATCATCTTTGGGGGAGTTTTGAAGAGGAAATGAAGAATGTTATAATAGAAATATTCATTTGGATTGGTGGAGTTTTTCATTCCATACCATCAATGCCAAAGGGGGAGATTGTTGGAGATTTGCCAACAAGCTAGTACTGACTATATGTTTGTCATTGATGACAACATATGGAAAGTAGCATGCATAGAAATCTTATATAGTAAGCTTTTAGTATATGTAGCATGGACATGATAGCAACATGATATCATGGGCACAGAGGTTAACTATTAGTACAAATAGTTATATAGCAGCTTGTGTCAGCAGTGTTTTGTGTATGGTTGTCCATACAGTTATCATGGAGCCTTGTGTGCTTGGATATATGTTGAAGACATGTTAGTGATGTTACATTCATGGATGTAGAGTCTTATGATTAGTAGAAGTGAAGTTATGCAGTCGCTATTCCCCAGTAATAGTTTTCTATGTTTATTCAGAAGAACTGATAGAGATTTTATTGGTTCTAGAGTTGCACCTATATTTTGGGTATGTGCCCTTGGAGTTAAGATTAGAGAAGAGTTATTGATGTTTGGTTAATATCACATGAAGTAATTCAGCTTGAGGAGAGAGATACTATTTTTTTGGTAGAGCTGACAGTGTGTAGTGTGTGTCTACAATTATCTTATTGGATAGGTCCCAGAATGTGTTGTGTGCTTAGTAGAGTAGACTAAATTGTTATTAGAAGTTGTTATGGTTTCTCTAATATGATTTCATGGTGGTTCTAATAGGCCAACTTGATTATATCATTTAGAGGAAATATATTTATAGGCAGTCATTTGCGATTGCTTGAGTGGGGTTCATGGTTGGTTAAGAAGAGCAAAATAGAGTGTGTGAAGTGTTGAACCATCAGAAGAAGTTCTATGTGACCAAGTAAAGTATTTGTGCTATACATTGTAACTGATCTAGATATAGCAGGTCTAAGCACAATTCACCAAGATCCAGATATAGTGTGTATCTTTTATTCAAAAGGTTGTAGCCTTTGTTAGAAAGTAAAGACCACCAAGATAACTGAGAGGGGGGGTGAATCAGTTATCTAATAATTAAATGATTTATCAACTTTAATATCAACTTCAACAGCTTTAAACCATATAATTAATGTAGTAACCAACCATAGAAAGATAATCATAAACAATGACACAATAACACAAGATATGTTAACTAGGGAACCTCTTGATCAAAGAGTAAACCCCGGTGGGAATGATGCCCACAAAATGATGCACTAATATGAAAGTTCCTTGTGAAAGGATGGACCTTATTAGGAGTCTTATGAAATACATCCAGTACATATGAATCTTTGTTAAGAGATTTTGAATCCCTGTTAAAAGATTCTAACCCTGTTAGGAGTTATGGAAGACAGAAGGACCCACTGCCCAAATAGCTTCAAGGCAAGATCTCTGAACTCACTGTCCAATAGATCTTAGGATTATTCAATAGAATAATATAAAATATGTTACCTCCTTCACACTATGCCAAAACTACACTCTCTACTACACAAGATCACAAATTCAGATCTTTGTACTTCACAAGTCTTCCTTCAACATTGAATTAGCTCTTTTCTTCACTTCATGCATACATTCACACCACAACTTTCACAATTTCATATCACAACTATTAAAATCCCATCATAACAAGGAAACCATTCCTTCCTTTATACCACACTCAAATAATTACAAATGAGTCGGCATGCAAATACAAAATAATAATTTGAACACGCTACATCAAAATTACATAAAAAATGTTGGCTTCCAGATACAATAACTTTCCAATCATGTAACCTTAAAGCTTGTGCTCTAAACCAAATCACCACCAATGAGTCTCAAATTTCCCTTTAACTATGCAGAATCAGATTCCATCCCGATTAGGAGATATCCTCCAATTACCAAAAACTGCTACTCAGGAATACTGCCAGAATATTGCTTCCACCAAAATGCTTATAACTTTCATGAATAAATGAATTTCTTTTTGTGCTCTTAACCATAGGATAATAACATACCAAAGAACATACCATCAACTATGTATAACTCAATTTGCAATATAACATGTGCGCAAAACAAAACTGTGCCTGCTTCTTTGCTAAACTCCAGAATATTACTGTGTTGACATCAATGACAATCATAGTCATGAATGCAACAACCACTGCTATAGAATGGCTACCAAAGGCTTTAGCATTAATTCCTAATAGCCTTCACCCCTTTGAGCAGTGAGCTCTCAGATAGTGTGTCCTCTCCCCTAACAGGGTCTGACTCTTGACCAGGTCTAATATACTAAATATATTGTAAAGCAACTCCTAAGAGGGTTAAGGATCTTCTAACAAGGATCATAATACACTAGTACAAAATATTAGTGGGTGTCAATTCCTACTAGGGTTTTTACCTATTTGGGTTTCCCCATAACCAAAATATTGGTGTTGTGTTCATGTGTTCTTTCATTGTGTTTATGCTTTATGTTTAAGTATACTTAATTGGATAAAGAATTGAATCTTGTAGATAACTAATTCACCCCCCCCCCCTCTTAGTTATCTCTTGGGACTATTCCTAGTAGACTTGACAGGTGCTCACTCCATGTATTCATTGATGGACAATTTTAGTGGATACAATCAGATAAAAATTGCACCCGAAGACCAAGAGAAGACAACCTTTACATGCCCTTGGGGTACCTTTTGTTGGAATGTAATGCCCTTCAGCCTCAAAAATGTTGGAGCCACATACCAAATGGAAATGCCCACTATTTTCCATGATATGATGCATACCTTTCTAGAAGATTATGTGGATGACATATTAGAAAAGTCACATAAAAGAGAAGATCACCTACAAATTCTGGAAAAGATATTTACCCAATTGGAACAATTCAAAGTGAGGCTTAATCTGAAAAAATGTGCCTTCGATGTCCAATCCAGTAAATTATTAGGTTGCATAGTTTTAGCAAAAGGGATTGAGGTGGATCCCAAAAAAGTACAAGGAATAATGGATATGAAAATTCCAAAGAACATAAGCCAAATGAGATCTCTCCAAGGCAAGATACAATCAATACGAAGGTTCATTTCTCAATTGGTAGAAAAATGTCATTCATTCACAAGGTTGCTACAGAAAGACACCATCTTCATGTGGGACAAAGAATATGATCAAGCCTTCACTTTTTTGAAGACTTTATCTAATAAATCCACCAATTCTAATGCCAACAATCAAGGGAAAACCATTGTTTCTATACATATCTGCTACCGAGAGGTCTCTAGGAGTTCTTTTGGTGCAAGAAGATGAGCAAGGGAAATAAAGAGAAATCTACTATTTGAGTAGAACACTGATCAAGTATGAACTCAAATACACATTCATGGAAAGAGTGTGTCTAGCGGTTGTCTTTGCATCCCAAAAATTAAGACATTACATGTTGATACACAAGGTGAAACTGATTGCAAAAATTGATCCTCTAAAGTACTTGCTAAACATAACTGCCTTAACGGGTAGAATAAAAAAATGGGTCATGATATTAAGTGAATTCAACATTGAGTATGTGGATAGGAAAGCCATAAAAGGACAAGTGATAGCAGAACACTTAGCTGAAAACCCATTGATTTCTACGCAAACCATTCAAGTGGAGTTTCTGGATTTGGCAATTGTTAACATAGAAGCAAAGACATGGAAGTTGTACTTTGATGGATCATATACACAAGGAGGTTCCGAGGCCAGCATATTATTGATTACCCCTCAAGGGTATACTATTCCAAGTCATACAAGCTTTTTCTCCCATGCACAAATAACATAGCAGAATATGAAGCTTTAGTCATTGGTATTAAAATGGCTTTAGAATGGAACATCATCAAGCTACAAGTATATGGAGACTCTCAATTGATAATCAATCAAGTCAATGATGAATATAATACCAAAGATGAAAAACTAATGCCATATAAGACTATAAATTGATGCTTGGAAAAAGTACTTTGCATTGATAACCTTTGAGAAAATTCCAAAAGAGAAGAATAGAGTAGGAGATGCAATTGCCACCTTGGCTTCCTTACTTCAAAAACCTAATCAGAATGAGAAGTACAAATTCTTGGTGGAAGAGTTGGAAAAACTGACATTTGATATTCTTGACACCCAAATTGTTTCCCTACTCAATGGACATGACTCACCTTGGTATGGCCCTATCTATACCTATCTTAAAGACCAAGTGTTACCTTCAAACCAATCTCGAGCCCAAAAATGAAATTTCATCTGACAATCAGCCCATTACATAATCCTTTCTGACACATTGTATCGTAAGGGTCTTGACAAGATGTTACTTAGATGTTTAGAGGAAGAGGAGTCTAAGTTAGCTTTAACTAAGGTTCATGAGGGCATTTGCGGGTTGCATTCAAGCAGTTTAAACCTAGCCAAGAAGATCCTTTGCATAGGGTAGTTTTGGAAAACTTTAGAGAAAGATGCTTGTCACTTTGTCAAAATATGTAGCAAATGTCAATACCATGGTGACATGATACATGTGTCGGCACAAGAGTTACATCCCTTTGTTACACCATGGCCATTCTATCAATGGGGATTTGACTTAATTGGTGTAATATATCCACCTTCTTCCAATGGGCACAAGTACATCATCACCGCAACGGAGTATTTCACTAAGTGGGTAGAAGCGGTTCCATTAATCATAGCCACATGAAAATAGATTTCCATGTTCAGCTTGAACCACATCATTTGAAGATATGGTATCCCTCATGCCATAATCACAAACAATGGAAAATAATTAAAAAATAAAGATGTGGATGAACTTTGTGACACGTTCCATATTACTCATGACTCTTCATCCATTTATTATCCTCAAGGAAATGGACAAGCCAACACTACAAATAAGAATATCCTCAAAATCTTGAAGAGATCAGTGAATAAGTTAGGAAGAGATTGGCATGTGCAAATTAACGGGTGACATTATGGGCCTATAGAACTAGCATTCGAACACATACAGGAGCTACACCATTTTCATTGGTTTATGGAGCTGAAGCTATTCGACCTTTAGAGGTTGAAATCCCATATGTATGAGTATCATTGCAAGGCCTAATAAAAGATGAGGATTACAGAATTGCCCGACTTTAACAATTAGAATTGTTAGAAGAACACCAAATGCAAGCCTATGAACACTTGAAGGTATATCAAAATAGAATCTCAAGGAACTACAATAAGCATATCAAACTAAGAGTCTTTCAAGTAGGAGATTTAGTGCTAAGAGAAAACCCTAAGAATCAAGCTAAAAGAGAAAATAAAGGCAAATGGGAGGCTAATTAGCTTGGTGATCCGTTCATCATTATTTCTTCATTTGGAATGGGAACTTATAAATTAGCAGATTGTGAGGGAGAAGAGTTACAAGAACCTATCAATAGCATCCATCTAAAGAGGTTCTATACATGAGGTAGATGAAAGAGTATAAAGAGTATCAGATGAGAAGCATCATATTTATTGTACATAGTCAAAAGAGATCTTGAAAATACCAAAAAAAATGAAAAAAATAAAAAGAAGTAAAAATTTGAAAAAAAGAAAAAGTGCCTTGGTAGAAAAAAAAATCCAAAAGGTGAAAACTTGGCAATCAAGTGCCTTTTGTTCCCTTAAGTCTTTCCTAAAAATCACATATGTACATATTGCATTTCCATCATCCCACTTGTAAATCTTCATTGCATCCGTCATTTGTGCATAGTCATAATAAACCCTTTCAGTCGCATTGTTGCATTTCATATGGCCCTAAGTTTGTCACATGATCACATTTATCACTTGGGGGCAGAAGAGGATTGGAAATTTGATACAAACGGATTTAATATGGCTACATTTGATCACATCAGAGAGAGACTTATCAGAGCTTCAGAAGAAAGAGATTTTCTTGACCCTTTGATGGATATCATTGTTCACACCCAAGTATTTTGATCCTACAACTTGATCGTTGAGCCTTCATTGACTTTATTATTCAGGATTAAAAATTGACAACACTTTAAAGATCAGAATGTTTGGAATTCTTTTGGAAACATTGATACATGGAAAAACACTTGAAGCTTTCTTTTGATGATCTTTTACTTGAATTGACTTTTATCACATCTTTTGAGCTAATCAATGATGTTTCGACTAGATTGGACATGATAAAGACATGATATTTTTCTTTCCTTTGAGTGACTATCTTGAGGAAGATCCATCAACTTATGAGAATTTTTCTAACGACATGGTCATCAAAGAACCATCGAGTACTATCACATAAGATGAAGGATTGACCTTTACTTGTTTATGCAAATGAATACCTTGGCTATTTAGATCTTCCATATCTCAATACCAAAATCCACTTGCAACATTGAATCCGTTAAAACCAGTATTCATACTCCCATAGTTTGGTCATCGAACTAGTGAGGGTTGTACTAGTTTCAAAAAAGGTTACCAAAAAGAGATATAAAGTGGTATTCATATCATCATGATGTGGTCAGTGATGGTTGTACTTTCTTTCTAGTCCCACAATGCTCAATGATGAAAATTTATCTCTATGGCATTTATTTACTAAAATCTAGTGGCACTTAGTTGCATTGCATTGCATTTTCATGATTAGATTAAGTGAATTTGTTTATAGTTATTTTTCCAAGGAAAAGGGGGTACATTTATAATTTTGGTTGGCTAAAACATTAAAAAAGGGGGTCAATTAAACGTCTCATCCTTGATTCAAATCAATAATGTGAGATTATCTTTTACATTCATAGCATTAATCATTATTCATTATCATTATATCAGAAAAGAAAAAGAAAAAAATTCATTCATCATACATCATTTGCATACATGTAATTAAGTATAGAATTGCATACATTCAAAACACAAAAATATAGGTGCATCCATATTTCAATAAAACACTTTGCATCCATACATTGAAAAAGTAGAAAAACATATCAAAATTCATAATCAATGCATTCATCTATCTATATCATACATAAGATACACTACATCCATAACATAATCAAAATTAAATGCATCATAAACATCATATAGCTTCATATAAAGATAATCCCATAATAAACTCATCCCATGAGGGAGGATCCTGAGAACTGCTTTCTATTCTAGGCCTCTATGCCATCATCACCATGAACTACTGCATCATGGTGGCTACCTGATCTAATCTACCAACTGCATCTGACAAACCTATCTGTAGAGTCCTCATATCCTGAGCTATAGTGTCCATGTTGGGAGTAGACTGTGAGATCTAACCCATATCTTGTAACATTGCCATCTGTGGAGGCATCTGTTGTGCTGGAATTTGATCCTATTGTGCCAAAGCAACTCATTGTAACTGAACCAAAGGATTCTATCCACCAAGAATCCATCGAGTAGCATCTATATGTCCCTATCTCTAAGCCCTCTACTACCTCTACTATCTCTAATGTCTATCAACTGCTACTGCTCTAGGTCATACAAACCCAGCTCCATGATCATGTTGAACCTGTCCCCTAGCTCTATCCTTGACATGTCCACCTCGCACTCATGGCCCATCTCATCCTCCACCCATAGCTCTAGGAGCTCTTTGTGTTGGAAATTTATCTATACTGAATTATATGACTCGATATAGTGTTGTCATTATGGAAACAAAATCATATAGTAGTTTGGAGTCAAGGCACCTGATGAGAAGATTAGAAATCAGCTAAGTGTTGAAGACTGGACAGTATATAGAGTTCCTGCAACTCAGAGCATTAGCGCACGTATGTACAGATGAAAAATGGTATGTGCCCTGGAAGTTAAGTTTGTTAGACTATACTTATGCTTAGTCTATGAGTGCATAAGTAGATGTGCAAAGATAAGAAAGTTACAGTCAATTGAAGTTGCACAACTAGTGTGTGCCAGCAGAGAATAGAGCATGGAGCCACCGATTAGCATTTTGGTTTGTGGTTATAATGTAATGTTGTAAAGGCTATGCGCCCATTGTATTTAGTTTTATGACATGTTTATATGTATAATTGTAAGCACACTTAAGCCAATTCATTTGGAAGCATTGTTTATAATTAGTTATAGGGCCAACCTAATTGTCTATTTTGTATAAGCGTATAAATATAAGATGCACCCATTGTCTTCGGTATGGAAGTGGAAATAGAGTTGTCTCAAGTAGAGAAGAAGCATGCAAAGAGAGCATAAGATGTATTAGAGCTTTTTAAGAGGTCAAAGCATTAGTGCATCAAAGGAACTGATCTGACAAATAGTGTCACAGGGACAGTTCACCTGGCAAATATAGTGTGTATCTGAGAACAGAAGGTTGTAGCCTTCACCATTTGAGCAGTGAGCTCTAGGACAGTGAGTCCACTCCCCTAATAGGGATTATTGTAAAAGACTCCTAATAGGGTCTGACCCTTAACAAGGTCTACAGTACTTAAAGCATTGTAAAGCTACTCCTAACAGGGTAAAGGATCTTCTAACAATGATCACAAAACACTAGTGTAGAATATTAGTGGGTGTCGATTCCCACCGGGGTTTTTACCTATTTGGGTTTCCCCGTAACCATATTGGTGTCATGTGTTGATTTCATGTTTCATTTTTATGTGAATTTTTAATTCAGTACTTAAGCATTTAAGTTTAGCATAAAGATTAAAATGAAAAGTTAAAATACAATGAACACTGATTCACCCCCCCCCCCTCTCAGTGTTCCCATTCCTAACAATTGGTATTAGAGCTCTGGTCCTCAGCAAAGAAGTTTAACCACTTGAGGAGATCATGGAAAAAGTAGAAATAAAACATCTGAAGAAAAATCTTGAAGTCGCTCTTGAAGACCTAGACAAATCTGAAAGAGAAATTGAAGAACTAAAAGAGAAAGTCAGTGATGCTCAATTAGTTATCAAAAGGCTAAGAAGGAATCTGAAAGAATGCTCTAACAGTGATCTAGGAGAAAAAGTCAAGAAGATGAATGAAGACAATGCATCTATGAAAGAACTACTTGAAGAGTTTGATGATAAGTTGATCAACAATCAAGAAGTCTACAATGAACAGGTCAAGGAGAACCTTCAACTCAATGAAGAACTAAGGCAAGAAAACATGGAAATCTTGGACCTAAGGAATTGCAAAGAAAGCTTGGAGTCTCAATTGAAAGAAGCAAAGAATCATATTGACAAGTTACACACCAGTTCTGATTTGATAGAATCTCATTTGTATGCAAGAAGAGCCAAAGGAGACACTAGCTATATTGGATACAATGAAGCACAAAACCAGATTGACAACATGCGAGAAAGAAAAGAGACACAAAAAGACTCTTACTGATACTAAGAATATTGAAGATCAAAGAAAAGACAATGGTGGACCACCTAAGAATGAGTGCAAGCAAGTAGAATGCACTTGTTTTGCATGTAACAAGCATGGACACATTGCAAGGAACTGTATAGAGGTAAGAACTTTTAATGGTTACCATTATTCATGCAATAAATTTGGTCATAAAGCTATGAATTGCAAGAATAGTAAGAAGAACAAGATTCAACATGATCAGAGAAATCAGAATCAGCCAAATGTAAGAAGTTCTTAGAATGTTACATGTCAGATATGTAACTATAATTGTCATTCTGTGAGACAGTGTAAAATGGTAACTCATGTCAATGTGCTGAGGAATATTAGACCTCCAGTCATTTGTCACTTTTGTAACAAGGCTAGACATATCTCAAGATTCTATAGATCAAGGATGCAAGGTTAGGAAAGCCTAAAAAGATTGAAGAACCAATATTGGATCCTGAAGGAGAAGTCAAGTTTGTGAAAGCCTCAGAGGATGTGAGCTTGATTTTTTCAAAAGGAAAGAAAGAAAAATTTGATGAGAATGTATTGGATGCATCCATAGTGGACGCACCCTCTACACCTAGATGAATGGCCCTCAGGGTCATAGGGGGAGCTAATTTAGCTCTAGACCCTTGCGTGGCTGGTATACTCATCCTCAGAGTATGCACCTTTGGACTTAAGCTTTTGGAGTGTATAGGAACCTTTGTGAAAGAGTGCACATGTTGATTGCTAGCAGAACTCAAGTTGGAAAATTTGAAGTGACAGCCTGGTTTACGTGACTTGCATTAATGGCGCAATTCTCACTTTAAGTACTCAAAAAGTTTTTTGTTCACTCATTGCATTCGAATTCAAAGCAATTGAAGAGCATAAAGCACCTTGGAAGTTGTTTTGAAGACTTGGAGATTGATTTATCAGTGTTTGCAGTGCATTTGATCAGTTGCAGAAAACCTAGTTCATTGCACCGATTCGGAAGCCTTCAGAGTTCAGTCGGAAAGCAATTAACAAGTAAGTCATGGCCACTCCCATTGTTTATGATGTTGCTGAGAAGAAGAGATATTTTTTCAAGATGCATCCATTCAAATTAACCCTAGATTATTTAGAGGGAGCTTTCTCCTTCATGCCTATGGGCATCATGCATGTGAAAGACATTAGGGCTTACATTTACTGTAAGAAGGAACCAGTTGGATTGGATAGGCTAAGAGTGCACATGGATACCATGTTGAAACTAGACAAAAAATTCATGGATGAATATGTGAAATGGAATGATCACCCTATTGTTGAGTATGCTATGGCATATGAATTCTATGAGACATAATGGTAAATATTTTATTAAGAAAAATTCATGATGATCTATTTTGGATTGGTGATGTGCCAGTAAGGATCACCAATGACTTGATACATGAGATGACAGGCCTCTCTAGAACAAGTGTCATCCTTCCTATGGGCAAGGATGTCATAAAAATGGTTGAGAAAACTTGTAAGTCAAGGAGTGATAGGCACGACATGAAAATTGAGCCTATTGAGCAAGAAGACATCAAATTGATGTCTATGATACTAGGATACAGGTTTCATCACACCAGTAGGGTGAATAGTGTGTCTGAGGGCACTATTCTAGCAGCCATCAGACTTGTGAAGGAAGATGGAGAGTTCAACTTGTGTGAGATCTTGTGCACATATTTGATCGATAACATCAAAGCTATCAAGCATGACAAGATCAAGGTATTCAGGTTTGGATCATTAATCATCTACATGTACCTTCATATTGTTGGGAGAATATCAGATTTGTATTTGGGCAAGACCATTCCAACCATGCCACAGATATCCATCAAAGCATCCACCAAAAGTACTCTAAGAGATTATATCACATTGGAATTGAAGACCTTTAGAGCTAAGATGCAAATGAGGTACAAGATTCTTGAGAGTATTATGGAAAAGTACAAGGATACAATATGCTTTATGGTAGAGACTGACACAACTTGTATGGAAGCTGTTGAACCAAGAACTAAGTGGGATTCATCAACTTGGCTATGAGGTAGAGGAAAAAGTTCTTGAAGCATATGTGTAGGTATTGCTATCAACCCCCAAAGATCCTAATGAACCTAGATGGGGAACATATGAGGAAAAGATAAAAGAAGTTGATGCAAAACTTAATAGTGCAACAACTAAAACAAATTTTGCTAAAGTCACATCTGAAATCTTGAGAATACATGGTGTGTCTCAAGCAGACCTTGATAAAGCAAGGGATGAAAATATTGCTTTGGAACTAAAGAGCATAGATGTAGCTAAGGAAGAATCACATGGTCCTAAGATGAAGAAGATAAAAATCAAAAAAGATGATAGTCAAAAGAGTGAAGAAGATGATACTTCTTCTGTGCCCAAGGAAGCCATTGACCTTACTGCTCCTCCTGAGTATAAGGCAATTCCAAAGAGGAAGAAAGAGGTTAGCACTAGTCATCCATCCTTGAGAGCCACAAGGAACATAAGGAACACCCAAGCACCTCCTAAAGTAATTTTCAAACCCAATCTCAGTGTGCTTAGTGTCACAATAGTTGATGAGGGAAGGATTGACCAAGTAGAGAAATTCTATGACAAGTATAATGAAATAGACAAATCTGAGATTCATGGTATGTTGGTCAAGCATATGTTAAGGTTCAAGAAAAAATTCTTGGAACTAAAAACAATGATTCCTGACAAAGTATGGAATATCCTTGAATTCCAAAAGAGACAGGCCATTGAGGAAGATCAGTAGATAAGGGAGAAGATTCTTGATGATACCCTTCATGTTTGTGAGTTAGAAGAAAATAAATTGTTGTTAGATCTGGTGAAGCCTCACCTCAAAACAAAGACAAGAACTCTGAACATAATGGATAAGAATTATGAGTTGATTTCAAAGGAAATTGAGAAAGCCTTTGAGAAGGTAATTATGGATAGAAACATGTACCCACCTACTATGCCCACAGCTAATGTACCCTCTATGGTTACGAAAGGGTCAGAGACCATCAAGGAACAATCTACAGGTCCTCAGGATTCAATGCCTACATTGGAAGTACAAACAAAGGCAGAAAAGTCTATGCCCATGTCAAAATCACTCAAAGACAAGACCATTATCATTGATAATGTGGAGATAGCCATGGCGGGCATTGATACAGATTTGGACAAGTTTGAGGAAGCTTTTGTGAGCACACAAGAAGCTAAAATTTTATGTAGCAACTCACCTCCCACTCAGCAAGAAGAAGTACACGTTGAAGATATATCAAATAAGATAGAAGAAGATAAGATGGAAGAAAAAGGACAAGAGAAAGATGAAACTTTTGTTGATCTTGCCAAGGTAAAACTAGAAGTGATGGATAGCACTCCCATCACTCCCTCATCAGCATTGTTGTTAAGTTTGACACCTGACACATCCAGTTTGGATTCATGGAGAGAAGAAGACCTGATTAAGTTCAACATCCTAGCTATGGAGAAGGCAAAGGAGAAGCAAGTCATGAGAAATCCTCTCCTTGTGGAATCAGTGAACATTCTAAATAGTTTGTTGCCTGCGGACAAGAAAGTGTCTAAGATACATTCGGTTGATGATGTAATTATAGTTATCTCACAGTTCAAAAGTAATTTTTCTAGCCTTGAAGAATCTGCATCCAAAGTTACAGAAGATAAATACCTAGAGAAGAGATTGAATGAGTCGATGAGAAACTTTGCAGTAGATCTCAATTCACTCAAGACAGGACAAGCATCCTTAAAAGAATTTTCTAATCAAGGAAGAAAATTCATTGCAAACTGCATGGATCAGGATAAGCTTACTAATGCCCATCTTAAGAAAATAAAAGAGGCAGAAGCTATGATTGAGAAGGTGAAGAGTTCAGTGATAGAAAAATCCATTGATGTGAACATGTGCAACAATGTCTACCAAGGTCAGTTGGACAAAATTGAGAAGGCAAAAAAATAGATGGAAAAGATAAGGTCTAGGTAGACTCAGTTGAGGAATGCTCTTGCACCCTCACTAGACATCTTCAATCAGAACATAAAGGAGATTGATGCCACCATGATAACCTATGATCAAGGTCTGAGCACAAATTTGAAGAACATGGAGAAGCTTCAGTATGCTTTATGCGTCCATCTCCAGATAGTTAACTCTTTGATAACTTTTTGGAAGAAGGAGATTCAAAAACTTAAGGTAGCATATCCAGATGCTTTCCCTCAGTGAGTATATGTAGATACAATTTTTTGGTACACCTTTGTCATTAATGTCAAAGGGGGATATTTGTATAGAATATGGAGTATATATAAAGGGAGATATAAGATTTTGTATAAGTGTAATACCCAAAAAATGGGCTATAGGTTCATTAACCTCCTACATCTTTCAAATTGAATGAAATTAAAATCAAAGTCCTAACCTAAGGCACATCTAAACATCATCGAATCCTAATTGATTATCTTAAATTTTGCATCGGGGAATATTCCTAGAAATATACCTATTTATCATAATTATCTTTAATTTAATGATTATTTGGTGATAAAGCTAATTTATCCTAAATTTTGATTAATTGAATATTTTGAATATTTAATTAATTAGATTTAATTCTGCCACTTAATTATGTAATTGAATTTAATTACATTTGTTCCTAGATTGTATTATTTAATGTTGACAATAGATCAAAATCTATCGAATAATTGATTAAATTCTTATTTAATTAACTAAATCTAGTTGTCAATATTTAATGATATAGTTTTGAACATCATTTTGATTTAATAGTTGATTAACCCATAAATCAATTATTTAAAATTCAAAAATCAGTTAAGTTGAGCATAAATCACTTTATTTAATTATTAATTCTTAATTATTTGTGCACATGTTGAAAGAACAGTTAAACTCCAAATCAAAAAATCAATTCAAATTGTTATCTTTTCAAACTCAACATCTATTTTCAGTTCAAAGCTGATCTAAACTTCTGATTTGAGTCAAACAGTTGTTCTTGCATGCTTTTGCATGATTTTATGAGTTAAGTAATTCTGAATTCTTGTTGACTCAGAAATCAACCTGAGTTCATCTAGAGTGATTTATGACTTTTTTCATGCACCCTCAAAGCCCTGGATTTCTATAAAATCAAGGCTCAGCTCTTCACAAAGGACTGGCATATTTTGATCCCTCAAGCTTTCAATCAAGATCGATAATCCACAAAATTGCATCCTCACTCTAGTGAATCGGTGATTGAAGAATTCATCTTTTGCAAATCAAGGCTATTGTGAGATTTTCATTATTTTTAAGTTTATCATTTAGATTCATTATTAGATTCAATTCTGCATATCAAATTCATTTAGTTTAGCTTCATATCCAGTTTTTCATTCTAATTGCATAGAAAATCCAAAAATCTAGATCAATTGCATTCATTTTAGATTCCATCATTTAGCTTTTAAATCCTTCGCTTAGGTGTTGCATTGTCACTAATCTCGGTCCAATCTGAGAATCCATACTCGCATCTACTAGAAGATAGTAAATCACCTAGTTAGCTTAGCTTTTCAATTCTTCACAGTTTTTGATTTTGCTAACCTCTAATGTTTTACTGAGGTGTTGTGTCTATAGCTAGGTACAAATTTCACACACATCACATTTTGGCACCCATCGTGGGGCCCTGAAATAGGTTTCCCTTCATTTCTATCAATCTTCTATCATTTCTCTATCAAAACTCCCCTGCTGCTGCTTGTTCTGGTGTTTTTGAAGCAGTTTTTGAGGTTAAGGGTTTCAAGGTTTTTTTTTTAGATCTAGTATTCTCTGCAGGACGTTATTTTTTATTTCTTTTTTGCTTGCAAAAAAGAAAAAAAAATAGCACTTTTCTATCAAAACTGTGATTTTTAATTTTCTATCTGTACTTCCATACATCTCTATATGAATTCTCACATGATATTTGTCACTGTGTCACATGACTCTTTGCTGGTTTTTGCATTTTCTCACACGAGATGACATCCTGACTCACACGAGATTTCATCCTGATTTGTGTGAGAACACATCCTATTTCACGTGGAACCGCATCCTGCCTCGTGCCAGATTTTGCTCCAGAAACATAGAATTTGCAAATCTGTACTTTTAGATTATTGATTTCTAACGCTTACTATTTGCTATTGATTTGTCTTGATTTTGTACTTTTAGATGTGTGCTAAATTCTGGATTGCAGAGCATGGGAACTAAGGTATTCTTCTCAAGCTGATAATATTTTGATTTGGATTAAAATAAACTCTCACATGTCAAGCTTGTGTGACTTTTCTTGTTTTCATATCATAGACTTCATTTTGGGCTATAAAATGAACATAGATTTGCTCTCTGCATATCTATTACACATAGTAAATAGGCCCTATGAACACTATTTATGGATGATCATGAGAGACTAAGCTTCTTTCACTTGTTTATTCATGTGAAGCTCTTCTTGATGAAGGATCCCCTTGTAGGTAGGGAGGTTACTGAGAGCGTATCACATTCTACTAGATTTGTGTGTCTTCAACTTTTGATTGATACATTCTCTCTCCAGAGAGGTTGATAAATCATAAGTGGTTGACATCATAGATCTTTATGAGATAATCTTGGTCTTAGCGTGTCAGATTAATCTATCTTCTTTGTTTTGGTTAAAAGTGAAAAGGCTAGAGGTCTATGCTCTACTCCCTTTTTGGGTAGTATTAGAAACTCAGATCCTTGAATCTGGAACCAATCTCCATGTGGTATCTTTTGTGAGTCACCTTTAGATATGGTTAACCATAGTGGACATTCCCTTAATTGGGTCAACCATGTGGATGAAACCTCAAGCGGTAATAGCCATTTTCACCATGGTAGCAACAACCGCTATATAAATATCCTTATGGAGGAAATCTTCACAGGTGTGGTCTCTTGTTGGGTTGTCAGATCTCCCTAGAAGCTCCTGATTAATTAAATTCTCGGACTATGTCAAAACCTCGATGCACCAGGATTAGAGTTTACCCTCTTGAGGTTGCAAAAGTTGCAGATTCAGACCATTACTAAAAACCCTAGCGAGGCCAATTTTTCATTTCCTAGGAATGTGTGCCATCATTGAAAAACTTTTTGAACATTCACAAATAGCTCTCCTAGGGTTAGATCAATAAGTCACTTGGTTGCTCATGTGCAAGGTTGCCTTTTCCCTTTCTCATTGTTTTCAGACCTTCTTGAAATCACTTGCTTGTTGTTCTAGATGCTTGTTATCTACTAGGTTATTGTAAATGAACAAATTTGAATTATTACACAAATCTGCAAACCTGAATAGAGAAAATCTTGCAAGCAAACTGATCCTAAAAACTAAACAAATTCAAAATCTGAAGCAAAATCCTTTTTCTGGTGTCAAACTAAATATCCTATCAGAGAAAAGCTAGCACTGTATCTCAAAGTTTGTGCCTTGAAAACTATGCCAAAACTATGAAACTTTGTTCTTTTATCGCTCAAGATTTTAGATTTCTGGGTATTTTCTCGTGTGAGATAGCGTATCCTCATGCATAGCCTGGTACTTCCTCATGTGGAATAGAACTTCCTCATGTGAGGCTATTCCCTAATTGTCAAAACAACAAGCTTAATCCTATCAGTTGGTCAACTTTCTATCAGATCTAGTTTTTGTCAGGGGTTCATCTACCTATTATCATGTTGCACACTTCCTGAAACTAGATGTCTAGAGCTGAGAAACACACAATTACTGCTTAGATTCATGATTGTCTCTTTTCTTTTGTTAGAGATTCCATCATTTATAGCCTACTTCCAGAATCTGTCAAAACATTCACTATGCCAGGAACAGAGTAGAGCTTAATCAGAAATCCAATCTATTTACCTAAAGTGGTCTCTTGAGTTTGATCTGGCCTTCTAATCTTTTGATCTGAATCATGTCTATCTTGTGTCAAAACCTTGTTAGCATCATCCTCAAATCCCCAATCAATTCTCAAAATGGCTAAAGTGTCACAAGATCATGTCCATCATCCTTTGGGTGTCTACCCATACAACCAAGGCACAGTATCCTTCATTTACATCAATCTAATCCTCATCCAAATCCAATCTTGACAAGGTTGCATCATCTTGATCTTTTGGAATTAGGTCTTTCCTTCAGTTGTTTTCATCTCACTCTTTTGATTCACCTTAGGTTAATGGTGGAAACTAGAGCCTCATCACAATGAAAGAAAGGCAAACAACCCACATTCCCCTCAGCCACATCTTCTTTGATCGTTGAAACCTTTTATCAAACCTACAATACTAACCTATTTGGAGAGGACACTCTTGGAAAAATTTTATTGAAAGGTGGTTACATCACCCCTCCTGCCTCGATCTATACAGGTAATCAAGAAATCCCCAATCAATCTATATTCCATCATCAAACAACTCCTCATCAATCAATTTTGAGTAATCCTCATAACACCACCATGTATCAAGGCCAAGGATCCCAAGGTCATAACTCCAATCATGGTGGAGATCAAGAACCTACTCCTACTGAAATTGCCCAATAACAAAATGATGATAACTTCAAGAGGATGATGAAACATTTCTTGAAGGAAGACAAAGAAGCATATTTCTTAGAGCTAGCTCAACAAGGAGCTAAACTTCCTCCTAACTTCAATGTCAAAGATATCATTACTCAAGAGGAAGAAACTCATATAACTGCTATGATGAAATAGATGCATGCAATGCAGGTCAAGCTCAACAAACTAGAAAAATAAAAGGAACCAAAAGAGTTCTCTATGGAAGCTCTATGCCCTTTTCTATTTGAAAAAGACTTGTACATGCCACCATTCCCTAAAAGAGTAGAAATGCCTAAATATGACAAATATGATGGCAAATCTGATCCTCAAGACCATGTAAGGGAATTATGTACTCAATCTATGGATTTCATGCATGAACCAACATACTTAATGCATCTTTTCCCAAGATCCCTAGGAGGGGCGGCTATTCATTGGTTCTCGAGAATGCCTCCTACAATCAAAACTTTCGAGGAATTGATTAAACTATTCTATCAATAGTATTCCTACAACATCAAGCATCCGGTCACTATGATTGACATATGCAATCTCAAATAGTATCCAAGAGAACCTTTCTTGACATTCCTCAAGAGATGGAGGAAGAAATTTACTCTATATGCTAGACCTATTCTAGAAATAGAGAAATTGGAGATCTTCATCAACAATCTTGTTCCAGAGATTAACTACCCTCTACAAATGCAAAATCATACATCTTTTGATAAGATGGTAGATAATGTGATCAAAATTGAAAAGGTACTTGTAAAAAAGGGAGACATCTCACTTCAAAAGGAAAAATATGAATCGGGGTCTAATTCTAAAGACAAGAACAAAAATTGGAACAACAAAAAAGGCGTCATCACAGATGGCATTGTTGATACTTTTTGTACCCCATCTAAGGCACCAGCCTTCAATCTAACTTTTGGTACCCAAGCTATTAAGGTATCCGAACAAAAGGTACCTCAATCCTCTCAAAAGACTAAAGAGTATAGACCTTGGTCTTCCAATCCTAATCAAAAATTCACTCCTCTTGGAGAATCTTTGGAGTCCGCCATGAAGACTCTATTAGCCAATAAGATCATCTCTCTTCCTGAGCCCTGAACATATGATCCCGAACCTAAACCAAAATGGTGGAAAGATTTTGATTTCTGTGATTTCCATTGACATAAGGGTCATAAAACTAATAACTGCCAACACTTAAAACATCTCATTCAAGATAAGATTGATGTCGAAGATATTCTCATTGATAATCATAAGAGTAATAATGACCACACTGTATTCAAGGAACCATTTCCTAAACATAATCAAGGAGACTTGTCTTCTCAAACTAATATGGGTGCAAAGGTCAATTATGCTTACTCTGGTAACAATACTGTCATAAACATGGTAGAGCCTTGCATGTCTGAACATTGCAATGTTATTACCATTGTACAAAGAGATAGAGATAACCAATTAGCGAATGTAGTTTCCTAATCACAAGCTCTAGTGCATCTGCAAGGACAAACCTCTGATTCATCAAACATCCTCAAGATGCCTTTTAATCTATCATCTGCTTCCAAATAGAGGGCTGCCTCTAAAACTCCAATGGACATGAGACCCACATCTTATAGCATTTTCCAACAACTCCAAGACACGAACGCTAAAATCTCAATGTTTGAGTTGCTTTAGATATCTCCTGCTCATAGAGCTGTTCTAGATAAAGCCTTGCTTGGATCCAATGTTCTTGAAAACATTGATTTAGATAGATTCCAAAGTATGGTTGGTCATCTGACATCCCTCCAATATATCTCCTTTTCATAGGAAGATGATAATTCTTTGAGTCATCCACACAACCAGCCTTTGCACATAGAGGTCTTGATCTAGAATCGTAGAGTCAAATGGATGTTGATAGATGGGGGCGCATGCCTAAATATTTGTTCTTACAACTTGATCACACAATTGGGACTTTCTGAAACATCCATTGATCCAAAGAGGAAGATTACTATCAAAGCATATGATGAGTAGGAATGATTATCTTACCCATCATAACAGGTCCTGTTATTAGAGACATTACATGTCAAGTTCTTGATCTCCCTTTGGCTTACAATATTATTCTAGGGTGACCCTGGATACATGAGATGCAAGCCATTCCTTCCACATACCATCAGTGTGTCAAATTTCCTTATGAAGGAGTGGAAGTTACTATCCCAACAGACATCTCAACTACTTGCAATGCATTAAAGGAAAGTGTGGACAAGCTTGTCCCAAACAATAGAGAATCATCCATTAAGCAAGCAAACAAAGCCTCCACATCAAAAATGGAAGAAATTGCAAAAGAGGTTAAAATCAAAGATAATGGCATGGGAGAATACACTATGGAACTAGTTTTATCACTGACATCTCTCCCTATTTTTCCTAAGTCTTATGGACAGTCTCTAAAGCAACCAATGCTAGAATCTAAAGAGTCTCCTACTGTCTATACAAGAAACTTTATCGCTGAGCAAGTGTCTAAACAAGAATTTGAAGAGGACAAAGTTGTGCTTGCATGGCTCTACAAAGATGAGTCTCAATCCAAAACTATTCAAACATGTGACTTTAAGATCCCTTCAAAAGCATATGGCCTAGGGGGCAAATTGTTTGCTAAAATGGGATATCCAGGTAAAGGACCTCTAGGAGTGAGAGGAAAAGGCCTCATGGTGCCTATTTCACATAATGATCATTCAAACAAAGGCAACATAGGCCTAGGTTACAAAAAGAAGCCCTTTTACCTCAAAGGTAATTGCTCTCATGTCATAGAGCAAATCACACCAGGAGAAGCCCTTCTTAAGAAGGAAGAAACTGAACCATCAGATAGTGATCCAGATAGCTCAAAGCTCATTCCTTATGAGTGTTTCCCTAAAGAAATCAAAGATCTTCTTGACATAGAAGATGATCTGATTAAAAGGATTAATGTAGTTAACACACGAGAACTTGCTATGGAACAAGAGATAGTTGCAACACAAGAACCAGCTAATCTTGAATATAATCAAATAGACACAGAAGAAGGTGGTAGCTATTCTAAGATAGATTCTCATGAGTATGAATTCAAATTAGAATTTGAAGGTAACCTAGCTTGGGGAATCCATCTAGATTTCACCCATGTGCTCAAATTTCCTAGAAGTCCTGAATCAAAAGATGAGTCTAATGACTATGAATGGGGAATCATTCCTAAAGAAGATGAGCTCATTACAGAAAAACATATGGATTTTATTCACTGATATGCACCCATACCCAACATAATTCTAGAGAAACATCATGAACTTAACGAGTTTGATCCACCTATTCCCAAAGTGGACACCAATAATGTCGTCAAAAATTTTAATGAACTGACCATCTCGAGTAGCAGTGTCATTTTTTATTTCACGAGTCAGATCATTTCTAATGATGCCAATACCGTGTGTGTCAACATGTTTAACCAATCAATTCCTGAACTTACTATCCAAAATCCAAATCTAATAAACCACATGTCTGAAAACCTAAACCAAGACATCTATACTTTCCAATCAGACTATGCCCTAGCATGCTATCTTAATGTCATTGAACCCATGATGAATTCCATCAATGAACCAAGCATTAGCATGATAGAGTAGGACATCAAGTATCTTAGTCAAAACAATAAGACTAAAAATAAAAAGAACAAGAGTTCTGAGGGTGAAAACCACTTTGTGGCGGTCTCAGAACCTACAAAAGTAAAAATAAAAGACGTATCTAATGGTGAAAACCTCTTTGAGGCACCCAAGGATGAGATATTTGATATCCTTCCAAGTCATTTATAGGATAGGTCTCCAGTGCTTATTGAGCCCACTCAATCTATCAATTTAGGTACAACAAAAGAGCCGTAGTTGATCCATGTAGCACAATCTCTATCAGCAGAAGAAAAACAAAAATTTACAACATTCTTGATAGAGAAAAAGATCAACTTTACATGGAAATACTCAGATATGCCAGGCTTGGATCTGGATCTTATAATGCACCATCTTTCTATCACTCCAGGGGTAAAATCTGTCAAACAAAACTTGAGAAAGATGCACCCACATGTGGCACTTCTCATCAAAGCAGAGCTAGAAAAACTATTAAAAGTTGGATTCATCCACGTAATTGATTATGCTAAGTGGATCTCTAACATTGTACTGGTTTCAAAACCCAACAACTCGATCAGAGTGTGTACAGACTTTAGAGATGTGAATAGAGCATGCCCAAAGGATGATTTTCCACTACCTAACATTGATATGATAGTGGATATGACTATGGGTTTCGAGATGTATTCCTTGATGGATGGTTTCTCAGGCTATAATCAAATCAAGATCGCCTTGGAGGATCAAGAGAAAACTGCCTTCACATGTGCCTGGGGTACTTTCTATTGGAATGTCATGCCATTTGGGCTTTAAAATGTTGGTGCTACATATCAGAGAGCTATGACATCTATTTTTCATGACATGATGCATAGAACCATGGAGGACTATGTTGATGACACATTAGCTAAATCTATGATCAGAACAAAACATCTACATGACTTGAGTAAGATCCTAGACTGAATGGAAAAATTTAGTCTCAGACTAGATCCTAAGAAGTGTGCTTTTGGTGTGACTTCTGGAAAACTCTTAGGATACATTGTGTTAGCACTATTTTGAAATTTCCCATCCTCATGCTTAAAGGGTTTCTAAATTGAGGTCCTTACACCTAATTGTAAATTGGTATGGATAAAGCCCTAGCTTGACCTAAGTGTTGTTATGTTTGAGCATTACCCTTTTTCTCATTAACATTTCCTAATGATGCATGTACAAAATTGACCCCTTTGAAGTGACCACTTTACATGTTATACCACTAGATTGTCGAACGGGGCCCCCTTTTAAATATTTCCTTTAAAGCCTAAGTTTTCCTAGTAAAGTCTCCATATGACTAACTTTTTAAAACTTGCGGTTGTCATTAAACCTTGAACTCCCTGTTGTTAGATTTTCTAACATGTGCTTTAGCGACAGGATGACACCTATCTGGGCAGGCCCATTCTTCTAACTCTGTTGCTAATTAAACATTGGGATCAATCAACGGATGTCGTTATACCATTGGGCCAAAATGATTGTCCTTAAGTCCTACAATGAGCTCAAAATAGAGTTGATTCAGAAGGATAAATTAATTGCAGAATTGTCAGGACCATAGGATCATAGGTCACCCCAGTTGATGATAGCTGATAAACCTATAATGGCCTCTTTATCAAACCCTATCATTGAATTTCCACCATCACCATACCCAGAGACAAATATAGATGCAAGGGTCAGCTGGGAAAAGCAATAATTACTTGAAGAAACAAGTCATTTCAAAAGAAAAAGGGCAGAATTAGACAGGATGAGGGAAGAGCATTTGAAAGATAAAAGCTTGTTAGAGTAGAAATATGAGGAAAAGGTTAAAGAGACCATTATGTAATTTTCTACCAATATGAATCCTATAATTTTGTTTGACCATGCTAGGAGATTAAAGATATTGCTCACAGCTTTAAATAAGCATAAGGAGGAGTTAGGGCCAATTTTTAGTAAATGGATTGAGAGATCTCTGAATGTAAGATTATTCAGATGGTTATCCAAGTCTCAGGTTGATTCTGACCCATTAATCAAACCATTGCATCAGAATGTGAAAAGGCTTGTTGAGCATGATATACTTTTGGGTGATTTTGAAAGAAAATCAAATTTTTTGAAGAAAGAATTGACACTCCCCAGCTGTGATTTGGTCCCAAGAGGTATTTATTGCAGGGATGACAGTGAAGATATGACAATCAAATTTGTTGGAGGAAGTCGAGGATAGAATTGATTTGGATATCTCTCCAAATTTGATCGGTGCATTTATTGTAAACCCAATAGGGTTGTTGTAAAGTTTTTAGGTTAAAATTTTGTAAACCCTAGAATGATCGGTAGCTTGTTTCATTTCCTTGTATATAAAGGATTTTCCACGATCATTCTAGGCATTGAGAGTCTAGGTGTTGAGAAGATAGAAATTTTGAAACCCTAGCCCTTAGTCGAGGATTGTAACATTTTGTATTATTTCTTATCAAGCAATAGAGAAGAAGTATAGGTTGCTGCTATTATCTTGCAAGCTTGCTATTTAGAATATGGGGTATACAAATGATCAAGGTTATACTTAATACAAATCAATCTTTATCTCTCCATCATATCTATTCTATGAATCTTTAAATCTTTCAGAGATTTATATGTATGTGTTTGGATTTGAGCTCTAATCTAGGATTAGATTAAATATTGCTCAGGGTGGGATGCATGTTCACTAAATTTACTTGAGGATTTTCTATAAGTAGGAAAGAGTTGGGGTGTTTGTATTTATGTTCAAAGGCTAGTTATTCTTAAGCATCTTTGTATTCATTCTGTCTTTTGATATTTTTTCCCAATGGATAAGGCACTGGTTGATATATTCCTATCTATGCTTTATGGGAAATGATTGAAATCATTACAATCACACACATAAATCAATACCAGTCATTTTACTTTTATTTACATTTACAGTTGTTCTACCTAGTGATGGAGAGTCAATGAATAATAGGTTGTTATTTAGTACTTTCTCACTGTAATATGTTGTAAGATTTAGTATTGAGTAAGAAGTAGAGTTGTATATATTGGATCAAGTGCACCCACCTTGGTTTTGTAGAGCCAGAAGTGAAGAGGGCAGTTTTGTCCCTATAGTTGGTCTAGTTACTTATAGATTTCTCACATTTGGAACTAACCCCTCCTTAATATCACTCATAAGTATAATGGTATCTCTTGGACAGTAAAATCTTTTGAAGAACCAACACATTGTCTCAAAGAAGGGCATTGAAGTTGATCCTACTAAGGTAAAGGCTATAATGGAGATGCAACCTCCTAAAACAATTAGTCAAATGCGAACTCTACAAGGGAGAGTCCAATCTATCAAGCGCTTCATATCTCAACTAGCTGATATATCACAACCTTTTACAAAGACATTACATAAAGGTGTGACATTTTCATGGAGTGAAGAATGTGAGAAAAATTTCAACCATATCAAGCAGGACTTAGAAAATCCTCCAATCTTGATGCCTCCTATTCTAGGGAAGCCATTGATCCTATATGTCTCCACAACATATACATCATTCGAGGGCATTGCTAGCTCAATATAATGATGATAAGAAAGAAAGAGCAATCTATTAAATAAGAAAAACATTGGTAGCATATGAAAAGAACTATTCAATGATTGGAAAAGCTAGTCTACCTGTGATCTTTGCATCACAAAAATTGAGACATTACATGTTAGCTCATACCATGCACTTGGTAGCTAAGGTTGATCCACTAAAGCACCTACTAAGAAAAGCTTCCCTCATAGGTAGACTAGATAAATGGGTGGTGCTCTTGAGTGAATTTGAAATTGAATATGTTGAACAAAAAGATATCAAGGGCCAAGCAATTGCTGACCAATTGGTTGATGCACCTATGTTTGATGACACACCAATGCAAATAGAGTTTCCAAATTCCTCTATCATGAATCTTTCTTCTAGAGAATGGCAATTGTTCTTTGATGGCTCCTATGTTATAATAACTGAGAGGGGGGGGGTGAATCAGTTATCTAGTGTCCCAAAACAAAATGTATAATTCAAAACATCTTCTTTAGTTTCTGCTCATCGGTAAACAATAATAACTCTCACTATCTATGCTTCTACCGATTACTAGTCTAATACTTATAACAATTTACCAATCAAATCTAACATGTAACATGTAAAGAATGATAACAAAAAAATATCACAATCAACACATAACACAAGAGATTTAACGTGGAAACCCTATAAAGGGAAAAACCACCTAGGACCAGCAACCCAAAATTGTTCACTCTTCTAAAGCGAGGTCAGTTAAGACCCAACCCTGTTAAAGGTTACAAACACACTGTCAAGTGTGACCTTGTTAGAGGATTTTAGACTAGAAGTTATTGTCCAACTAGCATTCACTATGGGGTTGACAAGATAACAATGTTCATTCTATGAATGATACATAATAAGACTTTCAGAGTCCACTCGATTAAGAGATTTAGACTATATACAATGGTTAAATATGTAACAGTTAATGACCTACCTTAATACAACTTCAATTGTAGATTATAGATCAATATTTCACTTCAAATTCAATACTGTATCAACTTATTGTCCATTGGTAATTACTCTCTGTAGCTTGGTAACTGTTCTACAGCTCGGTTCTCACTAACCAGTATGATCAAAATGCATGAAAGCTTGTTCATGCAAAATTCCTATAGCTTCTTCTTCTTCCAGCTCCTTTCATAAATAAATTATGTTCTCTTATATAGATGAGTAAATCATTTTCTTCTCCACCATTAGATTTTGCCACTTAATCACATTCATATATTTTGTCACTTCAAACTTTCTTGGTACTTGTGTCAATAACACATTTCAATTTTCTCCATTAGATCTTCCTTGAATTTTGTCAGCCGTTGATTTGCGTAGCAAACTTTATCTGTTACCTTGATGTTATACTCTTGCCAGCTCATCAATCTTATCGGCTAAACTAATCATTTAATTCATTCTATCCTCCTCGATTAACAAAGAATGCATCGGTGAACACTACTTGATTAATACTGTGGTCGGTATACACTACACTCTGTCGGTGTATACTAGAAATGCTTCATTTACCGACAACACTACTTTGTGTCTTTCAGCTCTATACTTCATTATAGATGAATGTAACATAATAAAGTCAATATCCTCAAGTCATAGACTCATCAAAAATTTACTCAATGTGTTCCTTATCCTCATCTATCTTGTACATCTTTCCTCATGTAGATTTCTTTGTTCTTCATCTCTTTCACCTTTCTTCAGATGTCTCGATGTAGTAACTTGCAAGATAAGTGTTGTCAAACTAGTTGACATCAATGACAACATAAGACTGATTTAATCATATTCCATATCTAATCAGCAACTTCTTAGTGATCTTGCAATCACAAATCCTTCAATCAGATTCCAAATCAGTTGTAGTCCAACAATCTCTCCCTTCGGCATTGATGGCAACTCAAGTAATATGAAATGTACCATACACATACCAAACATACATTCTACAACTTTGTGAACAAATGTTGTCAGTTGAATAGACTTAATATGTTTAATCACTACGTTACTGAACCAACATTAAGTAATACAGCTTTACCATTCTGTAGTTGTAATCTTTTTAGTTTTTCTATTCCATTTAGATTGTCTCTCCCTTAGATAATTCTTGTTAGTGCTTGTTTCAAACCTTTCAACCTCTTTCATATTGTTCATCTCTCCCTTTCATTGTTGTACATTCCTTTCATATTGTTCATCTCTCCCTTTGAAAACAATGCCAAAGAAATAAATAAACAATTAGCTCTGTAGTAGCCAAGTAACTCTTTGTGGTGTCTAGTACTTCCTCTGTATCTCTGTATACTGATATCTCATCGGTTCAAGTGCTCAAACTTAATCACAACCTTGAACATGATTCAAAGTGTGAACTATGTTGCATCAACATGAATGATCTTCTGATAAAAGTAGGCTGATGCAACATCTAGATCACCTTAGTGACCGATAGATAGGGGACAAACCCCAAGTCTAGTCCTCAAGTATTCAAATGTGTCCTTCGGTAGAGGCTTTGTAAAAATATCAACAAGTTGTTCTTTAGATGTAACAAATTCTAACTTTACTTGCTTCTCTTGCACTTGTTCTCTTAAGTAATGATACTTAATAGATATATGCTTTGTCTTAGAGTGCATCATAGGGTTCTTTGAAATATTAATAGCACTGGTGTTGTCACAATATATAATCACCGGGTCAGTGATTACCTCATTCATTCCTTCCAACACTTGTTTGATATATGCAATGTTTGAACAGTTAGTAGCAATAGCAACATACTCTGCTTCAGGTATAGACTGAGAAATACAAGCCTAGTTTTTACTTGTCTAGGTTACAAGTCTTTCACCAATGAAAAATGCTCCTCCGGTGGTGCTTTTTCTATCATCCACATTTCCAGCCCAATCAGCATCAGTGTAAACTTTCAGTTCAAACTTCCCTTCCTTAGGATACCATAATCCATATTTCTTTATTTTCTTCAAGTATCTTAAGATCCTTTTTGTAGCTATCATGTGTGATTCTCTAGGATTAGCCAAAAATCTTTCAACTATACCCATAGCATGTGCTATATCTGGCCTACTGTGAACTACGTACATTAACTTACCAATCATGGATCGGTAAAGTGTCTGATTTACCTCAGTAGTTTCATCCTCCTTTGTCAATTTGCATCCAGTAGCCATCAGTGTTCCTATAGGTTTTGCATCTTCCATGCCAAATGTCTTCAGTACTTCCTTTATGTATTTAGATTATGTGATGAATATGCCATCACTCTGCTAAATCACTTGTAGTCCAAGAAAGAACTTAATCTCTCTGAACATAGACATTTCAAATTCCTTTTGCATTTCATTAGCAAATGCCTTGCAGACAAGATCTGAGCCACCAAAGATGATATCATCAACAAATATTTGAGCAATGATAATAGTATCATCAGTTTCACCTTTCACATACAAATTTTTGTTTTCACTTGTTCTAACAAATCCAATACTTAACAAATAAGTATGCAGTCTTTCATACCATGCTCTCGGTGCTTGCTTTAGTCCATATAAAGCTTTATGTAATCTACATACCATGTCGTTATTGTTGGGATCAACAAATCCTTTAGGTTGTTCAATGTAGACCTCCTCTTCAAGTATACCATTCAAAAATGCTGACTTCACATCCATTTGATAGACTTTGAATTTCTTATGTGCAGAATATGCAAGTAGCATTCTAACTCCTTCTAATCTAGCAACAGGTGCAAATGTCTCACCATAGTCAATGCCTTCTTCCTATGCATATCCCTTGCATACTAATCTAGCTTTATTTCTTGTGACTTCACCATTTTCATTCAATTTTTTCTATATATCCACTTAGTACTGATAACATTTTTATCTTTTTGTTAGGGTACTAAGGACTAGATTTTGTTCTTTTCTATTTGTTACATTTCCTCTTTCATTGCATTAACCCATTCTTCATTCTCTAATGAAACTTTTATAGTTTTAGGTTCAAACTCACAAATTAGACATGTACCTTGTCTTGTTTTGCTTCTAGTTTGCATTCTAGCATGTCTGTCTCCAATGATTTGTGTTTCAGGATGATGTCTTCTGACAAAACTAGCCAAGACTTGATTTCTCCTTTCTTGTTCATCCTATTCAGGGTCATTTCCTTGCTCGGTAGCATCTTCATGTTCATCGGTTTGTGGTGCCTATTGTACTGCATTATTTCCCTGCCAAGTGGTTGACACTACTTGCGGTATCGGTAGATACTTTGGATGTTCAATTTAAATGAATCTACTATAATCTTCTAGTTCCTTTGTACTTTCCTCTATGTACTTGTCATCAAACTCATCAACACGAACATGAGTACTTTCAACAATCTTATTTGTAACCTTATTTAAACATTTATATGCTTTACTTGTAGCGGAATATCCCAGAAATATTCCTTCATTTCCTTTAGAATCAAACTTCCCATTTCTTTCATCTTTCAAGATAAAGCATTTACTTCCAAAAATTCTGAAATAACTTACAGTAGGTTTGTGTCCAAACCATAGTTCATAAGGTGTTTGGTTGGAGTCCTTCTTTAGTTGTACTCGGTTAAGAACATATACAGTTGTGCTGACAGCATCCCTCCAATATGTCTGAGCAACATTCTTCTGTATCATCAATGTCCTAGCACAATCAATTAGAGACCTATTCCTTCTTTCAGCAATGCCATTTTGCTGAGGTGTTCTCAGCATTGATACCTTCTTCTTGATTCCATGCTCATTGCAAAAGTTAGTAAATTCATCAAAGATAAATTCACCTCCTCTATCAGATCTTAAGCATTTTATTTCCTTTCCAGTTTCTTTCTCTACCTTATCTTTATACCACTTAAACATTTTGAAAGCTTTAGATTTCTCTTTCAGGAACATAACAGTCATCAGTCTAGTATAATCATCAACAAAAAGAATAAAATATCTATCACCATAATAACTCTAAGTTCTCATAGGAGCACACAGATCGGTATGAACAAACTCAAGTATCTTCTTTGTTGAGTAGTCTTTGCTTTTAAAACTAGACTTTGTCATCTTACCTCTTTGACATTCATGGCACATAGCATGATCAAGTTTTTTCAAGTATCCTCTAACTCTTTTCTTTCTACTAATCTTGATCACGTTGTCAAAGTTCACATGGAATAACCTTCGGTGCCACAACCAAGCATCTTCATCCTTTATTATCAAACAAGAAGACTGATCCATATCAAGATAGAATAGATTACCTCTGGATTGTGTACCAGTTCCAACAAGTCTTCCTCCATCATCATAAATCTTCACCTTTTTGCTCTCAAAAGCCAGTCGGTGGCCTAAGTTGTTCAACTGAGCCACACTTATCAAATTATAGTTTAGTCCATCTACCCAGTATGCATTTTCACATTGTAGTCTATCATTGATCATCAGTGAGCCTTTACCTCTTACCATACAAGGTGCATCATTTCCCATTTTCACAGATCCTCCATTATATTCAACAAGATGATCAAAATTCTCTACATCACCGGTCATATGATGTGTGCAGCCACTGTCTATGATCCATGTATCATTTATACTTACTTTAGAGATCAGTGTTGTTTCTTCATGTTTCTCTTCTTCTTCTGAGTCATCTTTCATAGCAACAAATACAACTTCTATATCATCATCAAAATCAAATTCAGTTTCAATATCTTCGGCTATGTAACATACCTTTTTGCCTTTTTCATCTTGGTTGTCTCTTGTGTCGGTAACCTCTATTGACTCTTCTCCCATAGCTTCCTTCAGATCCATCTTTGGATCTATCATTATCTCTCTTCTAAGGACATCTAGCAGTGATGTGACCCACTTCTTTACAATTAAAGCATGCTAAAGCTAGCTTGCCTCTATACCTTCCTTTTCCTTTGGGAAATCTTTGGCCAATAAGTGCTTCAAGCTCATCAAGTTCATCATCGGTATTTTCATCACTATCACAATTCTTACCATTCCTGCTAGACTTTCCAATCTTTAGAGAAGAGATGAAAGCGGATTCAACATAAGGAACAACACTTTTATCAAAGTTGTTTAATTCAAAGGTTGTAAGTTTACCAATCAGAGTGTCAAGAGTAAGGTTGGATGTAGCTCTTGTTTCATGAATTGTAGAAATCTTGATTGCATAAATTGGTAGCAAAGTTTTGAGAATCTTGCTTATCACTATTTCATCATCAATTACTCCATCAGATGCTCTAATAGCATGTACCACCTCTTTGAGTCTATTTGAATATTGGACAATATTCTCACCTTCTTTCATTCTCATATCATCAAATATGCCTCTCAAACTTTCAGCTCGGGCTCTTTTGACATTTAGATCTCCACTGTAGATTTGTGCTAACTTATCCCACATTCCTTTGGTAGTTGTGCATGTCTTGATATCTTCAAATTCAGCGTTGGTACAGGCAGCAACAAGTTCCATCATAGTAACATTGTGTTCATGCTTATCCTTTAGTTGATCAACAATTAGGGGACCAGTGGGCGGTTGTATGTAGCCATTTTCCATCAGATCTAGTGCTGAGTTCCCAATACCAGATATGTGTAGCTTCATTCTACTTTGCCATACTATGAAGTTTTCTTTGTTCAGTTTCGGTACTTCCCTCTTATACATCTTGAGGCCTTTATGCTTAAGTCCTTAAAACTCTGTTCCAAGCAACCAACACTCTGATACCAATTGTTAGAATAACTAAGAGGGGGGGATGAATCTGTTATCTAGTGTCCCAAAACAAAATGTATAATTCAAAACATCTTCTTTAATTTTTTCTTGGTGGTAAGCAATAATAACTCTCACTGTCTGTGCTTCTACCGATTACCAGTCTAATACTTATAACAATTTACCGATCAAATCTAACATGTAACATGTAAAGAATGATAACAAACAAATATCATAATCAACACATAACACAAGAGATTTAACGTGGAAACCGTGTAAAGGGAAAAACCACCTGGGACCGACAACCCAAAATTGTTCACTCTTCTGAAGTGAGGTCAATTAAGACCCAACCTTGTTAAAGGTTACAAACAAACTGTTAGGTGTGACCTTGTTAGAGGATTTTAGACTAGAAGTTATCATCCAACCAACATTCACTATGGGGTTGACAGGATAACAATGTTCATTCTATGAATGATACATCATAAGACTTTTAGAGTCCACTCGGTTAAGAGATTTAGACTGTATACAATGGTTAAATATGTAACAGTAAAATGACCTGCCTTAATACAACTTCAATTGTAGATTACAGATCAATATTTAGTCCATATAAATCCTTCTGATCAATATTTCACTTCAGATTCAATACTATATCAACTTACTATCTGTCGGTAATTACTCTCTGTAGCTCAGTAACTATTCTGCAACTTGGTTCTCACTAACCAATATGATCAGAATGCATGAAAGCTTGTTCACATGAAATTCTTGCAGCTTCTTCTTCTAGCTCCTTTCATAAATAAATTATGTTCTCTTATATAGATGAGTAAATCATTTTTTTCTCCACCATCAAATTTTGCCTCTTAATCACATTCATAGATTTTTCCACTTCAAACTTTCTTGGTACTTGTGTTAATAACATGTTTCAATTTGCTCCATTAGATCTTACTTGAATTTTGTTAGTCATTGATTTGTGTAACAAACTTTATCTGTTACCTTGATGTTATACTCTTGCCAGCTCATCAATCTTATTGGCTAAAATAATCATTTAATTCATTCTATCCTCCTTGGTTAACAAAGAATGCGTCGGTGAAAACTTCTTGGTTAATACTGCGGTCAGTATACACTACACTCCGTCGGTGTATACTAGAAATGCTTCATTTACCGACAACACTGCTTTGTGTCTTTCAGCTCTATACTTCATTATAGATGAATGTAACATAATAAAGTCAATATCCTCAAGTTATAGACTCATCAAAAAGCTACTCAATGTGTTCCTTATCCTCATCTGTCTTGTACATCTTTCCTCATGTAGATTTTTATGTTCTTCATCTCTTTCACCTTTCTTCAAATGTCTCGGTGTAGTAACTTGCAAGATAAGTGTTGTCAAACTAGTTGACATCAATGACAACATAATACTAATTTAATCATATTCCATATCTAATCAGCAACTTCTTAGTGATCTTGCAATCACAGATCCTTCAATCAGATTCCAAATCAGTTGTAGTTCAACATCCTCTACACAGAATGGATCCAGAGCAGGCATCTTTTTCATCACACCTCAAGAATATTCTATACCAAAAACATTCAGGCTAAAATTCCCTTGTACAAATAACATTGTTGAGTATGAATCCCTTCTAAATGGCGTGAAAATAGCAATTGAATGGAGGGTAACAAAATTACATGTTCATGGTGACTCACAACTAGTCATCCATCAAGTAAATGATGTATATCAAATAAAGAATGAGAAGCTAGTTCCTTATAGATGCATGGTAGATGATCTCAAGAAATATTTCCTATCTATCACATTTGAACAAATCCCTAGATTGGAGAACAAGGTTGTTGATGCTATGGCAATGTTATCATCTTTACTACAGTAGCCTAAACATGAGCTTCATTATGAGTTCCTGGTGGAAGCACCGTCATACCCAGCCTATGATTGCCCAAATACCTGAATGATTTGCACTTTTGTAGGTCATGATTCATCTAGATATAAAAACCTATTCTCCTACTTCCAAGACCAAATCATTCTCAAAACCTTTAACTGATATGAGAAAAGAAACCTTATCTAAAACACATCTCGGTATGTTATCATTCACAATGATCTGTACAAACGAAGTCTAGATGGTACTCTTCTTAGATGTTTAGAACATGACAAGTCCAAATGTGCATTAGAAGAGGTCCATGATGGAATATGTGGGTCACACTTAAATGGTTTAACACTAGCTCAAAAGCTTATTAGGGTTGGGTACTATTGTCTTGAAATGGAAAAAGAGGCTATCACATATGCAAAGAACTATCAAAAATGTCAAATCCATGGAAATTTGATACATGCACCAGGGAGAGATCTTATCCCTTCTACTACATAATGGCCTTTTCAACAATGAGCATTTGATCTCATTGGAGCCATTCATCCTCACTCTTTAAATGGGCATACCCATATAATCATAGCTACAGATTATTTTACAAAATGGGTAGAGGCAGTCCCTCTAACTGAGGCAACCAACAAAAAAATATCAATGTTCATTCTGAACTACATCATATGTTAGTATGGTATCCCACACTCTATTGTCACAGATAATGGAGGGCAATTCAAGAACAAAGACCTAGATGACTTATGCACCAAATTCAAGATAACTCAACATTGGTCATCTATTTACTATCCCCAAGGGAATGGACAAGCAGAGGCTTCAAATAAGAATCTATTGAAAATCTTGCACTGTACAGTTAATAAAATAGGAAGAGACTGGAATCTAATGATCAATCTAGCTCTCTGGGCCTCTAGAACAAGTATCAGAACGCCCACTGGGGCTACACCTTTCACTTTAGTTTATGGGTCTGAAGCGGTACTGCCTATTAAGGTTGAAATCCCATCACTAAGAATTAGAATGCATGGACTTGTCACCGACAATGGCTACAGAGTGTTTAGGTTGCAAGAACTTGAACTACTAGATGAGCATAGACAAGCAGCGTATGATCATCTCAAAGTGTATCAGAAAAAAATGTCTAGAGGCTACAATAAGAAAGTCAAACACAGAGAATTTTAGGTTGGTGATCTAGTCTTGAGAGAGAATCCTAAAAATCAATCACATCGAGAGCCCAAGGGGAAGTTTGAACCCAACTAGCTAGGTCCCTTTGTAATCACTGCTACTTTTGGCTCTAGTGCCTATCAACTCTCAACAACTAAAGGAGAACAGCTCCGATAACCAATCAATGTTCTCCATCTAAAGAAATTCTATGCCTAAGGCATTTAGTGTATGGTAAAATGTCCTGAAAAAATCTTTAAAATATGAAAAAGTCCTGAAAAAATTAACATCTTGGTGAAAACCCACCAATAGGCACCTTGATGATTCACCAAAAATATCAAAAAAATTGGAAAAATGAAAAATACAAAAAAATGAGAAAAAAAAAAAGTGCCTTGGTGAAAACTTGGAAACAGGCACCTTGGTAGAAAAAATAGAATCTCTACCAAGATGGTGAAAACCCGACAAACGGGTGCCTTTTGTTCAAAACGCTCCATCTATCATTGCAATCTTGGTATTTCTCAGCTTTCAGTCTGCTTTAGTTTGTATATATCCTTGTTTCAATAAAGTCAGTTTCTACACCAATCATCTCAAATGTTTGTATCCTATCAATGCTTAACACTTGGGGGCAATCAATGTCATATCCTTTGGCCTCCAGTCTACTTTAGATGTGTCATATCCAGTCATAGTCCTTTGAAGCTTCATCCGAGTTAGTCAGTTTGTCTCCTCTCCAAAAAGGATTTTGCATCTACAACAATGCAATCAAACATCAACAAAAACTAAAAACAATCTATTCTTTTTACATTGCTTTTATCTCCTTGTATGCTTATTGATTCACATTGAGATTTTTTCACATTGTGTCCCTTTGAGCTCTTCAATGATGTCCTTTACAGGATTTAGAGAGTGATGACTGGGGGCATAATCTTTTCTTTGTCTTCTGCTTCTATGTGAAAATCTAACAACTTTGGAAATTCTGGATTGAAATGGTGTCTGTCTGTAAGAGCCTCTATCTCGTATTGGATGGCCATGAGTACCTCGACCATCGATACCCAAAAAATTCAAAGAAGTTTGATCTAACTATTGTCTTTTTGAGTGAGTTCTTACTCCTACTATGAAACACGATCTTGCCTAAGGAGGTGAATGATAAAGGGTCACTACGGGTAATTCACACTAGATTTAGAATGATCTCTTGACTGTTTGATGTGTTTGTAATGCAAGATGTATTCAGGTCATCACAACATTTATGTTCTAATGCTTATACAAATTGCTATATCAAAATGGACATGATATTCAGGTCATCCTGGCATTTGTGCCTTGGTGCTTATATCTAATCCAACATTCCGAAAATAAAATCAATATTTATATGTCCATGGTTGCCTAACCAGTGGGTGTTGTATTGATTCCTATGCATACAAATCGATATTCATATGTCTATGGTTTCATAACTAGTGGGCATTGTATTGATTTATCTGGTTACCTAAAACTTCAATGATGAAAACGACTGACACATGATCAGTGACTAGGTCCTAGGTCTTAGGTTTGCATTTCATTTTGCACTTTTCATTTCATTTTACATCTTGCATTTCACTTTGCATTGTCTCACAATTGCCTAAATCAGTTTAACACTTGAAAGATTCTTCAAACCAGAGCTTAAAACAAGGACTAAGCATTGTATGAAGGTTCCTCCAACAAAATAGCAAGTAGAATCCTTTTTCGGGATAAAAATTGAAATCTGAGATCATTCATATTATTAACTACTTGCATAATCAACCTTCAATCATCACAGAAATCTAGAATTCAACTTAACTGATTATCTTACATCAAACTATCAAAATTTCAACTCTTGGTCTAACCTAGTCTCCAGGACCTCTAAATGATGCAGAATGCATTCTCAAACATGTACAAACCACTTCTCAAATCAATTAACATGCTTCTAAACCATTCAACACTGACTTTTCTTGTCATATTTCAATTTTAATCTCGAAGGGGGCATGGTATTGCACATCATTCAAGTCTGTAAATCTAAATCTATAATCAAATCTTTCCTCAGTAATCAAGACAACAACCACGTCTAGTTGTTGATTCATCAAAAGACCTCATCACTTCGGGCATATCGCTTGGGGCATATCAGATTTATTAAGATCCATATCGATCTGGTATCCTAATCAATCTTGTAAACTGTATCAGCTTTTCATAACCATTAGTTCATTAGTGTCATTTCCTTGGTTCTTCGTAACTGAAGGGTTCAAATGTGATACCATTGTGATTCTGCTAAGACAATCAAGTCTGGAATCGGTCACTCACTCATTTGTAATCATAAGGTTCAAGATTAGGTGTTTTGATACTTTTTCGCAATCATTGGTTCATTGTTGTTATAGTTAACATCATCATGATTCTTGGTCACCCAAGACCTGAATTAGCTTTTTCAAATCTTTCAATTGGTTTCTGTCTCTGAATCAGTTCATCTTTCAAATCAATTTCATCATCCAAAAATAAACTATTCTTTGAACCACTACACTTCGCATAGTGATTCAAAGAGGGGCAAAATGTAATACCCCAAAAATGGGCTATAGGTTCATTAACCCCCTACATCTTTCAAATCAAATGAAATTGACATCAAAGTCCTAACCTAAGGCACATCTAAACATCATTGAATCCTAATTGATTATCTTAAATTTTGCATCGGGGAATATTCCTAAAAATATTCCTATTTATCATAATTCTCTTTAATTTAATGATTATTTGGTGATAAAGCTAATTTATCCTAAAGTTTGATTAATTGAATATTCTAAATATTTAATTAATTAGATTTAATTCTGCCACTTAATTATGTAATTGAATTTAATTATATTTGTTCCTAGATTGTATTATTTAATGTTGACAATAAATCAAAATCTACCGAATAATTGATTAAATTCTTAAATTCTTATTTAATTAACTAAATTCAGTTGTCAATATTTAATGATATAGTTTTTGAACATCAATTTGATTTAATAGTTGATTAACCCATAAATCAATTATTTAAAATTCAAAAATCAGTTAAGTTGAGCATAAATCACTTTATTTAATTATTAATTCTTAATTATTTGTGCACATGTTGAAAGAACAGTTAAACTCCAAATCAAAAAATCAATTCAAATTGTTATCTTTTTGAACTCAACATCTATTTTCTGTTCAAAGTTGATCTAAACTTCTTATTTGAGTCAAACAGCTGTTCTTGCATGCTTTTGCATGATTTTATGAGTTAAGTAATTCTAAATTCTTGCTGACTCAGAAATCAACCTGAGTTCATCAAGAGTGATTTATGACTTTTCTCATGCACCCTCAAAGCCCCAGATTTCTATAAAATCAAGGCTCAACTCTTCACAAAGGGCTAGCATATTTTGATCCCTCAAGATTTCAATTAAGATCGACAATCCACAAAATTGCATCCTCACTCTAGCGAATCGGTGATCGAAGAATTCATCTTTTATGAATCAAGACTATTGTGAGATTTTATTATTTTTAAGTTTATCATTTAGATTCATTGTTAGATTTAATTATGCATATCAAATTCATTTAGTTTAGCTTCATATCCAGTTTTTCATTCTAATTGCATAGAAAATCCAAAAATCTAGATCAATTGCATTCATTGTACATTTCATCATTTAGCTTTTAAATCCTTTGTTTAGGTGTTGCATTGTCACTGATCTCGGTCCAATCTGAGAATCCATACTCACATCTACTAGAAGGCAGTAAATCACCTGGTTAGCTTAACTTTTCAATTCTTTACAATTTTCAATTTTGCTAACCTCTAATGTTTTACTGAGGTGTTGTGTCTATTGCTAGGTACAAATTTCACACACGTCACATAAATAATGTATAGAAGACAAAAAGTTTTTGTGTTAAGGGATAATTAGCAACTTGGCCATATTCCTTTGTTTCTATCAATGAAAAAGGGGGAGATTGTTGGAAAGTTGTCTATAATGAAGTATATGACTTGATATAGTGTTGTCATTATGGCAACAAATTCATATAGCAGTTTGGAGTCAGCGCACCTGATGAGAAGATCAGAAATCAGCTAAGTGTTGAAGACTAGACAATATACAAAGTTCCTGCACTCAAAGCATCAGCGCACATGTGTACGGACAAATTATGGTATGTGCCCTAGAAGTTAAGTTTTTTAGACTATACTTATGCTTATTCTATGATTGCATAAGTAGATGTGAAAAGATGAGAAAGTTACAGTCAGTTGAAGTTGCATAGCCAATGTGTGCCAGCAGAGAACAGAGCATGGAGCCAAAAGTTAGCATTTTGGTTTGCGATTATAATGTAATATTGTAAAGGCTATGCGCCCATTGTATTTAGGTTACTGACATGTTTATATGTATAATTGTAAGCACGCTTAAGCCAATTCATTTGGAAGCATTATTTGTAATTAGTTATAGGGCCAACCTAATTGTTTATTTTGTATGAGCGTATAAATATAAGATGCACCCATTGTATTCGGTATGGAAATGGAAATAGAGTTGTGTCAAGTAGAGAAGAAGCATGCAAAGAGAGCATAAAATGTATTAGAGCTTTGCAAGAGGTCAAAGCATCAGTGCATCACAAGAACTGATCTGACAAGCAGTGTCACAGTGACAATTCACCTGGCAGATATAGTGTGTATCTGAGAATAGAAGGTTGTAGCTTTCACCATTTGAGTAGTGAGCTCTAGGAAAATGAGTCCACTCCCCTAATAGGGATTATTGTAAAAGGCTTGTAACAAGGTCTGACCCTTAACAAGGTCTACTGTACTTAAAGCATTGTAAAGATACTCCTAACAGGGTAAAGGATCTTCTAACAAGGATCTCAAAACACTAGTGCAAAATATTAGTGGGTGTCTATTCCCACCGGGGCTTTTACCTATTTGGGTTTCCCCGTAACCATATTGGTGTCATGTGTTGATTTCATATTTCATGTTTATGTGAATTTTTAATTCAATACTTAAGCATTTAAGTTCAGCATAAAGATTAAAGTAAAAAGTTAAAATACAGTGAACACTGATTCACCCCCCCCTCTCAATGTTCCCATTCCTAACACTCTATGTCTGTCGTCTCTGATGTCTCCTCCTGCCACCACTACCATCCCCATCATCATCCCCTCCATCATCATCATCATCCTTGGATCTCTCATCACAGCCTGGGATAGGCTCTACTGGATCTGTAAATCAAAGAAATCTATCCCGAGCCCACCAGTCTCGATACTCATGTGACATATAGCATCTGCAACATCTGCAAACAAATCCCATCTACAGTACACCAAACGAGCAATCTGGTCACAAGAAAACTAAAAATCTATTTGAGCACCCCATATGGACCACTCTACCTGAACTCTAGCATACGGTGCCATACCTTGTGGCATATCCTGAATCCTACCATACTGCCTAGAAACTCGGTCGAAGAAAAATCACTCAATCACAATCGTAGCTCTACCAATCATCCACCGAGGAGCAAACATATATGGGAGCTCATCATCATCCTCTCTCCATATCTTGCAAGCTATATATGGTCACCAATAGACCTAATCAAGATCATTAATAACCCGATGCCAATACTCAAGCTTGCCTAGATGATGTTGGACAACCATGCCACTATATAGAAAACCATAATAGAATCCTCGACAATGAATCCTATCTGATACTAGCCTAGTGATGGGAAGATGCTCCCATACCCGTAACTAGAGAATCATAGCACCTACAGACAAAGAAGCACTAGACCTGTACACAACCTCATGCAAATCGTGGTACAACTGTTCTAAAACACAAGAGCCCCAATCAAATCATCAAGGTTGTGCAAGAAAATCCTCCAAGATCTAGCCCCACCCAATTGAGAAACAATGACCTCACCGGTCAAGAAGCAGTAATCCGCTAATCAAAGCACCCAATACTACTGGCAATGTGGGAAATGAAGTGAATTGTGCCCATGTAATCGTATCATTATCAAGGGTATTGTCTCTGAACACCCATCTGCATACTATACTATCATAAATAGAGTCATAGTACACCATCTCCCCTTGATAAGTAATGCACAATAATCTGTACACATCCTCTAGAGTAATGGTCATCTCTCTAAAAGGTAGATGGAAAGTATTGTGATCAAAGTGCCATCTCTCTACCACAGCAGTTAGGAGACCACGGTTCAGCTAAACTGTGGCATATCAAGAAGGAAACTAAGCCCACACATCTCAATAATATGAAACTCTATTGGGCTCAATGTCTGACCTAGATCTAGGACCCAAGATGCAACGGTCCGTACATAGAGCTTACAGAAATGTGCCTATTTTTGCAAATCAAAGGAATCATATCAGTGTACTATATCAATGAGTTATCTTAAGTCAATTAGTCTATCAGAATCAAAGTATCAAACCTAGTACCATTTATTTGTGTCTCTATGTCTTGAGAATGAATTATCAATTTTCACACTGATCAATCAATCCTACCTATCAATATCCCACTATCAGATCTATCCTATTAGATTGACATAATCAAACATTCATTGGTACCACCATCTTGATATTCTAATCAATTTTTTTTCTTAACTACAACAGACCTAACTATCTTGGAAATTTCAATCGGTCAGTCAAAGACATCAGGTTTTAATCAAAAACTCAAAATTCCTATTAAAATTTTTTTGCAAAATCCTGCAAGCGTCATTTGCCTATTAGGAGGCAGCATTTTACCTTATATAGTGCAGAAAGATCTTACGCAATACTTTATCATCAGCACACATCATTTAACATTTCACACGATATTTTACAAGGCTAGGCGGCACTTTACAAGGCCTAGGCAACATTTTAAAGTTAGGGTTTTATAAGCGGAAAAATATATATACATTGGCATGAAAACCCTAGTACTACGTGGAAACATACTATTGGTAGGCGAGACCTAAAAGTTTCTAAGCAGCACTTTACCACATGGAGGCATTAATAAAAAGCGCGGATGCATTATTTTACAAGTTTACGTGGCATTTAATCTATCTCATGCGGCATTTTGCAAAAATTAATCTACAACATGAAATAAATGCAATAAATGCTATTAAAGAGCAATAAATGCACAAAGGAAGGTTAGAAATCACTCACAGGAGGTCTGTAATCCAAAGGCCTCTGATAGAGATGACCTCTCTCGAACCGATGCTCGCAAATAGGCACAACCACAGTGAAAAATCAACTCAAGATCAGAGCAAAATCTCAATAGTCAAAAGTGAAAATGAATAGTAAATTTAGGTTTTTCAACCTATTTAAGCTAATTTGACCTAACTTAGAGGTGAAATTTTGACTTTGACCTATATCATTATATCAATCAACCGGGGCAAATTGTGAAACATGACATATAATCAATGTTTTTCAAAAATGAAAACATATTGAATCAATAAATCAAACAACATCAAATTTTTCTAAGCAAGCAGTCAATATGTTTTATTTTTGAGAGGGCATCAGAGTATCAAATTGGCATCAAACATCATCGAAATCTGGGGCATCAAAATTTTTGAATTATTATTAGTGGGGTACATATCATTTTATCAAATCAAATCAGAGGCATATCATATCAGGCAACAATTTCAAATCAGTGGTGTGTCAGTAAATCAGTAAATCAGGACCTAAAAGCGATCAGGACATAAAAATTTCTTTGAATCAATGTTCTTCACACATCAATTCAAAGAGAGACATTTGTAGACATCAAAAATTGGGCAAGTGCTTTAAAATTGCAAAATTGCAAAATCTTAATCAAAATGCACTAATTCTCATCAAAAAGGATCAAATCAAATTGAAATGGACATTTATTAAATCAAATTGGACAAAATCATTAAAATCAAAGGAAAAATCAAATGATGACACTAAATAATTAAATACAAAGCTTAAAGGGGTGAAAAACACTACATAATTAATTTTAATCAATTAATTGTATAGTTGTTAAATCAAAAATCAAATTGAACCTATTCCCTTACATGGCTAATTTAATTAATTAATAGAATTTAATTAATCCTAATATATTTCAACAACAAATTGAGCAACCAATGAAAATTGAGAACAAAAGCACATGGATCACTCAAAAATAGTTGAATCTCAATCATACATTTCAACTTTTAATCTCAACCACTCAATTTTGTCTTTTTGTCCAAAGCTTTGAGACAAACATTTAAATTGTCCCCCCATTTAAAAACATTGCAAAGTTTTTGACTCAACCAAAGCTAAATCACGGTTACTTCACTCTACCCCCTACCCTTGGGAATTTACTATAAATAAGAGGCATTTTGAGAGTAATAAGAGAGAAGAGAATTCAAGAGCAAAGCATCCTTATTATAGGCATTTTTAGAGAAATTGAGAGCATTTACCATTAGCATTTCAATTTATCTTTGCATAATGGAGAATTGTGAGTTAGATTAATCATTGTAGCATCATATATTTCTCATTTTAGAAGTGTCACTAGTGGAGATTAAGCTGAGAGCTCTACTTACCACATCTAATTAGAGAACCATGAGATGTCATGGATTTTAAATTCAATTCTTAGTTTAAATTTGCATTGTATTTCCTAAGATTGTTAGTTAATGATCCTAATTTCATGAAGGTGTTAAACATACACACACAGTTTCCACCAATGAAAAAGGGGGAGATTGTTGGCAATTTGGCTGAGTAGGATATTGATTTGTTGTCATTATGGAAACATATAATCTATATGATGACCGCACTACAGTAGCAAGCATTTTTTTAAGAGCACAAGTAAAATTGTATAAGTATAGCAACATTTTCTAGTCTAATCAGAGATGGTTTTGGTTAGCAATGTTTGTAGAAGTAGGTTCATTGCATGTGCACTTGAACATGGATAATTCTATGTATGATAAAGACACATGTGAAAGCACAAGTTTGTACAACATGTATGGAAGAAGATATTGTAGAATTGCAGAGACAAAGTCTTAGCCGACCTGAATAGAGAAAGAAGACAGAATAAGAATGATAGTTAAGGGATTATTTTGTTTATCAAAATAATAACTTAACCATACAAGGGATGACATCCTAGATGTTAACCCTTAGGTAGCATAAATTATTTTTTGTATTTAGGAAAGATTTTATGCTTGGTAAAGCTGACTGTAAAGTTATTATTCTTAATAACTGGTATATATGTAAAAAGAATGTAATGTGAAGAAAATAGATTGATGTAATAAGATAGTGTAAAGATATGATGTGAAGTTGTATGTTGTAAAAGAAGAGAAAGTAAACTTTGTATATGAAAGCGAAGAGCTAAATCAGAATAGGAAAGCTATTTGGCAACAGTGAAAGGTTATGTACTTTACCTTTTGTATTAAGATATCATTGTACTTTACATGTTTGGACAGTGATCTCATCTTGTAAACATCCTATTTTGTAATACCAACTCCTAGCAGGTTTGGGGCTTCTAACAAGGCCTAAAGTCCTTTAAATCAGGATAGAGACACTATATGTATGTAATAGACTCCTGACAGGGTCAACATCCTTAACCAGATACTCCTTGGCCAGGGTTTCCTCGAGAACAAACATGGTATTATGAGGTCATTTTATTTATTGCTATGCATGTTATTTAGTCTACTTTGTTTTGTAAGCTTCAAGTTAATTTGTTATATCCATAATTGGGCAAAAGTAAAATTTTGTAGAATATTGATTCACCCCCTCTCTCAGTATTCCCTATTTCTAACACTTTTCTCATTTCATCAGTAAAAGATTTGAAAATAATATCATGTCCTCCAAATATTATATCATCAACAAAAATTTCAGCAATAAAAATATTATCATCAGATTCTCCTTTCATGTACACATTACTATTTTCACTTGTCCTCACAAATCCAATACTAATAAGATAAGCATGTAATCTTTCATACCATGCTCTCAGTGCTTGTTTCATTCCATAAAATTCTTTGTGCAATCTACATATGATGTTCTTCTTATTTGGATTAGCAAAGCCTTTAGGTTGTTCTATGTAGACCTCTTCCTCAAGAATTCCATTCAGAAATGTTTATTTCACATCCATTTGATATAATTTGAATCCTTTGTGTGCAACATATGCAAGTAATATTCGAACTCCTTCAAGTCTTGCTACTAGTGAAAAAGTTTCACCATAGTCAATTCCTTCTTCTTGTGGATATCACTTGCATACAAGTCTTGCTTTGTTTTACAAGTCTTGCTTTGTTTCTAGTTACTTCACCATTCTTATTCAACTTGTTTATGAAAATTTACTTAGTACTAATTACATTTTTGTCACTCGGTCTCGATACCAATGTCCATGTTTTTTTTTTCTCTATCTATTCAATTTCTTCATTCATGGCCTTAATCCATTCCTCATTCTCAAGTGCATCTCTATAATTCTTAGGCTCAAATTCACAAACTAAACATGTGTTCTTTCTTAACTTACTTCGTGTCATCATGCCAGCTTGCTTGTCTCCAATAATTTGGTTCTGTAGATGGAGTCTTTTAACAAATCTCGCTAGTACTTTTTCTCTTCTTTGATCATCATTCGGTTCAGGTTCATTTTTATTCCTTGATAGCTTCTTCCTGGTTCTCAATTTGTATTTGCCGATTCTCAGTAGCATTTTCATGTTGCTCGGTAGACTTAGCCTGTGGCTTGGGTAGACATTCTGGATGCACAATATATGTAAACCTACCATAGTCTTCTAATTTCGTCATTCTTTCTTCATCATTCTTCTCAACAAACTCATCAAATTTCACATTAGCACTCTCAATCATTTTGTTAGTAACCTTGTTCAAACATTTGTATGCTTTTCTCTTAGTAGAATATCCTAGAAATATTCCTTCATCACCTTTAGAATCAAATTTAAAATTTCTATCATATTTCAGAATGTAACATTTGCTTCCAAAAATTATGAAATAACTTACTTTCGGTGTGTAGCCAAACCATAGCTCATAAGGTGTCTTATTTGTATCTTTCTTCAGTTGAACTTAGTTCAAGGTGTATACAGTAGTGCTAATAGCTTCTCTCCAATACATTTGTGCAATATCTTTCTCAATCATCAATGTTTTGGCAAGTCAACTATAGATTGATTCCTTCTTTCTACAATACCATTCTGCTATGGTGTCCTTGGTGCAGAAACCTATCTTTTAATTCCATGCTCATTATAGAAGTTAGTGAATTCATCAAAAATAAACTCACCTCCTCCTTCAGATCTTAAGCATTTTAAATCTTTTCTGATTTCCTTTTCAACTTTAGCTTTATACCACTTAAACAGTTTGAAAGCTTCCGATTTCTCTTTCAAAAACATAACTTTCATCATCCTAGAGTAGTCATCAACAAATAAAATGAAATATGTGTCACCATAATAACTTTAAGTTCTCATAGGACCACATTAGTCGGTATGTACCAACTCCAAAATACCTTTAGAAGAATAGTCCTTTCTTTTAAAACTAGATTTAGTTATTTTTCCTTTCTAACATTGATTGCACATGACATGTTCAGGTTTAGTTAGACTTGGCAAACCCCTAACTCTTCTCTTATTACTGATCTTAACCATGTTATCAAAATTCACATGATACAGTCTCTTATGCCACAACCACACATCTTCATTTCTAGCCAACAAACAAGAAGTTTCAGCATTGTTAAGATAGAATAGATTACATTTGGATTGTTCACCAGTACTGACTGGCTTTCCAGTTTCATCATAGATTTTCACCTTTCTACTTTCAAATGCAACTCGGTGACTTAAATTATTAAATTTTGATACACTCAATAGATTATAGTTAAGTCTTTTCACCCAATATGCATTCTCACATCTAATCTTATCATTCAACAAGATAGATCATTTTCCTTTCACTAGATAAGGTGTATCATTTCCCATTTTAACAGATCCTCCATTATAGTGTTCAAGGTATTCAAATTTATCCTCATCACTAGTCATATGATGTGTACATCCACTATCAATAATCCATGTATCATTCTTGCTAACTTTAGATATAAGTGATGTTTCTGCATACCTTTCTTCTTCTTCTTAATCATCTTTCATTGCAATAAATACCAATTCAATTTCATTAGCAGTGTCAGTGTCAGTGTCATTATCATCTTCTCCAGCAAACATGCCTTCTTGTCTTTGTATTTGTAGTCTTGGTTGTTTCTTTTGTCATAGTGTCAGTTTCCTCTATTATCTCTGTTGTCTCTTTCACCAAACTTTCCATCACCAGATCAGTCATTGTCTTTATCTTCATCTTTTGATGAAGGGTGCTCCCCTTAATACCACAAACACATAACAGAAACAGAGAAACCACAACAATATGCAAGAACAGAAAATTGGCTTCTTATTATCTCCACAAATGTGGAATTACAAACTTTCAGAATTACAATATGCAAAGCCACATGGGCATTCCCTTACAATATTCTGTAGGACAAAGCCTCGAACTATTACCCAGATCTACTACCCAGAACTATTTTGAACTGCCTAAGACAATAATACAGCCTTCCTTATATAGGCAATTATCCACCGCCTGGGAAGGTTCCAGAATTTTAGCCAATAAGGCCGACCAAACTTAGAATTATTTTATTTTACATTTTATTACATCATAGTCGGCTCAAGATAACCTTTGAAACCCGAACAGAAATTTTGAAGAAAATTATTTTTCGCCATTTCAGGTGGCCCAACTTCCGAAGACCATAAGTCATCACCAGTTGACCCGCTCGGCCACTATAACCCCATTTCGGAAACGCCACGAAGCGCTCTACAGGCTTGACCGGCGCAAGCGTTCGTCACCCAAATTTTCGACCTCATCCGGGGCCTCTAAAGCCTTCAAAACTGAGTTCAAAGTTTCTGTACCCTACTGCCAATACCGAAAATCTTCAATATCTTCCAATATACACTTGATCTGGCAATGAAACTTTACTGGCAGACTTATATGACCAAAATGAACCTCCAAGAAAGAAATCAGATCATTCTGAGCACATACGAAAATTACCAAAAATAGTAACTTTCCATAAATAGCAGCTCTGCACAAAATAACCCTTATTGAATAAAAAAAATATAAATATTTTTGGGTGATGCAAGATTGCTCTTACACCCAGGATGCTCCTGCATCAGACACCCGAGGTAATTTGAGAAGTGACCCTGTCACGACTCAGGTGTGTAGAGGAAAACCAAGACGGTTAACCTCCTCCTTTGTTAGCCATGATGAATCTTCAACAGGTCGTCCTTTCCACTTGACCAGATATTCTTCATATGTCCTGTTCCTTGTGCTTCTGCCAACACGACTATCCAGTATATCTTCAATCTCCTTAGTGTCTGAACTAGTTGCTGGAATACTCCACTGTGTTGTTGTGATCTCATCTTCAACACCTCCTTCATGATACTCTGTCAGATCTGAAATGTTAAACACTGGTGAAATATTTAGCTCAGTAGGCAATTCTACCTCATATGCATTTCCTGAATCATGTTTCTTCAGTATCTTACATGGCCCAAACTTCTTCATTTTCAGCTTGTTATATGTACCAACTGGAAACCGCTCCTTCCGCAAATGAACCATGACTTCATCTCCAACCTGAAATTCTTTATGCCTCCTTTTCTCATCTGCCTTAGCCTTATACTGTGCGTTCATCTTGTTAATATGTTTCCTCACCTCCTCATGGATGTTCTTCAAGTGTTCTACAAAATCTTCAGCTTCAGCACTACTTATTGCTCCTTTATCTATCTTTCTCAATTCAGATGCATTTCTTGGACTACTTCCATATACAATCTGGAATGGTGATTTACCAGTGCTCCTGTTGACAGAATTATTGTATGCAAATTCTGCCTGTGGTAAAATCAAATCCCATCCCGTTGGCTTATCTCCAACCAAACATCTCAGCAAATTTCCCAAACTCCTATTCACCACCTCTGTCTGTCCATCAGTCTGTGGATGATGTGATGAACTGAACTTCAAATCTGTCTTCAACTTCTTCCACAATGTACGCCAGAAATATCCAACAAACTTAGTGTCCCGATCTGAAACTATGGTCTTTGGCAAACCATGAAGTCTCACTACTTCTCTGAAAAACAATTCTGCTACATGAACAGCATCATTAGTCTTCTTGCAGGGAATGAAATGTGCCATCTTTGAAAATCTGTCAACTGCTACAAAAATTGAATCATGTCCCCGCTGTGTCCTCGGTAAACCAAGAACAAAGTCCATGCTGATATCCTCCCAAGGCTTCTCTGGTACAGGTAATGGCTGATACAATCCTATATTCTGCTTCACTCCTTTCGCCATCTGACATATTCTGCAACCCTGTACAAACTTCTTCACATCTTGCTGCAATTGTGGCCAATAATAATTCTCACCAACCAAAGCAACGGTTTTATCACGACCAAAATGTCCAGCCAATCCTCCACTATGCTTCTCCTTGATGAGATTCTCCCTCATAGAACTTCGTGGAATGCACAACTGACTCCCTCTGAATAGCATATCATCCTGGATGATGAAATCCAACCATTTCGTCCTGTCTAAAGTAACAGGTTCTGTACAAGCTTTCCAAGCTTCACCAAAATCAGGATCCTCTGGATACAAATTCTTGAGTTCCTTGAACCCAACCACTTCAATCTGCATTTCTGTCAGCAATAGTTGCCTTCTGCTAAGAGCATCTGCAACCCTATTAGACTTTCCACTCCTGTGTTTCAAAACAAATGTATAACTCTGCAAAAACTCAACCCATTTCAAATGCCTCTGATTCAATTTTCCTTGACTATTCAAATATTGCAAAGCTTGATGATCAGTATACAAAACAAACTCCTTAGGAAGCAGATAATGTCTCCACTTCTTTAATGCCTGAACTATAGCATAAAATTCTTGATCATAAACAGAATATTTTCTCTTGGCATCATTTAACTTCTCACTGAAATAAGCAACAGGTTTACCTTCTTGGCTCATAACAGCTCCTATTGCAGTACCACTAGCATCACAATCTACTTGAAACACCTTATTAAAATCTGGAAGTGCTAAAACAGGTTGTTCTGTAACTTTTTGTTTCAATAATTGAAAACTCTTTTCTGCCCCATTAGTCCACTTAAACTCTTTTCTATCCCCTCTCATTGTTTCAGTCAAGGGTCCACAAATACTGCTAAAATTTCGGATAAACTTTCTGTAAAAGCTAGCCAAACCATGAAAAGATCTTACCTCAGTGGCACTCCTTGGAGTAGGCCATTCAAGGATAGTCTGTACCTTCTCTGGGTCCATTTTTAGACCTTCTGCTGAAACTACAAATCCCAAATACACTAACTCTTTCTTCACAAAACTGCACTTCTTCAAATTAATCAATAATTTCTCTTCTCTCAGCTTCTCAAATACCATACGAATATGCATCATATGCTCATCCAATGTCTTACTAAAGATCAAAATATCATCTAGGTAAACAATGACAAACTTACCCAGAAATTCTTTCAGAACCTCGTTCATGAGCCGCATGAAAGTGCTCGGTGCATTGGTTAGCCCAAAAGGCATGACTAACCACTCATATAGTCCTTCCTTTGTCTTGAAGGAAGTCTTCCATTCATCTCCTTCTCTGATCCGAATCTGATGATATCCACTCTTCAGATCTATCTTTGAGAAATACACAGCTCCACTCAAACAGTCCATAATATCATCCATTCGTGGCAATGGAAACCTATACTTGATTGTGATCTTGTTTATTGCCCTAGAATCTGTACACATCCTCCATTCTCCATTCTTCTTTGGTGCTAATACCGCTGGTACAGCACAGGGACTCAGACTCTCACGGATCAATCCTTTCTGTAACAGTTCATGTACTTGTCTGTTCAACTCCTCACTTTCTGCAGGTGTCATTCTATGTGCTGCCTTATTCGGCAAACTCGCTCCTGGGATCAAGTCCATCTGATGACTGATCTTCCTGACTGGTGGTAATCCATCAGGCACGTTATCGGATACAATATCCTGAAACTCATTCAACAAATCTGCAACTTCTACAGGAACATCTTCTACTTCCTCTTTACCAGCTTTTGGAATTAAAGCAAAACATACATGCTCATGCCTCATACCATCTAGGAATTTCCTTCCATCAACAAATGTTATTCTTGCATTACCACATACCTTTTCTTCGGTCTCCTTCAATGGCTTTAGCTTATGTCGCACTCCATCCTTTGTCAGGGAATAGGTATTCGCACGACCATCGTGTACAGCACATCTGTCAAACTGCCACGGTCTACCCAATAACATATGACATGCATCCATAGAGATGATATCACATAGTACCTCATCTTGGTACCTGCCGATCTTGAACTTTACCAGGCACTGTTCACTGACCATGACTTTGTGGTCATCCTGCACCCAGGCAATCCGATATGGATGTGGGTGTTTCTGTCTCTTGAGCTTCAACTTTGTCACCATCTCTTCTGACACCAGATTGTCAGTGCTTCCACTATCGATAATCACATCATAGCATTTACCCTCGCACTTGCATCTAGTGCGAAACAGGCTTCTCCTCTGTTCAGGTTCATTCTCACCACTCAGCAAGACTCTTCTGTTAATTAGCGTTTCTCCTCTTTCAGCATCTTCAGAATTTGATGATCTAGCATCTTCATCGACATGTGCAACTCTGGACTGGCCTTCATTTCTCCTGTCTGTTCTGCCTTGGCGCTGAGGACATTCAAATGCCCTATGACCTTCTTCTCCACAGTGAAAACATGTTCCACGGAAGCCACCTCTTCCAGATCCTTGCCCTCTCCCTCTTCCTCTCTGATCTCTATTATTCTGATCCTGGAAGCGATTGGAATTATTTCCTCGCTGATTTTGACTGCTACTGGCCTCATCCTTCTTTTTCGGATCTTCATTTCGGCCACCATATGACCGTCCACCAGATCGTCCACCGCGACCTCTTCCGTTTTGTCTGCTCTCAAACTTCTTGTTCAGCTTTTCCTCCACTTTTAGGGCAAATTGGTATGCCTCTTCAATACTGTTCATTCGAACCAGATTCAGCTCCTCCTGAATGCTTGGCCTTAACCCATTAAGGTATCGGGCAACTTTCTCCTTATCAGCTTCTGCATGGCCTGTTCTAATGAGAAGTCGATAGAACTCCTCTGTGTACTCCTGAACAGATCTTCCTGCTTGCTTCAAACTCTGCATTTTCTTCAGTAGGTCAAGCTCATAATCAACAGGAATGAACTGTCGCTTCAATTTATCCACCATCCGATCCCATCTCGTGATTTTCTCCTTTCCCCTTCTATTTCGCTCCAACTGAATCTCTTGCCACCATATCTTCGCATGACCTTTCAGTCTGGCCTTCGCAAATTTGACCCTATCAGGATCCTCAACATCTTCATACTCAAAATATTCTTCACATTCATTGATCCAGTCGATCAATTCCTCTGGGTTAAGATTTCCAGAAAATGTAGGAACCTCAATCTTAGGTCTTTTCCCAATCTTGGAAATCGCCCGAAAAAGTCTTTCTTCCTCCTGGTTCACAATTTCAATTTCTCCTTCTTGATATTCTTCTTCGGCTTCATCCTCGCTTTCGTCTCTGACATTAAGATTCATTCCTCTGCGAATCTCTTCTTGCAATGCTCGCACTTGTCTCTGCAGCTCTCTAACCTCAGGTGTCACAGCACCAACTCTTCCACCACGTTCTCGTCGTGGAGGCATTTTCGCGATGCGCGCTGAAACCCTAGCCACGGTCCTGGTGCAAACTGCCTCACAGTCGGCGATCTGTTTACACACTCAAGAACTCCTGCTCTGATACCACTTGATGAAGGGTGCTCCCCTTAATACCACAAACACATAACAGAAACAGAGAAACCACAACAATATGCAAGAACAGAAAATTGGCTTCTTATTATCTCCACAAATGTGGAATTACAAACTTTTAGAATTACAATATGCAAAGCCACATGGGCATTCCCTTACAATATTCTGTAGGACAAAGCCTCGAACTATTACCCAGATCTACTACCCAGAACTATTCTGAACTGCCTAAGACAATAATACAGCCTTCCTTATATAGGCAATTATCCACCGCCTGGGAAGGTTCCAGAATTTTAGCCAATAAGGCCGACCAAACTTAGAATTATTTTATTTTACATTTTATTACATCATAGTCGGCTCAAGATAACCTTTGAAACCCGAACAGAAATTTTGAAGAAAATTATTTTTCGCCATTTCAGGTGGCCCAACTTCCGAAGACCATAAGTCATCACCAGTTGACCCGCTCGGCCACTATAACCCCATTTCGGAAACGCCACGAAGCGCTCTACAGGCTTGACCAACGCAAGCGCCTGTCAACCAAATTTTTGACCTCATCCGGGGCCTCTAAAGCCTTCAAAACTGAGTTCGAAGTTTCTGTACCCTGCTGCCAATACCGAAAATCTTCAATATCTTCCAATATACACTTGATCTGGCAATGAAACTTTACTGGCAGACTTATATGACCAAAATGAACCTCCAAGAAAGAAATCAGATCATTCTGAGTACATACGAAAATTACCAAAAATAGTAACTTTCCATAAATAGCAGCTCTGCACAAAATAACCCTTATTGAATAAAAAAAACATAAATATTTTTGGGTGATGCAAGATTGCTCTTACACCCAAGATGCTCCTGCATCATCTTTCCTGTTAGGACATCTAGCAGCAATATGGCCAATCTCTTTACAATTAAAACATGCTAGAGGTAACTTTCCTTTATACCTTCCTTTACCTTTCTAAAGTCTCCTAGCCATAAGTGCTTCAATCTCATCAAGCTCATCTTCCACTTTCATTTGTTATGTTATGCTTACTGATAGATTTACCAATCTTCAGGGATGACATAAATGCAAAATCAACACTCGTTACAATACTATTATCATAGTTATTTAGCTCAAAAGTAGTCATCTTACTAATTAGACTATCAAGTGTAAGAGTACTACCAGGTACAAATCTCATTTCGTGAATAGAAGATATTCTAATAGCATAGATAGGAAGCAAGGTTTTAAGTATTTTACTTACCACAGTGTCTTCATAAATAGTACCTCTTTCTCCTCATATTGCATTGACCACCTCTTTGATTCAATTAGAGTATTGTGTGTTGTTTTCACCTTCTTTCATCTTCATATCATCAAATCTACCTCTTAGGCTTTCAGTTCTGGCCCTCATTACATTTACATCTCCTCCATAGACTAGTGCAATCTTGTCCCACATTTCTTTCGCTGTAGTGCATGCTTTGACATCTTCAAATTTTGCATCAGATAGAGTGGCAACAATCTCTATCATAGTTATATTGTGTTCATGTCTATCTCTCAGCTAATCAACTATCAAAGGTCCAACAATCAGTTGTAAGTAGCCATTGTCTAGGAGATGAAGAGAAGATTCTCCAATTATAGATATGTGTAGCCTCATCCTGCTTTGCCATGTCAAGAAGTTATCTTTGTTCAGCTTAGGCACTTCCCTTTTATATATCTTGTGATCTTTTGTTCAAGTCCTTGAAACTTTCCTCCAAGCAACCAATATGCTCTAATACCAATTGTTAGATAACTAAGAGAGGGGTGAATCAGTTAAATTAGTTATCCTATAGTCCCAAACCCTTAGATGTACTTTTTCAAACTTATTCAACAAATCAAGTAGTTCGGTAAGATAAAATAACTATCTTTTTATTCATTTACTGAATAGCAATAATTTCCAAAACTGTCTTTATTGATTAATCAAATATGCAATATGTAAAGTATGATAGAAAAATAATCATAACAAATAACACATAACACAAAGATTTAACATGGAAACCCTGCTAAGGGGAAAACCACTTGGGACCGGTAACCCAAAATATTTCACTCTTTTGAAGTGAGCTTGCTTAGGAGCCAACCCTGTTAAAGGTTCCAATGCACATTGTCAGGTGTGACCTGGTTAAAGGAATTATCACTAATAGTTAACTTTTGACCAGCATTCACTATGGGGTCAACAAGAAAACAATTAACATTCCTTGAGTGTCATATGGAAATACAAAAGACTGTTAAGTCCACTCGGTTAAGAGATTTTGTTGTAACAATGGTTAAACTAATATAGTAGTGATCTAATTCAAATACAACTCAA